>JANVCL010000001.1:6716882-6728065 GCA_026546855.1 Erythroxylum incrassatum
CATTTCCAAAATGCACATAATGTCACATAGCAATTCGTTCTCTAGGATGCAACATTATCAATGAATGAACGATTAAAGACATTTTATTTAAATCATCTGAAACCATTTTCATACTTTCATTTATCGAAAATAACAAATCTAACAAAATAAACGATTTCTTAAATCATTACAACATCATCGGAGTTCAGAATATTTTTGCATTTTAAAACTCGTAACATTTTCCAAAATATTCGAAAACCATAAAATTCAATACTGTCCAACTTTTTCAATCAATTTCACAAAATCAGTTGAAATTGAACCTTTGCATCATTTTTCGTAATTTCAGAAATTTTCTTCCGTTATCAAACACTTTTAAAACTTGTAACTATTCTTAAAACATTCGAACTCAAAACTTTCAATTTCTCAAATCCTTGAACATATAAAATTCTTCCAAAAGCAAGGAATGTAATACTACTAAAATCATAATTTGTAAACATTTACATAAATCATAATTTCAAAAGCATTTGGACATTCTATTTCTATTTTTTTCAACATTTTCATAAACAATATTTTATAAATAATTTCACAAGTATTTTGAAATTCTAAATTTTCAAACATTGTCCTCAACAATATTTTCTAAACACTTTCCAAAAATATTCGGAAATCATAATTTTTTAAACCTTTACATAAACTATATTTTATAAACATTTTCAGAAATCTTCGGAAATCATAAATTTTCAAACACTTTGATAAACGATATTTTTCTAACATTTTCAAAAGCTTTCGGAAATCATAGTTTTTCAAACACTTTCATAAACAATAGTTTTATAACTTTAAAGCATTTACTTTAATCATTCAAACCCAATAATTTCTCAAATATCAAATATCAAAGAATACAAGTCTTTTCATAAGTAATCAATTTATCAAATCACTTAAAAATCAAAGAATGCAAAAATCAAAACGTTTTTATTCACTTGGTCAAAATAATTTTAACACTATATTCCAATCGCTCGAAAACATTTACTTGAAAATTTTGTTAAATAAATCAAACCTCACGTAATACAATTTCTTAATTAAACTTTCAAACTTTGTAATAATTTATCTAATAATTTCTAAAACATCAATTTTCAAATCTTTTATCTTCTCCTTTAACACATGAAACATATCATCTCCCATCATAAGTCATGAATCCACTATTTACATGTAAAAAGACCAATTTTCCCCTAATCGCTATTTAAAAAGATTAAATTGCCCCTTATAGAATTTAATTGATCGACTAAGAAATTGACCAATAAATGCTCTAATTAAGGTTGATATGTATTGACTGAATGCTTTCAAAAAATCTAATGGATTTAAAATCATATATATCCATGATTTTCCAAAAAAGGCATTTTAAGTTCTAAACTTCCTGAATTCCTGAAATCCATCCAATCAGAATTATTTTTGTCCTAGTTCATTATAAATAAATCTTAATACCTATTCAGAAAAATTCACTATTCAAGCAAAAATACTATTCATTGAACATAACAATTTATATTCAATAAAAGGAAAAGTTTAGTTTTTACATCCTAACATTTTAAAGATTTTTTAGGGTAATATATCAAGTTGAAGTCTAAAAGTCATAAGCCATTTCCCAATATTTTTTAGATGACTAGATTATTTAACATATATTTCATTAATTTAGTTTATAAAACCACATAAACTTCATTTTCCAATAAGTAATGTCTTCATTTTGAATAAGAAAAGTATAATTATGCCCAAATAATAAATAAAATTTTCATGGCATACCTCATTAATCTAAGCTAATAAATATCAAATATTGTAGCAAAAATATACAACTTTAATGGAATTCCTTTTCGAGGGCACATCAGTGCTAAAGGTTTCATTAAGTATTCCTTGATACTATCAAATTTCTCCTTATGCTTTTCCTCCCAAAGGAATTATTTGGAAATATTTAACCTTAAAAAGTCTAAAAATTTGTCTATTTTCTTGGCAAATTAGCAGTGAACATCCTTACGTAGTTACCTGGCCTAGAAATCTATACAATTTTGTCTTATTCTGAGGTGTTTTTACTTTAAGAATGGCTTTTGTTTTATTTTTATTAGGCTTAATTCCTCTATTGTGAACTAAAAACCCTAGGAAGTTCCCAGCTTCTTCGAAAACAAACTTTAGGCATTTTAACTTCAACATATGCATTCTCATCATATAAAATGCTTCTTGTAAATCTTGGATATGATTTGTGCTCTTTTTTTATTTCACAACAATATCATCAATGTAAACTTCCAAAATTCACCTTATCAAATCATGAAAAGTAGAAATCACAACAATAATAGTTCCTGCATTTTATAGTCCAAATGGCATTATAAGTTATTTGAATGTCCTTATTAACCTTTGAAATCCAAAATTGATTTCAGAAATATCTTTTTTGTTGTAAAAATTTAATTATAATTAAAAATAATCTGAAAAAGAAAACAAAGATTGTCCAGTCGTTGCATTTATTAAAGAATCTAGGATTGACATAATGTATAAATCTTTAGTAGTGGTTGTATTTAAATCCCTAAAGTCACACAAATTCTTATCGTTCTATTCTTATAAACTATAGGCATAATGGTAGCTAGCTACTCAGTATATTTGGCTAGTCTAATGGAACTAGTCTTACATAATTTTAAAAAAATTTCTTTAATCTTCAACTCAACTTCTTTTGATCACTACTTAAGGGGTTGGCAATGATGTTAGAATTGTGAATTTATCAAAAGCTTATGCTCTACTAACCTTCTGCTCAACCTTGGCATTTCAGTATAGTCCTAGGAAAAACATACTTTAAATTCATTTAAAATCTCTATTAACTTTAGTTTTATTCCTGGATATAAATTTTACTAAGAAAGACTACACAAATTTCTCCTCAATTATCTATATTCACTTCTTCTAATGGTTCTTGGTTTTGGCTCCCAACATCACGAAACTTCTTAAGAGTGAATTACAACTCTTATAAATAGTTGCCCCTTATTAGTAGGCGCAATCTGTATCCCCTTCTCCTCTTCATTTTTATTCTTAATACATCCATCATATGATAGTTTGCAAATTTTTAATGGCTTATATGGTCACCATGGAATTTTGCTTCTATCATGTCAACCTTAGTGTGGAATGATTATGAATATTCCTAAATGAATTCTGCCTTATTTCCTTTCCACATAAGTGGAAGTTGATGAAGAGACAATGGAATATAAAAGTTGGAGTGGATCTAGTCTTGTCCTAATGAGAGTTAATAATTAGCATATGTTTCAAGGACAAAGAAAGCAATCAATGAAAACTTTCCTCTTATGTGATATTTGCAGGTAGAATTCTTTATACTATGATGTTTTCTCAAGAGAATGCAGTAACATATACTTTATTTGGGATTAAATATACATAGTCTTTACCTAAAGCTATCAGCATTTTAGTTGGCATGATGTTTATTTCCGACTCATTATTGACCAAAACTATTGAAGTTGGCCTACATTAACATTGGCTTTAATATATAGAGGTCTTATATGCTACATCATGACATCAAGTAAATTTTCTAACACTATCTTCTATGGAAATCCTGGTCCCACCGCCAATACTAACACTCTATATTCTTTTTCTTCAAAATGAAATTATGTCTTCTTCATATAATATTTAATAAATGAAGCAAGAAGTATTACAAAAGAAACAAAACATTATGCCTTAATAAGAATTTCTCCAATCATAATTAATTCATTGGAATCTTCCCCCTAACTTTCTGAGTGAACTATGTTCTTGTGAAATCTAATATTTTCTTTTATCTTGCCTGACTTTTCACTAATGACTTCTACATGTTCCTTCAGATTATTAGGGCCCATAAAACTTTCTTTCAAGAAGATAGGTCTTACATTTGATGGTCCTTTTGACGTTGGTTTTTCCAATGGTGAAGGCTTGTTTCTTTCGATCCTCCTAGTAGACCTCTATCGTTGGAGCCTTCTCTTTGAGTTTTATTCAAGAGTAGTAGATTCTTAAGATGATTCACTAACTACCATTTTCGAGATGGTGAAAACCTTAGTGGTACTATAAATCGAGGCTATCTACACTAAAACTTGGTATTTATGGATCATATCTTTTTCTGAAGACTTGGGTTAATTTTTTTGGTGGTTTTACCATGAAATTTTTACTTTCTACTAGATTATATGAATATGCTAATTTTCAATCCTAACACTAGTCAGGAACAAAAACACCTATACTAAAATTCAATGTTGATGTCAAATGTTACTCCATAATCTTTAGCTTCTTTTTAATATCTAGCAATAATCATACACCAAATTCAGTGGGATTGACAGTTGCAACTAACAGGAATGGGTCTTCTTTGAGCATAGTTAGTCAACTACAGTGAATAGGAGAATTCATTTGTTGATTCATTCTTGGACCATATTCTTGAAACCCTAAATTGAATTTTTCAAATGACTTTGGATATTGTGACATTTTTAGTAATAGTCTCTAGGATTTCTTATTTTGTAAGAATTATATGCTCTAGTGGTAAGGTAGAAATTTTTTTTTACAATAAATAATCAAAGATCTCCTCTATTTTGGAGGTGTCAGAGTTGTACTAAATTTGAGTAGACAAAGCCAACATTTTATTTTCCTTTTAACTTCAAGATTTTTATTCTCTAGAGAGGGGTAAGAAAAAGTTCCAGGGATGTTGACTTCGACCACTACTAAAATATAATAATTTTTTATGCAATATAAATACCTACCAAATTCCTTTTTTGTTGTCCCTCTTCTCTAAGAAGTTATATATTTAGACATCTTTTTTGCTAGCTTATAGAAACAAATTTCATGCCTCAGAACTTTTTCTGAAATTCAATATTGAGTCTTGTTTGAACTAATTTCACGTATTCAATTTTTGGTAGTACAATATAACATTGACTTATCATTTTCTTGAAATGAGTGATGAAAATACTAACAATCTCACCACTCCTTTGAATGACTCTTGACAATTCAGCTATATTAACTTTAGGCTTAATCCTAGAAAATTAAGCATGAAATATCCTTTCCATTTCAACCAAGGAAAGGATAAATTTCTTTGGTAATTGAACATACCAGTAGAAGGTTATACCTGTTAATGAATTTTGAAACAATTTAAGCTTAAAATTATTGAAGTTTTCATAATTGGCTAATTCTTCACATTGTAGAGACTAAAGTTATGATCTATTAACCTTAGTCTCTACACCAAATCCTTGCTTACCCAAAATTTAGGGCCTGAACTCTTATTAGCCATTTCCACGATTAATACATGAAGGCACCATAAGAACATCCTATATATTATAAGGAGGTAAGTATCTTTCACCTACAGAAGAAGCAGTTGGAAGGCGACTGCACTGATCAACTTCCATCGCATTCAGAGTAAAATGTCCCTTGAGTCCTTCGGAAATCTACTTTGCTAAAGCAAGAGATTTCTACGTAGCCAATTGTACTATAATGGCAGACAATCTACCAACCTTCTCTATAAATATTTTGATTGCTTCAATTGTAGAGGTGGTGTTGGACTTCAATAATGAAATTTCGTTTGTACAGACAATGTCATTTTGTTGCAATGATTTTATATTCTTACCAGTAGGAGGGTTAGCTAAAGGCAATGTTGCCTTTTTGAGTTTCTGTATCATCTGTGATACAAACCTTCATTCTTACTATTGTAGAGACTTCTTCCTCTATTTATGAAGGCACAATAATTTTTTTTTCATTTCTTGTACATGACATCGTTGTCACACTACGCATGCGAAATTGTTGATGTTAGTCTAGAATTCGAGCTTGCTAGGAGGAATTCTCCTAGAATTTGTACTTGACTTCTTACTGATGATATAAGCAGGCTTCAAAAAAATTTAAAAAATAAAGTTTTAAGCAACCAAAAAGGTAAAATATGTTTAGCTAAGGTCTGAAGTAAAGAAAATAACTTATTGTAGTAAAAAAGGGATCACAAGCTACAAAAATGAATTTAAGAAAACAAAGTAGGTTGATTGTTCTTTATAGAGATTGGTTTTTGTTGTTTGGAAATTGTGAGTCATATGTCGATTATTTCTTGTCCTCGTCATGCTGGTGAATTTATAGTCTTCTCATTCTTAAGCAATGTTGTTATAATTGCCCACTTTCTACTTTTTAGCTAACTACTTGCTCCTATTCCCTTAACTTTCACGTTTTAGGTTTCTTGTAAATGCTCAACTTCCACTCTACTTAGCCATGTTGTTGTTATCTGCTTTTTACTATTTTCTTAACTTTGAAGTTCTAGACTTCCACAAATTCAATACAATTTTTTCCACATTCTTATTTTTTTTTCCTCATGAATTCTCTAGCTAAATATGTACTAGGCTTTCATTTCCAGGCTACTTTCATTTATAGGCTGAATTTCTTTTTGAGCTATTAATAGGTAGTATCAAATTAGTTACCCTTGTAATTTAATAGTAAATCTCCTTTCTCTAGTTCTATGGACTTGTATTTTTTTTCTTTTCGATTGAAGTTAGTATTATTGTTTCTCTTGGAAGGTAGTTTTAATACTAGGATTCTTGAAAGCTTATTTTAATGGTTCATTTCCTACGGCATTTTTAGCTTAGGCCACAATATGGAATTGTTAGTGACAATCGGACGATTGAGAGTGGAAACAGAGACAATCATGACCGTGTGGTAAAATCGGGCAGAAAAAACATCGCAGCGTACCCACGTGGACAGATCCACGATGCGATGGTTTGTTTTGTCGACTGCTCAGCCTTCTTAAAGACAAAGGTGTTCCTGCCTGCAAACCGGACAACTACCACATTAATGTACTTTACTACGGCCCAACCAATTATGTAAAACCTCCATTGCAGGTCGCACTGTTAATTTATGTTGCAACTGGAGCTCACATCTGCACCGTTGATTTCATACCTGTGGGCCTACTGTCACCATCGTTCACACTTTGATCAGTAACCAAGCCTACGTAAGTCGTCACTTTTGCACACCTCTGTCGTCAATCAACTATTGTTATATAGGGAGCCTTGAGGTCATAATACAGCAGTGAAAAGAATGGGAAGGGAATTCTCGGGATATATTTTGTGTTTGTGGTTTGTGTGCACTTCAGGTTTTGGGGTTGTAAGAGGAGAGAATTTAGGGCAGAAGTGTCAGGATGATTTTCAGAAGGTGATGAAGTGCGTGAACTATGCGACAGGGAAAGAAAATACACCATCAAAGGACTGTTGCAGTGCTGTGCAAGAAGTGAAGGAAAGTGACGCCAAGTGCTTGTGTTATATCATGCAACAGACTCATAGCGGAGGCAGTCAGTTCAGGAGTTTGGGCATTCAGGAGGCTAAACTTCTTCAGCTTCCTTCTGCTTGTCAGCTTCAAAACGCTACTGTCAGCAACTGCCCTAGTGAGTTCATGACTCTCTCTCTCTCTCTTTTTCTCTCATATGGTTTTGTTGGTTTACGTAGTTGTGTATAAAAAAGTAGCACAACACCTTATTATAAGTTCTTAATCGGCTTTTGCATGATATGAAGTTCATCACTGCTGTTTCTTGTTGCACTTAATTTTTCTTTTATCTTCATCTAAGATAAGGAATATTAATATTGCCTGGGGGACAATTTCTAAACAAGATTAACTAAAAAGTGATGTACTTGAATGCATCTCTAATTCCCCAAGCTAACTTACAGTAGAAACCAGTTCTTGAGAACATTTTTGTAGATAAAAGAAATTTTCTGGATAACAATTAAATTGTCCTTTTTTGTGGGGTTGGATATGCCTAAGCATCTGTTATTCGCTTGAACGAACTTGAATGCAAGTCAACATCAGCATTCACTCTCCGGAGCTCTTAACCACGAGTCCACGATCAGGACTGGGAAATGTTAAACGTAACCATATAATTGTTGAGTTTGACTTTGATAACGTTGGCCCCATTAAAGCCAGCACGGCAGCCCCTACCTTTGTGTCCTGAACATCGTAAATAATATTGAGCCATACGTCATGACGTGTTTTTGACTTTTCTTCTTTTCCCATTGGTCTTTTCTTTTACTCCTAACTTTCTCAAGTTAATGCTGACCATCACTCTTTCAATAGAAGTTAGCCAAGGCTATTCATTTCATTTCACTTAAAAATCAAAAGAATTTCAATGTGGCTGTTTTCCTTCGTTGCAGAGCTTCTAGGTTTGTCTCCTAACTCGCCAGATGCTGCCATTTTCTCAAATACTTCAACAACAGCATCTTCTAATACGACCACAACCACAGGAGCAGCGTCAGAGAAAAATGGCAAGTCTGGTGGCAACGACCGTAAACATATTCGTGCTGGGCCTTTGTTGATTGCTGTGGCTGTCCTTTTCTATGCGTTCCCTGCGGAGTATGCTGTCTTCTAAACGTAATTAGTGGAGGATTATCATTAAATGTAAAAGCGAAGCTACTTTTTTTTTTTCAGTTCATTTTGATTTCTCCCGGACATCTTTACTTGCATCTGTCCGTAATTTCCACTTGCATCAAGTTTTCAGGAATAATCATAAATTTGTTTGCTATTAAGCTAAGAATAAGGAAATTGCTGACATTCCATGAGCATTTCTAGACCGAACTCCAAGTTAGTTCATCTTCGCCAGTAGGATTTCGGGTCAAAAGTAACTCTCAGTTCCCATATTCAAAATTACGACGGAGCTATGTGAAAAAACTTGCAACAGTACATAGTTAAGAATAGAAGAGATTTCAAGGTAAAACATATAAAAATTATTATTTTTGGTTGAACCGTTGGTTTATGTCTTATAACCAATTACATTGGTTGTAGTTTAGCAGTTTAGTGACAAATTATTTAAAGGTATTTTTTTAGTTTTTATATGTTTAGATCAATATGATTAAGTCCATGGGATAATTGTACATTGCAAATAAAATTATAATGAGATTATAATTATGAGGTTCATATTGTATTTATGTATAATTCCTAAAATATTCCTAATCATTGTTCTATTAAGATTGGACATTAATAGAACGTAAAAAGATTAACACACGTTTTGTTTTTCCTTTGGATTGTCATGATGCGTTGCTGGACGCCAACCTTGATCTATGATTATAAAATGTTTAATTAGATAATTAAAGATAAACTAAAAGGAGTTTTAATTTGTCTAATTTTAATTATCAATTAAAATTATAGTTTATAATCATTACCAATATATTTGAGAACCTAACGAGTCTCACATATACACTAAAAAAAATAAGCCCTTTTGCGACGTTTTAAAAACGTCACAAAAGTTCCTAAAACGTCGCAGAAGAGAATTTGCGACGTTTTAAAAACGTCACAAAAAACATCGTGGATTGTGGTGTAGGTAAAGGTTTTCTGCGACGTTTTATAAAAAACGTCACGAAAAACGTCAATATTCTGCGACGTTTTTTAAAACGTCACTGAAAGTTTAGACATTCTGCTCAACCTTCTGTGATGGTCTAACATTTTGTGACGTTCTAAAAACGTCACAGAATGTGAAAGAATCCGTGACGTTTTTGTATAAACGTCACGGAATATATTACGCGACGTTTTAAAAAACGTCGCGGAATGTCTTCCTTGACATTTTTTAATTATTTGTATTAATTTTTTGCATTTTTTAAATCATATTAATTTAATTTTTTAATTTTAATAATTATTTTTTAAAATACAATTTTTTAATCTTACTTGTTTAATAACTATTCAATATTATTTATGAATGTTATTTATTTAATAATTCTTCAAATAAGATTAAACAATTAATATTACAAATAGTTGTATTATTTTTTAATTATTATTTTTTCCATTTTTTCAAAAATATAATATTTATACATTTTATAATATTCAAGATTTGCAGGTCAATTATAAATGCAAAATTTGAGAATTGTCAATTAAGTAAACTTGTAATTAAAATTTTTATTTTATAATAATTAAAATATTAAAACTTACAAATTATCCAAAGTAAATTGTTACAAATTATTCTTTACATCCTCCAAATTTATGATCAGACAAAGTCACAGATATGACTCGTCTTGCCAATTAAGCAATAACAAACTCAAACATAGGGAGTGTTCAACCTGTCTGAGCAGAACCACCTTTGGGTGCACTGGGACGAGTTGGACCTCTCGCAACGGCTTTAATGGCTCTTTCTTGTACAGTTACTTCCTGTCAAGCTCATCATCACCAGATCCTCAGATCAATTTCTCACGATCTCATAACCATCCTTGCAGCGTGTGTAGCTCTTTGGAGCACAGTCCTTGATAGAATATAAGTATAAAGGAAAACGAATGAAACTTGACTACGTGAGGAAATCAGAAAATTAGCTATGTACCAGGCTCAAGAGAAAGTCTGTAAAGATATGCTCATACTCTGGCATTTTCCCATAACCTGCAGCAGTAAAACCACACAAGTTAAAGGAAGCAATCATCAGGCCCTGTAAAAGATGATACGACATAAACCTACGAGGTTTTGAAATGGGGAAAAGTTGGTCTCAAAGGAATTACAATTTTACATAATATTGATCTCCTTTCCCGTGCTCACTTATGATATCTAGGTTGAACAACCAGAGGCCTTACATAGAATCAAAGACAATAAAGAATATGTTAAGTAAACACTAGCTATTGCAATATATATATATATATATATGCTGTTAAAAAATCAGTAATGAACATGAGGAAAATCCTCTGTACCAAAAGAAACGTTAGAAAATACTCATCTGTCATAGACATGATCTCAGGTTATGAAGAAGAACAAGTATGACTCATCTTTTGCCATAATGACTGAACTTTAGAAATTCGCCCAACCAAAATTAACTCATATGTGCATGGTATAAAATTAGAACACCATGGATTTACATGTTCAGCACCTAAGCAAGTAGCAACCTAGAAACACGTGGCCATCATGTGGAAAAAGATAATGCAGGACAAGAACTGATAGAAGTTGTTAATATTATCAAAACAACCAAAAAAATTAGCTATTACGCATCCAAATGTGCAATATTACCAGTGTCCTGTGTTGAAGATCAAAATGTCATGGAAGCTAAAAGCACCTGCCCATTTGTTATCCGGAATGTCAACATCAACTCTATAACCACCCTTATATCCAAGAGATTCCAACACACCACCACTAACACTAGCTGATCAACTAGAACAAGACCAGAACCTATCTCAGTTGCAACTGGCAATGTTCTTATAGTGGTAAAAGCTCACATCAAATTATCTTCACTACGAAAAGTGTAGCTT
>JANVCL010000001.1:6730655-6741356 GCA_026546855.1 Erythroxylum incrassatum
AAATGTATACTGAGTTTTAACCGACCGACTGATGTAGTACGCCACCCTCGCGGGGCACAGACTCGGATATCACCAACGATATCAGGTTCGGGTCACTCGGGAGTGGGGTGTTACAGATACTTAGCCATTGGCACATCTCCCATATACCATGTTCCTTTGTCATTGGGTTTCTCCTTGCTTTTGTTTAAATGCTCCTTCACAAGGCCCATTGCACCTAACATAGCAAAAATGTTGAGATAGACTTCTTCCGTCAAGTCATGCTCTCCCCCTCTTTGATCGTTTATGACCATGGAATTTACTTGCTTTTCACCTGTCTTCTGTCTTGGGCATTCTCGAGCAAAATACGACCCTTTACAAATGAAACAAATAATATCCTGTTTTGATTGTTTCTTACCTTGAGAAGATTCACCCACCTTCTCCTTGCCTTTCTTTGAGCCATTTGTGTCCCACCATTCTTCTTGCCCTTGTAGCTAGTTTGAATCGGTGGTGGCATTTGGAGATCCACCAAGGCATTCACAACTGCTATCATGCTTAAGAAGTCCTTCACGTTCTACCTTTGAAGCTTCATTTGTGCCCAACCTTGTAAGTTGCTTATGAAGTTGAACAACTTATCCTCCTCCGACATGTTCTGCACGTCCAACAACAAAGATGTGAATTTCCTCACATACTCTCACACCGAGTTGTCTTGTTTCAACCTCTTCAAAGCTTCCCTCATAAGTCATGAAGTGTTGCTGGGGAGGAAATGATCCATTAGCTCCTTCTTCATCTTCTCCCAAGTGTCGATGGGAGGTCTACCTATACTAATGTCATTAGAAGTTCTTGTTCTCCATGCAACTTTGTATCCTCCACTAAATACATCATTGTGATCGACATCATCTCTAAGTCAGTCGCATATGTCGTTGCAAAGTACTGCTCCATGTTTCGCAAGAAATTTTCGAGCTCCTTTACACTTCGCTTGCCTTCGAAAACTTGCGGCTCTCACACCTTCACCAAAGTGCTTTTCCCTCGTCCAACGTCCTGTGTTGCAACGACACACCTTAGGATCACCACCTCAAACCTAAACTCCTCTTGTGCCTTCATCAACTCAGCTATTTGATGCTGCAACTATTGGATTAGCGCCTCCAACATCTCGAATCGAGTGGTGTAAAAAGTGACCTCCTCCTCCCCTTGAGGGGTCAGCCCAATGAGTGCCTCCACTCGGTTGACACTTTCCGCCAAATTGCTGCGTCTCGTCATATCAAATTTTATCTTTGATACCAATTATTACAGAGCTTTTTCCTTCAAACATGAACTTGATCCACAAGATGCGCCAACTTCTTTACACGGCAATCTTACTTAGTTCTGTCAAAGCAAGATTCAGCCTTGTTCCATGATCATCGACTAACCTACTTGTTCTCGAACGCCTTACAATCCTTTTAGTGTTTCTCATTCCCTTGTAAGGAAATTACGAAAGAACTAAATAATAATGGTATCAAAAGAACATGAGAAGGAGATAAAGCTAAAAGCTAATCTTCATTACTTTCCTCAAAGTATACAAATGAATACTCTCTCAATCTCTAAGTGTCTCCCACACTCACTTCTCACGAGAGGAGCAATGTTCAAATGAGTTATTTATATACATCTCAAGATGACTAAGTTAGAATCCTAATAGAACTTACTAGCTAAGATCACAATCTTATCCTTATCAGATTACATCATATTAACCAATAGATGACATCCTCATCCAATTAGGACTCTATCTAATAGGATTAAGCTACATCACAATAACAAGATAAAAGATTATACTATCTAGGAATGATTATTCATATCCACGAAAATCTCCTATATCTGCAGATGATCCTTGTACATGATCTTTATATCTTAAAGTTAATGCCCATCCACTGTGATCTTATCTGCCACATCATTTAAGATGTCCTTATCTTTATCTATTGATAATGAGTCATCTAAGCCAATAGCACACTGATCCGTCTAATGCTTACCTAGGCTAACTCCATTAGCATGGTCCGTCCACTTGAGTACACACTAAGTCCTTAGTCCATCAAGAACTTAGTCTTATCCAAGTCAGCTCGTATAAGGTCTGAAACTCTTTTCAAAACTCACTCCTTGCTTGATCTATTTGCTAAGTCAACATGGAACTCTCGCATATTCTCGTCATGTATATGATCCAGCTAACCTTCCACTTGGTGTTCATCTCAAGCCTTCTTTTGGTCTAGCATCCAAATCTTACATCTTGTCAAAGATTTCTGCTAACTCACTAATGCATGTCAACACTTGACATTGCTCCCTTTTCGTCTATGCTTCCTCGCAAATCTTTGTCTTGTGTTTGTTGTTTCGCGTATCGAACATTGATCAAGGTTCGCCAATATCTATATGATTTTGCTAATTCAGACTTGGGAGTCTAACAATAACTGAGTTTAGAGATGGTGGCAAGAGAAAATTCGAAGTAGATGACTAAGATTAACTGTTACGTGACTAGGTTTTTATAAGTTAAAACTTCGAAAGACAATCTAATTTAATAAAAGAGAAGTTGAAATTTTATTAAGTTAATTTTATATTTATAATTAATTTTATGAAATTAAGAAAAATCTGATTTTAGAGTAAGATCAACTATATTTATTAATATTATCAATATGAAGAACCATATAGATATTAAGTAATTATTTGTGTAATTACTAGTATGATCAAACAAAATGAAGCAAATACATTGTTATGGGCCAGTAAATCACCACCTACGCTCGTCTCCGCTCCAAATTCCCCACCAAAACTGTGCGTAGATTTCTAAAGCCCTAGAAAATTTGAGACGGCCTTAGAGTGTGAGTCATCTTTTTTTTGACCATCTCTGCACCGGTGGATAGCTGGGTGATCAAAACTTGCTGCTATTCTAGCAGTTTCCAGGGATCCGTGTGTCGTTCTGTTAAATAAATCTCACCATTTGGGCGGATGTCTCAGGTAATTTTATCTTACCGAAAGGTTTCCGACAATTTTCACTTACCATCTTTTTTTTCTGAACTGAGTAAAGTATGGATGTGATTTTGGGATTGTTTTCAGGCCGATTGCAGGAATTCGTCGGCGGCAAAGCGTGCCAGGACTGATGGTATAAATTTCTCTCTTTCCTTTCAATTTAACCTAGGGTTTAAACACAAATTTAAGTAGCTTGATCTGCGTGCATATAGAATTTTGTCTTTGATGTTCTGATTTTGTTTCCTTTGTTGAGACTGATGTGTGTTCTCCCCCCCTTCTCAGGTAGTCGTAGGGAAGATGATTGGACGTGTCCAAGTTGTGGTAACGTCAATTTTTCATTTAGGACAACTTGCAATATGCGTAACTGCACCCAACCTAGGCCAGCTGATCATAATGTGGTGAGTGATTGTTGCAGTACCTGATGAGGTGGGGTTATCCTTCGGTAATTGTAATTTTGAATCAAAGAGATACAATGGTTTTGTCATAGGAATTTGTTTTTAGCTGAGGCTCTAATTTTTTGGAACTGGGAATTTGTGATGCAGTTTGCTTGTGAACTTTAAGTTAGACTTAACCTCATAGAAAGTTGTATGAAAATCTCTGCTAGTTTGAAGACCACTAATTTCTTATGCAACTTTGTTGGCATGCCTTGATTCTTGCTTTTTGAATCGTTTCTTCTAATTTTTTTCATGTTTAAATCTCTTAATGTTGTTTTGGGGTTATTGACTGTGATTATGATATTTTTGCCCTTTTGATCCCAGAAATCTGCTGTGAAACCTCTGCAACCCCCACAGAGTTATTCTTCTTCAGCTCCATATGTAGGTTCTGGTGCACCATATATGGGTGTGCCTCCATATGGTTCTCTCTTTAATGGATTTTCTATTCCTCCATATGATTTGCCATTTTCTGGGAGCTCTGCTTATCATTTCAATTATGGAAGCCGCCTTTCTAGTGGTAGTCCTTATAGACCCTTGGCCCTGTCTGGACCTCCGCATTATTCTGCTGGGTCTATGATGGGAAATGGTATGCTGATTTTTATTTCATGATATGTAATCTCCTTGTATATAACTACTTATATGTTGTCACTTAGCTTATTTTTCCTACATAATGGAGTCCCCAATTTAATGTATTTGCTCAATTGCTTCATTTCTTTTATGTAATGTCTGATTTTTTGATCATGGAAGAATTCTTTATGATTCTTTTTCACATTTTAATTCTCTTTTCTAGTTCACGTCAAACTTTTCTCGCTGTATGTTCTGTGTAATGATTGCTTTTCATGGAACATAATTGTTTGTGATTTTTCTTCATATTTTTATCCTCTATTAAATTGGCATCATATTTTCTTCTTTCTATGTTTCTTGTAGTGTCTGTTTCTTCAATCATAGAAGTTGTTTGTGATGTTTTTTTTTTTACATTTTAGTCCTCCATTTGAATTTGCATCATATCTGCCACTTTTTATTTAGATGCACTATGCATGCTTTGTTCTTTTGCCTGGTTCAAATGATTAGGATTTTCATTGAAGCAGTGAAAAAGGAATTCATATATGTACGCAGGTGGCATGTATGGTATGCCTCCCTTGATGAACCGCTATGGTTTGGGTATGCCAATTGGGCCTGCTGCATTGGTATGTTAACTTATTTCCTCTATGATTATTTTTGGAGTGTGAAGGTTCATACAGATCATTCTAGATTGTTCAATTAGTGGAACCTTTGCAATATATGTTTGTCTAGTACCTCAGGTTTTACAATGGATAAATGTCTTCTAAAGAAAATGATGGATTCTATTTGCCAGTCAGTGTTTTGATTAACGTGCATTAACTACTGATTATATGCAGAAAAGCACAGATTTTGCATTCATTTTTTTTTAATTTCAGTTTTCTGTCATGATCCTCGATTTATGAGTGCTCTTTCTTTCCAGGGGCCAAGGCCAGGTTTTTACCCTGATGACAAATCTCAGAAGAAAGTTGCAGGTTTGTGATCCATTGTGCTAATTGTTTGCAAACACATCGGAGTTGAAGTCATCTAATGTGTTTTCATCTATGGTTTGTTTTTTGTAGATGTGACCCGTGATAATGACTGGACTTGCCCGAAATGTGGGAATATAAACTTCTCTTTCAGAACCTTTTGTAACATGAGGAAGTGCAATACACCGAAGCCTGGAACTCAGGTTTGTGCTATTTTCTTCTTCTAAGTTACATAATTAGTTCTGATAATTTGTTTGCGCATTGGTGTCCATTCTGTAATAATTATGCTGATTGGGGATTAATTCTATTATACTTTTGGCACTAAGTGGCTTATAAACTTAGATTAGTGTAGTTTGTAGTTCTTTTATTTATAATACAATTGATTTAATAGTGATATTCTCCCTGTTGCTGCAGGCTGCTAAGTCTGACAAAAGCTCCAGTAAGTTTTCCTATTATCTCATTATGTGCAGGGATTATTCAATCTGAATTCATAGTTATACATTTACCTGCTTTCCAGAGAAAAAGATGCCTGAAGGAAGCTGGAAGTGTGAGAAGTGTAACAATATAAATTACCCCTTCCGAACCAAGTGCAATAGGCAGAATTGTGGTGTTGAGAAACCAGACGAACTAAAAAAGACCCCTTCACCAGAAACAGAAGAGAATGATCAGGTTTGTGATGTAATTCATTGTGCCTGTATTACCATTGGTTGTTTTAATCTGATGGCTTTTGTACACTCAAAAAGCTCAATGAGCATGAGTTTTAAGTTTGTTAATGCAAATGTAATGTCACCCTTTTCTGATCCTTCTCTATTTATCCTCCTTCTGTGTCTTGATTCTGTAGATTCTGCAATGTCAATTGTAAGTTATCCATCTTTTTTGGTTCTGCAACAATTGATTTGAAATTGTCTATTGTTCCAGTGAGTACTAGAACATGTTTGAGGGTTGAGAAGGTCCAGAGTTGTCATCCGGCATTGCTCAATATGGGTGTCTGAAAGTCAGTCTTGTGGTCCTCGTGTTGCAGCGGTTGTCAAGTTACTCTGCCTTCTCACGATGTCTGTCAAGTTGTTCTATTACTTGCTTCTGTATTTGTGGTCTTACAGATTCGTTGATGCATCATGTGTCTCGCTGATGCATAATGTGTCTGCTAGTTTTTTCTGGTAAAAAATTCTACAGGGTGTTATGGTATATTTTAGGCATTATATTATTGAGATCAACCCATCTTTCCAGTGGTTACGCTACTTAGAATATTTCGCCCATCTCATTCTTGCTCCTTTGGATGGTCAGTGTTGCATGGAATATCAGCGCATGGCAATATTCCTCTAGAATCATATATATGTCAATAATAAAAGTTATCTAGGTCTGCAACAGTTTGTGTCTAATAGTTTCAGTATCTTGAGTTCGTTTTGACCAGTGGTCTTAATAGTTCGGCCTTTATTTTGTGAGGGTTGCAGAGTTGTATGGGCGGAACTGTTATATATGTTGCATTGTCCAAGCCAGTTTTCCATGGGCTGGCCTGAGGCCATTGTTCTGGTTTTACTTTCAAGCGCGTCTATCAGATGCATTCTTCGAGCTCTAATATTCTGTTACCAAAAGGTTCACTTACCAGCTCAAATCTTGGGATTCTCACCACATTGCATCAGTTAGCTGCATTCACTGCACAATAGCTGCGTTTACTGCATAGTGCATATGATTTTATAAGTAATATTTATATTTTGGAATGTTTTTGGGGTCAAATTTATTTATTTATTTATTTTTTTGCTAGCCTTTTGCAAGTAAAGTGCACGCATTTTTTCTGTGGAAAAGTAGGATTTAAATTCATTAACAGGCTTTTGCATGTCGAAGCACTTCTTAAGGAAGTGAAGTGCAATGCTTTAATCTTAAGATTATTGCGGGAGAGGCCCAGGTAGGATTAATTTCAGATAATTAAATTTTTTTAACATTTTGTTTGCTTTATCTACAAGTTTCAATTGCGTTGTGGCATTCGTGGCTAGGTGAGCCTCCCAATGCTCCTTTTGAGTTTGGCAAGTCTCAATCAATAACTTGTCCACACGCTTAAACTGTCTGAAATAACCAAATGAAAATACACCGTTCCTAATTGTAATTGGAAATGCATATCAGGCCCTACTGTAAAATTTCAAATGCTCCGTACGCAAATTTGCCTTTTCTATTCAACATTTTTGTTTTTATTGTAATTTGTTATTATTCATCTTTATTGTTGAATGTTGATGCTTTTTATTCTAAATTGTTTATTTGTATTTAAATTGGTTTTTTGCAGTTGTGAAAGTTTTTATAAACTATTTTGTTGTTCATTTTATTCAACTTTAAATTTTAGAAAGTGCTATCGGGGTTAACAAAAGTTTCTAATGATACAAAGAAATCAATGATCTACGAAAGAAACATATAACACCATCTGAACTTGCGGCAAACCCTACCTTTTTTCATGGGGTTGACAAGTGGTTGGGTCTGGTCGGTGTCTGGTTGATCCAAGTTTAGTTTGAAATTTTATACCTTTTTCTAGGTTCGGCTCATGGTGTAATGGGGCTTGGTGTCACTCGAAGCTCAATTGGATCTAACAATACAAGAAAATTACCGATTATTGATAGAAAATTATCCATTATTGACAGAAAATTATCAATGGAAATAATAATGTTAAAAATTAGCGACGAAAAATTACATTTTATTGGTAAAATTGTTGTAATATATTATAATTTGCAACAGGCAAATATTCGTTGTTAAAGTTGGATAGGAAACTATCTCGTTGTTTTTTGCGATTGAATATAGGGACGGAAAAGGAATTACTATTGATAAAAGAGGCGCGAACGGTAGGCGGCAAAAAAAACGTCAGCGTTTACCAACAGAAGTGTATTTTGCTGGTAAAGTTGAAAATTAAACTTCGTCATTTGCTTAGGCTGCAATGTTTTTAGTAAAATATAAATGAATCGGGGTGTAATGAAAGTGTATATAACAGATGGAACAGTTATTTCGTTGGTAAAATTAAAATTTATACTCCATTGTTTGGTTCTTCAGCATTTTATTAAAGTCAAAAACGATGTTGTTACATGAAAGAAAGTGTATTTACTGATGGAATGATTATTCCGTCGGTACAATTAAAATTTAAACGTGATCATTTGCTTCTTCCTCAACATTTTAGTAAAGTTGAAAACGACATCTTTTCGTGTGTATTTTGTTTATGTTTTTGTGACTCTCTTATGGAGAATATAGACTTCCAAAACTACATTTAACTTTAGAGTAGCAGATGTCCTACCCCATATATGTGCCACCTTTATTATTATTAGGATAAAAATAGAGTAGCTCTTGGTGATTCTAACCAACCTCCCTCTTTATGGAATAAACATCCTCAAGGTTTTATTAAGCTAAATATAGATGCATTTGTGAAGAAAGATGGTGTTGTTTTTGGTGATGTAGTATGAAATTAGGAAAGAAATATGGTGTCGGCAGCTTTGAAATGGGTGAGAACTAATGTAGGTTACAATTTGGGCTTTACAATAGTATTTGAAGGTAGATTTTGAGGGGTTATTTTGAAAAGCAATTGATTCTAATTTTAGATCATATGGGATAGAATTTTCATTAGCTAGGCAATCTTCTAATAGATATTTAGCATATTAGTATGAAATTCCCATCATTTTGTGTCTGTTTTATTAAAGAGAATTTTGTTGCATATCATCTAGCTTATTTAACTTCTATTCATCTACGAGTTACTTTTTAACTTCTTCCGTTCTCCGGCCTCTTTTAGTTGATCAAACCCTTAAATAGGACATCCAATACTTATAGTAATTTCTTATTTACGCTTCCATCTTTTTGCACTATTTGGATTGTATTATGCTTTGAAGTTAATGAAGTTTTCTTTTAATTAAGTTAATTTTACCAAAATGTCCAAGATTACTGCCTTTATAAGCAATCATAATACTATAATTTATTAGAATATAGCCTTCGTAAGTATTCACAATTATGTGATCTAAAACTACCAAATCATTATTAGTTTTTACAATTCCTCATCTAACCCTTTGTTATCAAATACAATTTATAAGTAGTAAGAATAAAGAAAATATTTTCAAGAATTATGTGAAGTAAGTAGTAAGTATAACCATTTTTATAACTAATTTTATAAAATAATGATATTTTATATTTATATATATCTAATATCTTTCTTAATTAAAAGCTAAAAGAGAAAGCAACTTGAATATCAATCAATAATAGTTGGTACAAACTAATAATGTTAATTGCCATATATCATGTTTTTGCTCCCAATCATACTCAAAGTAATTGCAAACTATATGTTCATGTAATCTTTAAATAATTTTTTACTAACAAACTTACATATCATATACTTTCTTTCTTTTCCCTACGTGTTAATCTCAAGTACAAACTTTCTTTCTCTATAAATATAGATTTATAAAAGGGAATGACATTTGTAAAATATCAAGCTAAGTTTTTCTGTTCTATTTAATATAAGATTGTGATAAATGTACTTTTCTTTCATGTTGTAAAGGAATGTTCAAGACCACTCAACAACTAATAAATCACAAAGCCCATCACACAAACAATCAGCCCATAAAGATAAAAACCCATCAGTAGAGCAATGATAAATATTCTAGAAGGGATATCTGTTACAATCTTTGTACGATCTTTCTGTTGTAACAATAAGATTATTCCAGCTATACTATTGTTACAAAAGTGAATATAAAAACACTCACTCTACAGTGTATGGTATGCGTGAAAATAATACAAACATTTTTCATACAGATTATTTATACATTACATGGTATCAAAGCTTCAATAGACCAACGTCTATGGCTGCCATATCTTCCTCTTCTTCTTCCTCCACTGCTACTGTTGATTCATCATCTGATCAGCTTCTCAATTTTCCTTCTCTTGCTAAATCTCTAAACTTTACCATTACCAAACTTACTAGATCAAACTATATCACTTCGAGAGCCTAGGTTCTTGTTGTGATTCGCGCACCGGAGCTGGAAATATTCATTTCTCCTTCCTCTGTGATCCCTGCTGCCTTTATCCCTTCAAATGACAGTTCTCCTCAGCCCAACCTTGAGTATTGCTTATGGCAAAAAATCAAAAAGTCATGAATTTTTGGTTGTGTACTAGGAATGAGGAATTGAATATTTCTTTGGTATATTATGGACCTTAGACTTACAGATTATATACAAAAAGGGATATTAAATTAAAACTTGCTAGTGAGCTAGATTAATCAGGCAATAATTTCACCAAACCAATGAATAAGGATATTATGATAGACTTGGGCATGATTTTATATGATCAATATTGGGACCCGATCCAGGAACCGGATCCCAACCGGAAAAGACGAAAAACGAAAAACGAAACAAAGTGCGGAAAGTCGCGAATCGGAAAACGAGCAACAAAGCAGAGACAAGCGAAATAATCGAACTGAAACATATTCCGACATCCCGGAGAAACACAAAGTATAGAAAACTTATCGCGTTGGATAACCTAGACTAACCATCCAAAACCTTAAGACATTCCAAATCCGGTCTAAATTTTTTTTTCTTTTTCATACATTTCTGTTATCTTTCTCTTTATTCAATCTCATTCAAATCAAAACCGATCCATACAATTTCCTTTTTGGAAACTCATCCTCGCACAAATTCAATTCACTTAATTCTTCTTAATCATGCAATAACTCAAAATTTCATCTTTGAACTAAATACTTATCTTTAACAAACTAACTTCTTATTCTTATTCTTATCTTAACCCGATTTTTACCGAAAATCGGGCAGCATAAC
>JANVCL010000001.1:6766513-6779042 GCA_026546855.1 Erythroxylum incrassatum
AGATGAATTTTATTAGAAGTGCCTATGACTACTGCCTATACTACAAGGACCTAGGAGGGATAGAAGCCATCTTCATGCTAGTTTATGTGGATGATCTGATAATTACTGGAAAGAAGCTAGATAGAATTATTGAGGTAAAAACTAATCTGAGCAAGTACTTTGAAATAAAAGACCTAGGAGAAGCTCAGAAGTTGCTAGGGATGCAAATTATAAGGAATAGGAGGGAAGGAAAACTATGGCTGAATTAGAAAGGTTACATTCGAAAGGTTTTAGTTCAGTTTAATATGGAATTGGCAAAACCTACTTCTATTCCTATAAGCCCACACCTTCAAATGGTTGCAGACAAGTGCCCCCAATCTGAAGAAGAAAGGAAAGCCATGCTAAAATACCCCTATGATGTTGGAGTAGGTAACATAATGTATATGATGCTTTGTGCCAGACCTGATCTTGCTCATGCTATTAGCATTCCAAGCAAGTTCATGTCTAATCCTAGGCTTGAGCATTGGCAAGGACTAAAGAATATCTTCAGATACCTTACTGGAACCCTAAGTCATGGACTGTGTTTCACTAAGGCTAAGCTAACAAACAATAACAGTCTCAGTCTACATGGATATATAGATGCAGATTATGCAGCAATGGGTATTGTAGATATTCCCAATGTCGTTTAGGTGGAGGTTGATATGCTAGTGACCTATTTTGGTTTTAGGAGAAAAATAACTTGCTTTGTATGTATGTTTCACTAAAAGCTTAAAAGTAACTTAATTGGCTATTGATTTTATAACTTAGCTTATCAACCATATTTTCAAAATAAAGCAATACACAAGTTTTAGTGATGATGGAACAAATGTTCCCTAATCGCTCTTTGTTGCTCTCAATTTTATTTCCTTCTTAAGGTCGACGGACCAACTTATGCCATGAATCTCATTGAAAAATCTTCAAACCAAAGAAGAGGGACTTACAGTTTAATGATTCACACGATTCAGCAAAAATTGACTAATTTATTACTTAACTAGTGGTTTTTTTTATTTAAAATGGTTATAAGCACAAGTCAAATTAAAAATTAGATTGGTTCGTATTTATTTTAGTCAAACTAATTAGTCTGGTTTGATTTTAAAATCATTGACATTATTAATAAAGATAATATATTTGTATCATGTAAGTATTGCTGTGACACATAACGGACAGAGACTTAATTTTGTCCAAGAATTATCATTTAGTATTTAATTTGAATATTTTACAAACATTAAAATTTATTTTTAAATGCTCTAAAATGTTAAAGTTTAACTTGTATCATGGTAAAACTTTAAAGTTGATAATTTACATTTTTAACAAAACTCAAATTACAATTGATACAAAAGGCGAGAGATGCTCGCATAAATTACTAAATTTGATGTGAAAAATGGATATTCACCTATCATATCTTATTTAAAATATCGTGGACTCTTTACTCAGTGTTTTCAGAATTTTTACCTAATGTTGTAAATATTACGAACTCTTCATTCTTTTAAATATATGCCTAACTATGTGAATAAGATAAACATGAAACCTTTAAAATTTTCTAATATTTTAATTTGAAAATTAAATTAGTGGAGGAGACAATATTAACGTAAGAATTGTTAAAAGTTAGGAATTCATTCCTTCGTTGCCCGAAAGTTTTACTATATATATGCAATTTTCATGCAAATAAAAGCCATATTTAAAATTTGACTAAAGTACTGTATGATCAACTTTAGTATAAATGGGAATCTTCGTCAGAATCCGCTTTTCATTTTTCTGGTGCCCCAACCAGAGCTAGAAGTTAACCATAGTTAGGTGCTTCCAGCATAGAAGAAAAGAAAGGTTGGGTTAGGGTTGGCCAAAAATTGGTCGGAAAACAATAAAAAGCCCATACCACACTCTCATAGCTTTCGTACAATTTCCTAATAGCCGAAGGCCTATCACTATCATCCTTATTTGATAGATTTTCACAAAGGTCCAGAAAAATTTGGGGGATTTTTTTGGATTTGCAGAAGTAAGGAGGGGCATTAAAAGAAAAACAAAACTGGTGATGAAGTCTTGTCCATGGTGTTTTTCTGATTCAAAACTCCAATAAACTTCCACATACCCTATAATTAGGTAATTAAACTCTTTCCCTGACAATAGATTATACTTCTATTTGATTAATTTTCCACTCTGGTCGCCGAATTTTGGGCTTAATTCCGTTCTTCATGTCTTAAAAATTTATGGGTCTTGGATCGGTGGATTTCCGGTTGAAGTTGATTCGGTTTAACGTAGATACAAAGTTGATTTTGTTGATTGCGAACGGAATTTCGCTTCTATTTTACCTTTAGGCTATGTATTTAGGTTATTGGTCGATTAATCAATGACTCTAGTTTTCATCTTTCGGTCTTCCGTAGCCATTTCTGAGGTTCACTGAAACAACAACAATAATAAGGGTTTTTCATTTTGGTTCTTTTTTCTTTTCTATTGAAATGGTTACTTAAGAGAATTAATAATTGGGTTCGGTGTCAATCGGGAAATTGAAAAGCTTTTCTCCATGGCAATGACAACGATGAAGAGTTTGATGTACTTAAAGGCTTGTTTAGGCATTTCTGTTGTCTTTTGGTATCTATCGCTAAATGGCTTTAGTAAAGGAACCTTTCTTTCTTAAGTAGCCTTTGTTGGTGTTTGTTTGCATGTTTCTTTAATTTACCTATCTTATTATTCTGCTATTGTCAGTCTTGGGTTATTTCTCCAACTCGTTTTTGTTGTAGGGAAAGACCTTTAATGTAGCTCCTGTTCGGAAGCATGAGAATTAGAATTCAAGAAGTTGAGGTGAAACTTTGAATAGCGTGTTTATTGAACCCATCTGCTGTGTTGGCATAAAAGCCTGGGAACGAGTTGCCAGAAGGTTAGCAGGGGGAAATGGAATGTAATAAAGATGAGGCTTCCAGGGCAAAAGAGATTGCTGAGAAGAAGTTCACTGCTAAGGACATAGCAGGGGCCAAGAAATTTGCTTTGAAGGCCCAGAATTTGTATCCTGCACTTGAAGGCATTCCTCAAATGATAGCCACCCTAGATGTGTATTTGTCTGTTGAAAACAAGGTAAATGGAGAAGCAGATTGGTATGGGATACTTGGTGTCAATCCACAGGCTGATGACGAGACTGTGCGGAAACAGTATAGGAAATTAGCTTTGATGCTTCACCCTGATAAAAACAAGTCTATAGGAGCTGATGGTGCTTTTAATCTTATCTCAGAGGCGTGGGGTTTATTGTCTGATAAGACCAAGAGATTAGTGTATGATCAAAAGAGGAATGCTAAAGTGCCTCAGAAGGCTTCAGTTCCAGCTGGGGGTTCATCTGCAGCACCAGGGTCCAATGGCTTCTACAATTTCACTAAACAAAATGTGAAGACGCAAAAGAGTACTCCACGAAATGCTCATACTTCGACTCCAGTTCCATCTCATAAGTCAAAACCCAATACATTTTGGACTGTTTGCCATAGATGCAAGATGCAATATGAATATCTTAGGGTATATCTTAATC
This sequence comes from Erythroxylum incrassatum, assembly GCA_026546855.1. Taxonomy (NCBI): domain Eukaryota; kingdom Viridiplantae; phylum Streptophyta; class Magnoliopsida; order Malpighiales; family Erythroxylaceae; genus Erythroxylum; species Erythroxylum incrassatum. The sequence continues at coordinate 6,770,040 of JANVCL010000001.1, forward strand.
ACAATCTCCTTTGTCCCAATTGTCATGACCCATTTTTGGCTGTTGAAACAGCCCCACCAAATTTAAATGGTACAAAGCCATCACCATGGAATTTCTCCCGCCATCAACAGAATGCGATTCATCAACCTGCTAGTAAAGAATCTTTGAATTCAGGGAGGAGTAAATCAAGTTCTTCATTCAATGGTCAAGCTTCACATAAGCAGTCCAACTTCCCATGGAGTCCATTCTCTAGGACAGGAGGCGCTACAAATGTTGCTCGTGCTGCAAATGTTGTTCAGAAGGCATATGAAAAGGTGAGAAGAGAGCGTGAAGAAGCTCAGGCAGCCACAAAGAGAGAAGAGGCACTCAAGCGAAAGAGTCAATCTTCCAAGAGGGTTGGTAGTGTATCCTTTGGTGGATTGTCTAATTCTGCAAAGAGAAGAAAGGGCATGGAAGACATTGATTTAAGAAGCTATGGGAGTAATGTTGCAAATCAAATGGGTACAGGAGCTGGAGTAGCTGGCACATCTAGTTCACCAGGTTCTAGGGACAATTTTGATTCAGTTAGGGTGAATGGAATCACCCGGCCATACAGCTCAATGGATGTCTCCCAGTTTGGAATTCAAACTTTGCTGATGGAAAAGGCTAAGAAAGGAATCCGTCAGAAGTTAAAGGAGTGGGACTTGGCTAGTGCAGGTAATTTGACACCCAAAGAGGGGATGGTGAATAAGACAGCAAATGATGGAGCTCAAAAATCTTCTACAAACTCTTATCTGCATGATCAAAATGATTCTGATCAGCCCATTAAAACAGAGAATAGATTTGATGGCGGCAAGTCTTCTCCTGGCACTTCTGATACAAAAGTGGATGCGGATACTCTGGAATCTATGATTATAGACGTCCCAGATCCAGATTTTCATGATTTTGACAAGGATCGAACAGAGAGATGTTTCGGTGAAAACCAGGTATGGGCTGTATATGATGATGATGATGGTATGCCACGGTATTATGCCATGATTCATAATGTAATTTCTTTGAATCCATTCAAGATGAGGATTAGCTGGCTTAATTCAAAAACAAACAATGAGCTGGGCCCATTAAACTGGGTTGGTTCTGGCTTCTCAAAATCGTGTGGCGACTTTAGAGTAGGTAGACGTGAAATGTACAACTCACTTAATGCCTTTTCACACAAGGTTAGATGGAGAAAAGGCACTCGGGGTGTAATTCACATATATCCTAGGAAAGGGGATGTGTGGGCACTCTATCGAAACTGGTCTCCAGAGTGGAATGAGCTGACAACTGATGAGGTGATACACAAGTATGATATGGTGGAAGTACTTGAAGACTACAGTGAAGAACGTGGTGTAACTATTGCTCCGCTGGTAAAAGTTGCTGGCTTCAAGACTATTTTTCACCAGCATTTGGATCCCATGCAAGTACGGAGGATTCCAAGGGAAGAGATGTTCTGTTTTTCACATCATGTTCCATCATACTTGCTCACGGGTCAAGAAGGTCCAAATGCTCCAAAAGGTTGCCGGGAGCTGGACCCAGCAGCTACTCCATCAGAACTCCTTCAGGTAATCATAGATGCGAAGGAAGAGGAAATTATGGAGGCCGGGTCTAATTTGAAAGAAGAAAAGGTAATGGATGATATTGAAATAGTTAATGAGAGGCGAACAGAATCTGACAAATGTGGAGATGACCAGAAAGGGAATTGTAAAGATAATGAAGTAGAATCTGCAGAAGATATTACAAAATCATAAAGCGTAAGACGGTATTGAACATGCAGTAGAAAAGATTGCTAGTTGAGATTCTTTTTGTTGGTTTGGCAAGGTTAATCCTTGAGTTAGTGTACATTGTTAAGAAACTGATTCGACACATTTGAGCGGAATGATGGACTGCAATTTTGGTTTGGAAGTGATGTGTAAAAATGCGTTGATTCCAGACTGCGTAGCTGAAGTTTTTTGGAGGAGTGATTTACTTGTCGGCAGCTATCACAGCAGCCCAAAGGCAGAGGTGCAGAAGTAGGGCTTGTTTTAGTGCTTATTTAAGGGCTGCTATAGAAACTGCAACTACTTCAGTATAGTGGCTTGCCAAAAAGCAATGCTTCTTTCTTCAGCAATATGTCGCCGCCATAATTTTTGGAATGCCGTGATCAGATGTCATTATAATCGCTCTGATTAACAGATTATTAATAGTTCAGTACATGAGCTTATTCCAACTTCCGGTTGAATCATCATGTAAAACACTTTTACCTTTGTAAGTTTTTAGGTGTTCCATCCATAAAAGTCTAGTTTCAATTTCACAGTCCTCACATATATAATACCTTAAAAAGGATTAACGATGTTACGAGTGGTTTTATTATACTTTATTCCCTTAGTGTTATCCTCTGCCATGTATGATTGGCAATTAGGCCTGGTCCATTTTAACTAGGCCGAGGAAACAGGTACAGAAGCCTATTGGACTCTTTAATTTGAAAAATGTCTCTGTTCGGATATTATTTATCAATTCTTATTTTCTTGAAAAGTTTTTATATGGATTATCTGGGTTAGATCTAGATTCTATTAATTATATAAATAAAATAATTACTTCTTTGTTCGAAGAAGTTGTTGATATCATAACAAATAATGACAATTTGGAGGAAGAAGATTTGGTTAGGATAACTTTAATTTTCAGATTTGGTAAAAGCTTATATTTAATCTTGATGTTAGAAGGTGTTATTTGATTTAATGAGTGAATATTGATTGATTTTTAATGATTGTTTTGTTTTGAATGTCCAAAATGGTATCAGGGCCTCGACAATTGGTGTATTATTTATGATGATATATATCAACAAATTTGAGAAAAGAATTATTGTATAACCTGGAACAGTAAACACATGCAAGAATTCAAAAAGATGTACACTCATCTTTGACAAGCTAATCTTGTTATGCTATATATCTTTTTAAATCTTAAACCTGATCAATTATAAATTATGAGAATGAAAATTATTAATCTTCTAAATGAAGAAAAATGTTAGTTACATCTAGATAAAGGATATTAGAGATGTTTCACCTTATGTTATTAATTATGAGTGAATGTCTTTCTTCTAACCATTTACTCGCTAAAATAAATAAGCTTGATATTCGTGTTCAAAAAGCCCAGCTTGAATTATATAGACATCATTATTTGCTATTTACTTATTGTCATAAAAATACTTTAAAAGTTTTTTATGCAATGATTACTGAGTAAGAAAGAATATACCAAAGGTATAAAAAATGTAAATAGAAGCTCATTTAGAATTAGCTAGACATTATGAACTTTATCATTTATATGGCGGAAGATAAATCTTCTAAGATAAAATTTGATGGATTAAAAATAGAAATTGACATGGTTGTAATTCAAAAAACGATATAATATTATGGAAACAATATTCTTTTAGGAATAATAAAACTTCAATAACAAATTTCTAATTTACATAATATGTTAGAAATGATAAATAAAAAAGAAACATCAACAAATCTATTAAAACCCAAATGAAAAAAACAAATATTTGATTTAATTTTGCAAATGAAAATACCTCTTAATTATAGATAAAATGAAAATTTTCATACAAGACTCTGATTCTGAAATTGAAGAATTAGATAGACAAACAAAAAAATTAAACATAGAAACTTTAATTTATATAAAACCTTATACATCCAAACAAGAACTTCATTTGAACCCCAATGTCAGTGATACCTAGTATTTCATAAAATCCCCCTAGATATTCTTCTCAAAGTTTTAATAGACCTAAAGGATATGCTGGAACTCATATGATAACTGAAGATAAAGATGAGTTTACTCCTATTTATAAAATGAGAACAAAATTTATAAATCCTTTTGGAATATATCTAGATATTGATTGTATCTAGATTATAGAGGAAGCAATTGATAAATGAGAAACTGCTCTTCAAGTCGTTGTTATTATTAACAAAATAAATTATGAAACAACTAAACAACTTTTAAAAAAACTTTATTAAATAACTCGCTTAGATTTTGGAAAAATGTAGATGACAATTAAAAGAACTCTATATTTAACTCTAACACTAATATAGGCAATCTAATAACGAGAGCTACCGAGGCATTTTAATTAGAATTTATTGGAGAAGGAAAAATTTTGAAAGATACTACTGCTATAGGAAAATATGTCATTGCTCTACAATAACTTCAACTATACAATATGTGTGAAATTAATACATATATTTATATTTTCTTAGATTATTATTATTATCATACCAAGTGGAGCGCGTGTTGAATTTGGAAGATAAACATGGAATTGGTCAAAAAAAGAAGCGGGAGATTTACGCTCCTTTTGCGACTTAGCGTGTTCGAGTGCAAGTAAAAATAAAATGGAGGCATGCAGTTCAGGAAGCTTTCTGGTTGTTATGAGTGTCACATGATCGTCCACCCAAGCAGGTATCCAGTTCCAAGGACCACCATATGCACCTGCTCTCACTACGGTGAAGTCTTGCCAAAGATGGAAAGCTTCGAGCTTCATCAGAAAGTTCGTCACGTCGACCATGATGCTGATGCAATAAACAAAGCGACATGCTTGGTAAGTCAATCTTCATCTCAGGCTAAAGAAACTTCTAACCAACTTTGTCAACCAGACATCAGATAAGGTTACTTCAGTGTCGAATGAGTAGAATATAGTAACAACTACTCTATACTTTCTTTCCTTTATTTACCGTACACCTTCCATATGATTATGACCGGGACGACGAAATGAGATCGTAGATTATTATTGTACATTATTAACCCGTTTTAGTTTTTGTGTAAGTTATAAAAATAAAGCAGCAGGAGTGTAGCCTTGTCGGACTGGGAGGAGAAGGAAGGAGACCCTGTGGAGTTCGAAGAGCTGCTGGATGGCAATTGAGTTTTATTGTGGCACCCACATACCCACTGGAAGGATATATGAATGCTATACAAAATAATACAAACAAATCAAGGCATACAAAAACTTCCAGTAAATAATTCAGGCAAACATACATTAAATTACATAGTACTTATCACAAACTCGCTGAAAATTCAAACCAAACTGAAGTATTGTTGTTACAAACTTACAAACAAATTCACATATACATATCAGATACAAGCCCAAAAGTCAAACAAATTTTTTTCATTATTTTCAAAACAACACTCAGACTCTATTAGTCATTGCGGTTGTCTTGTCCCAGTCTTTATAACGACGCCCAAAACCTATACGAGGCAAATCCACCGTGCTAAGCATATAACTTAGTGAGTAATAACTAAACTATGCATTATTTGACAATTAATTATATTGAATCAAGTTATAGCACAAGCAGATATTTAAATTTCAAAACAGTTACATAGTTAACGGAACTGAGTATCAAAGAAGGCATAATCCCTTCAGCTCAAAACATCATTTTGTTTATTTCAAAATCTAACATATATCAGACTACACAATCAAATGACTGCTAATCCGTCAACAGAAGTGGGTAACGGGACTTATACAGAAGATACCATAATTGGTATCATATCATAAAAAAGACTTACATCTCAATAACAGAAGACACCGAAGTATCAAACACCGAAGTGTCAATAACAAAAGACACCGAAGTGTCACAAAAACAGCTGTAGACCTTCTAGGCATGCCTATTCACCCATAACTAGGATTCAACAGTTTTTATTCCAGCTTTTTCCCAAAACAAACTTTCAGGTCAATGTTACATGGTCATTTTGACAATGAAAATGAAGGATTTAGGCCAAACATTCTTCTAAACATTTGTTACTTTATGTCTTAAGTTTCTATTGACACCAATGTTATGCAATTTGGTTTAGTATTTTGAAAATTGTCCCCAAATGACTACAGACTATTCACAAACAGTGACAAATTCTAGATACTCAACTTCAAGCCAACTTTTGACACAATTAGTAACAGAAATCAAATTCGACGCCTCTATGGAAGTTGGAGATATAAGTTTCTAGTTTACTCTGAATTTAAATTCATCCAATTTGGATACCTACAGGACAAGATATCGCTAAAATGTCAAAACCTATCCAGTAGAACTACTCATCCGAATTAGTTTCCAGGGTGTATCAAACCTTAATTCTTTCCCATTTCAGTACACAATTGATCCATATCAAACATCTAACAACACATGTTATCACAGGTTAAAGAGGAGATGGGAAGTTTTGTGGAGAGAAGAAAGAAAATTGAATAAAAAGAGCAAAACAGAAAAGTTTCCAGTAAAAACTTGCTTCATCACCACCTAGGTGTCACTAACTCCATAACGCATGTGTCTTCTTGCATGTGTCACATATGTCCTGCACTTAAGCTTCCATTTGTCACACTTCCATTAAACTATGTTTCACTTAATGAATGCTACCAAATGCCACAATTTTATTAGGTCACTTGTCACTTTATTAACTATGTCATTTGTTAATGTATCAACTATGCCAAATGTCACTAACTCATAGGCTTAATCATTGAAATTTTCATATACCAATTTATCTTGCCACTTGAAAGTTTTGCTAATCTAATATGCATTTAAATACCTCAATTCTCTAATGGCATCAATTAATTCCCATTTACTCACTATAATCCACTTGATCAAAAATTCAAGTCAAAAGTCTTTCACATTCTAATCATATCAAAATTCTAACTCCTATCGCACATGTGCTTTCATAAACATGTATTATTTCAATTAGGGTATATTTTGCGGCCTTACACTAACGATAACCTATCACAACTCAAATTTTAGGTAGTTTAGTCGGGCTACCAAAAAAAGAAAAGGAACCCTGTTCAGACTAGGGAAAGAAGAAGAATGAAGGATGAATAAAAAAGGTAGTCTCAGCAGACAAATGGAAGGAGATATGTGAAGGACAAAAGGTTAATAGAGTCACAGACCAATGAAGTGTCCATGGCTCAGTGTAGAGAGAAGGGAGAGGAAAGTCGAAGTGAGACAAGGCAAGTCCTTATTCAATTATGTTGGTTATGTGGGTGGGTTTCCTTAATCCTAAAGTTTCTCAAACTTTACAATCAAGTTCGACATAATTAAATTATCTTTTTTTGTATCAATCGTTCTTCATGTGCGACCCGTTTGTTTCCTAAATATATTGATAATTGATATAAATTATAACACTAAATCGTAATCAAGATTGATTAAGTAAATTAAAATCCTTTAATTTATCTTTAATTTTTAATTAAATAATTTATATTCACATATCAAGACTGACATCTAGCAACATATAATTACTACCAAAATATTAGGAATTTTAAAATAGTTTTGAGTAATATTTCTGTACATCATTTTTTTGTACAATTCAATTTTTTCATCACATAATGTGCCAATTAGACACAAAACATGATTAATATCTACTCTCTTTTAGTATAATCATATTAGTTATCCACCATTAGTAATTGATTATATTAGGAACAATTGAAAACTATTTTAAAAGTATCATTCTACTTTGACAAATGATTTTCCAAGTCAATACAAATCACAAATAACAAAATATTTTCCTAATCAATTTAGAGTAATAAATCTTATATTGATTACTCACTTACCTTTATATAGTTCATGTTATATCTAATAACTATTGATTAAACAATGTTTGATAAGGATAGGTCATAAACATTAACAAAACATAACAATCTCTATATAAAACAAGTTAAAAATCTCATGTAAAAGGATTACTTATGTTATTGTCAAATTTTATAGACATACAAGTAATATTTTAATTGAAATTCTTATATGAAATCAATTTAATGAAGTTGTTTTCTAACAGACACTCACATGTTTATTTAAGTATTTTCATACTTTAATTTATAAAATTAACTACTTTCTTCTCAAATAAAAAACATGATAAAGGCTAACGTTCAATTTCAATAAATACAATGAATAAAAATAATATATAAGTGTAATATAAATATTATAATTAAGTTATCATCATAATTTCATTTGATTTATACATATAGTTTATAAACTTTATCTTATATATTAATTGATTAAATGAATACATGGAAAATAATGAATATTTTAAAAAATTATATTACTAAAATTATAACAAACTGATATAAGCCAATAATTTCACTTGCCACACTTGCTTTGTACTAACACTAATCCAAACTCCACCATTTGCATCACATGACATCCTCTGTGTCATAAATGGTGTTCTAATCTTATTCTAATCATTTTTTAAAATATTTATATAAATCTGATATAATATATGAATAAGATTTAATAGAACAGAATAAAAATTAATTTATAGAGTACCATCGGTGAACCACCGAGGCGACACCACACCCTACGCAGAGACTGTCATTGCTTCGTAACATTCCAAAATTCTTTCATGTTAATCCTGACAAGTCCAAAAACTTCCTGATTTATGCCATGTCAAAGCTCCTGTTCCCGCCGATCCTTACGCTGATTGCAACAAGTGAGTTTCTCCACTTTTCTCAGCACAACGATTCAATTCATTTATCATTAAGACTGACTACAGAGCTGGGAAATCTTAGGTGCTGAATAAATTAACTTCAAATGCATAAAGTGCCAAGAATAGACAAGGTTGTGTTTGATTTGAAATTTTGCTTTTCACTTTCTTCCTTTAAGCTCACTGTTGGAAAAATACGCAAGATCGAATCTAGGCGCAGCGAAATGAATTTAAAATTTTTCCACAGAATCAACTTTAACATAATTAAATTAGAAACATAAAACAAGAAATAGATAAAGCTATACGAACCTGTTCTGATTTCCAATACGATTTCCTGCTTCTCCGAAAATGTCAATTCCACGAGCCGTTCAATCGTCCGGCCTCTAACGGTATCCACGGATCTATTCGGAGAAAACTCAAAACGATTTTGAGAGGAAAAATGTAAGAAGTGCTAGCCTCATTTTCTAATCTTTCCTTTTATATGAAAAATCTTATTTTTCATATCCTTGGATTTTATTAAAATTACAACTAAAGTCAAACTTTAATTATAATTATTAATAAATCCTTATAAGATCAAATATCACATATTGACCCTTAAAGTTTCTA
>JANVCL010000001.1:6795245-6820006 GCA_026546855.1 Erythroxylum incrassatum
TGTGACTGGAGCATTTCGTAGGTGGCAATACGATTTATATAATGTTTCTAGCAAAATTATGATATTAATGTAAGAAAGTTATATTATGCTTATAGGCACTTATATTGTAATAAATGACGGCGTCATTTGATTTTAGTGTGATCATAGTATTGTTCTCTTCTTCCTCCCTTATTTAGGAAGGCAAAGCATCCAAAAAGAAATAAATATTATAAACCAATAATTTTGATAAATTTGGCTTATTAATTAAGTGAATATGTTCTTCACAACAATTCTATAAATGCAAAAGTTTTGATGAAAGAAAGGAAGGAGATTTTGCAAGGTTTAAAAAATCAGACCGGATCGGACCGGACCATTCGGTCCGACCGAAAAAGGTTGAACCAACCGGTTTTTATATAGAAAGGTTATTAGGTAAAACTGAACTGGACCATTAACCGGTTCAAACTTTTTCGGTAGGACCAAACAATTCGGTTCAGTTTTTAAAACCTTGGATTATACCTGTAATGGTTAAAGGAAATTGTATGTTTTCTTTTAGAATACCATGTAAATGTAAAAATGTTTTGCTACTATTAATTGATAATGTTAAGCATTGGGGAGTTTTGTAATGTGTATATGTATAGCACTGAGTAGAATTGTATACCTCGAACGTGTGTACATGAAATTGGTTGCTATGTGTGTGGATAGGTATAGGGGGTGTTACACCATCTCTCATTAACGACTCTAAGATAAGGTGTGTACAAAGAAGGCCTATTTTTTAGAATGTGTTTGATTGCTTCGTTTTCCTTCTTCATGAAATCATAAAAATAACCTATTATTGTCTTCTCGTCACTGTTAGCCAAATGGACTACTCTCAATAAAAGCTCACAAACTCGAATTACAAATTGACATTTGGGAACAAAATTCATGTTCTTCAAGTATAATTTTAGAAAAACTCCACTCCAATATTATACCTAACATATTGAGATACAACCCACTCATCACTTGTAAACATTTTCCTCAACTTCTTCTTAATCAGGAGGAAACACTAAAGAGATAAGAAATTAGTCATAAATCTTATAAAATAAGACAACATATTCCTATTATTGGTGGAATCCTTTCTCATCAAATTTAGGACCCATGTACGATTATAAATGAACTTGATCACTTTTTTGGCTTTCTACACATTTTCATCAATGATAGGAAAGTATTTAACATCTCCTATATTTTCCAACATTAGGTCAATGCAATTCATAAAACAAGGAGTCCAATAAATATAATTATTCCTACTTTGTAATCTTTTCCTACCTGCATTATAAGCATAATAATTTTTAGTAATGAACTAAACAAAGTGTCACAAATTCATCAAATATCTTAAATAAAGTGTCAGCATTTCTAATAAGGCCAGATGTATTACTAGACTTCAAACACATTATCACCTTAGTAGAATAAAGGTTTATGTCTTTTGTTTAATCATATTATCACACATAATTGAACATCGATAAGTTGCCTAAGTCATTCTTCTTTCATCTAAATAATTATTTATTTTATAAACATAGAAGCTAAAAAGTTTACCTCTATAATCATTAATTGAAAGAGTTTTATATCCTAGACCATAAAAGATAATAACGTCTACCATAGGTTGGTAATAACAAGACTAAGCAGCATTAAATAATATATATAAATCATACCACCATCTGTTATTGCAATGTCCACATTATAAGCCACTTCTTTAGATTGTTTGGCATTATAGATTAAAGGCTGAACTTCAAGAGTTGTTCATGATGCAAAAAAGTTAGACACTTATCTTCTTCTTTTCCTCACATTAGGTGCAACATTCTCTTCTTATTAGGTAGGAAAACCACCTTTAACATCAACATTATGATCCTGACCACCAAAAAAAGAACTTCCACTACCAATCTCGTAATTTAGTATTTTCCTTATATCTTTCTCATACTAATACTCTTCAAGCAAATATTTTATTTGTTATTTCATATCATGACTCACTTGCTTATAAGGCTCAACATCACCTTTGATCTCATATAATTGTTTCTTTAATCTTGTGATTCTCCTACCTTTCAAATGTTTGTTACAATACAAACAAATGGTATAGTTATTCATTCTAAGAACCAATCTAGCATCAGGTCAAGTTCGATCAACAAATCATCTTGAAACGATTGAATTTTCAGGAGTAATTGAACTTCTTATTATTTATCTGTAAAAATAAATAAAGACATATTGATTTATATATGTGAAAAATAAAAATTATTGCATATGAAAGTAAATTTACTAAAGACATATTGATCATAGCTAATAAATCTAAATCTTCTCGTTGACGTATTTATTAACTTGTAACGAGACAACTACACCTAATAGATGAAGCAACATTATCATATTATGAAACCTTGTGATATATGTTAATTGGTTTGAAAAATAAATATAAAATATTGATGTAACTTGTTTTTCGTTTTATACATTCTTAACCTATTAATCATATTTTATATGAAAACTCAAAATCACCATAGTTTTATACTTACATAGAATTATTTTCTAAATTTTGATAATTAAATACAACAAGTGTCATATTTGATAAATTTGTAAATGCTATATATATGAAACTACACCAAATCTTCCGGTTTTACTTTTTTCAAACAAAATATAAGAGTATTAATAAACCTAATTATTTAACTCCTAATTAATTATTCAAAACTCAATCCAATCCAATTCTATAATAAGACCAGAATATCGAATGCAAATTAGGATTCAATCATCCAATTGAATGTTATAACAAAACTAAGTGTAATATTAAATTCATGTAAATTATATTTAATCATTCAACTGAAATGCTATGATGAAATTAGATGTAATATTGAAAATTCTTGCAAATCAGATTCAATCATCTTGAATGTTACAATAAAATTAGGTGTAATGTATTAAGATTAGAAATTCCACAAACCACAACAAACAAAGACAAAACTTAGTCCATCATTTATTAAAGTTAATATGGTAATTTATATGCTATAATAGAATCACCAAAGCTCAAGAACACTAGAGTTGGGTTGCTGGAGACTAGTAAGTGGTGAATGGACCGGTGGCGGGCTCCAAGTTGCATGTGAGTGACGAAGAGTTTGTGTCTTTGTGTCTTTATGATCGTAAGTTTGTGTATTTGTATCTTTATGATGGGGAGTTTGTGCCTTTGAGACGAGGAGTTGCCGTGTGAGTGGATGGTAGGAGCTGACGACAGTGAGCAGATGAGTGGACAGTGGGATCTGGACTGCTGGAGTGACTGAGATAATGAGCAATGATAGGAGCTAAAGTGCCTGCGTCAACAGGAGAGGAGAGAGAGAGAGAGAGGGGGGGCGTCAACTTGCTAGGGTTAGGTGTAGGTTATATTAAAGATATATTTTTTTAATTTAGTCTTTTTAATTTTTGCATTTGGGTATGGTATTATATTATGTACCATAAAATATTTTATTATTTTTCGGTCCATACAGTATGATATTCTCAACTCTGTTTATGTTTATGATCCAACAATAAGATAGTAAGGAAAGGTTTTCTTTCTCATAATGATTATGGTTGTCACGAACCGAGAGGAATGGGATGCGATTGCCATGGGTAATCATTTCATCTTTGTCTAGAGTTTTGATTTATATGGTACTTTGGTGGGTATATGCTGCATCATCGGCTTCTTTTACGCGTGCATTCACACTCTCTTGTAATGCTTTTCGCCACAGTTGGTGGATTCTTATGTACTATTTTTCATACAGTCTTGTCTTAGACAGAAAAGGAATATTTCCAATTGTCACATTCACCGCCGGAAATAGTGTTGGTGCACAACAAGTTTCCTTGTGTCCATAATGGTTTTCAGTGAATTAGCCCAACATCAACGTATCATGCATAGCGTAGCGAAAACCCATTTGCTGAAGTATAGGCAATTGAACCCAAATGGTAATAGCTAGATTGATCCAAGATATTTGGACAAATACTAGGTTTGGATTCAAATCCAATCTATTTTTGTATATATAAAAGAAACCTCAAAATGTACTTCTAGTTCTTTGAAAATAAATAGAAATCCATTTTCGAATTGTAATATGGTCCGCAGCTAATTAGAACCTAAGGTACCTGGAGTTTGCAAATTGTTTTTCCTAATGCTCTAGTTTACTCGAGTCACAAGAAGATGACCAAAGAATGACATAACAAACTCGTACCAAACCATGACCACGGAAATCTCACTCGTACTTACTTCTTTTTCTTAATTAGTGAGTTTCAGAATTTCATGTGCTAAACATGATCTCCAATTCCAAACTCCTTGTCCTTATTATATTCCTTTAAAAGACGGCTCAATCTTAAGACATTTTTCATTCAGCATTGACATTATTCCCAATGGAAAACACCTTGCCTAATTCTTCCGGAGACCATGAAAATATCTTCCAAAGTCGATATCCAGCAGTCCCAGTTCCCGATAACGTGACATTGCCTGATTTCGTACTTGAAAACTCTGAATTGTACGCTGATAATGTAGCATTTGTGGAGGCGGAGACCGGGAAGTCGTACACTTATGGAGAGGTGATCAGAGACACCAAAAGATTCGCCAAGGCTTTGAGGTCTCTTGGTCTGAGGAAGGGCCATGTTGTGGTTGTAGTGCTTCCGAATGTGGCTGAATATGCCATCATAGCTCTTGGAATAATGGCTGCAGGTGGTGTGTATTCTGGTGCTAACCCTGCAGCTCATGAATCAGAAATTAAGAAGCAAGTGGAGGCTGCGGATGCTAAGTTAATTGTCACAAATCAGCTGGCCTATGCCAAGGTAATGCGAGTCTTATAATTGTCTGTTACTGGCGGGGATCTTGTACTAGATATACGTGTTGGTGTTGTCATCCCCCAATTATTACCCAACTTAACAATTTTGGCGACCAAATAATCATAAATTTGGTATTCCTGAAACTACAGGTGAAGAGTTTGGAGCTACCAGTCATTGTACTTGGCGACACAAAAGTTGCCAATGCCATGAATTGGAAGGACCTACTTAATGCAGCTGAGAGAGCTAGCAACAACAAACTTGTGTACGAGGATGATGAAGTTAAACAGACAGATCTATGTGCACTTCCCTTCTCATCAGGCACCACAGGGCTGTCCAAAGGTGTAATGTTATCACATCGAAATCTGGTGGCCAACCTTTGCTCCACGCTCTTCAGTGTTGGACCAGAATTGGTGGGTCAGGTCACAACACTAGGCCTTATTCCGTTCTTCCATATTTATGGCATTGCTGGTATTTGTTGTGCCACACTTAAGAACAAGGGTAAAGTGGTGGTTGTCAACAGATTTGACCTAAGGACATTTCTTAATACATTAATCACACAAGAAGTGACTTTTGCACCAATTGTTCCACCCATTATTTTGCAATTAGTTAAAAGCCCTATAGTGGAAGAATTCGATCTTAGCAAGCTCAAACTCAGGGCCGTAATGACGGCAGCCGCTCCACTTGCTCCGGAGCTACTCAATTCCTTTGAAAAGAAGTTCCCTGGTGTCCAAGTCCAGGAGGTGAGCTCGAGCTAGAGCTATATACATAATAGTAGTCTTAAGCTATACACCAAAAAAGCAAAAAAAGGATGCAAGTTTGACTTTTTATTTCAATAGGCATATGGGCTGACTGAGCATAGCTGCATCACTCTCACTCATGGAGATCAGAGTAAAGAACATGGCATTGCAAAGAGAAATTCAGTAGGATTCATCCTTCCCAATTTGGAAATTAAGTTCGTCGATCCTGAAACAGGCCGATCTATGCCCAGGAACACTCATGGTGAAATTTGTGTGAGAAGCAAATGCGTTATGGAAGGTAGACTCTTATTTTAAACAAATAAAATAAAAATTATGCGACAAGCCATGGTAAATTTATGTTCAGCTATTGCATTGGCATTAGTTGTGGCCTGATTTTTACTAATTTTCAGGTTATTTTAACAATGAGGAAGAGACTGCTAGGACCATTGACAAGGAGGGATGGCTACACACTGGTGACTTTGGGTACATAGATGATGATGGAGACATCTTTATTGTGGATCGCATGAAAGAAATAATTAAGTATAAAGGATTTCAAGTAAGAGGAGACTTGTTTTGCCGATTTTTACAAGTTCTTGACTACCTTTGACAAATTAAGTGAAAGTTGAATTACTCTGCAGGTAGCTCCAGCGGAGCTGGAGGCTGTCCTCCTCACTCATCCCTCAGTTGAAGATGCGGCTGTTGTACCGTAAGTATCACCTAAAACTTGCAATCTACGAATTGATTGTGACGTTATGTTAGATGAAACTATAATACACAAGTTGGTGCAGGCTACCTGATGATGAAGCTGGAGAGATCCCTGTCGCTTGTGTTGTGATGAGCAAAGACTCCAAAGAAAGTGAAGAAGATATAATCAGATTCGTGGCTTCAAATGTTACTTATTATAAGAAGGTGAGGGTTGTGCACTTCGTGGACACCATCCCAAGATCGTCTTCTGGGAAGATAATGCGAAGGTTTATTAGATCAAAAGTGGCAGAGAAGTTACCGTCAAGTCTCAGTCCACAGCAGAATTGTCCCAGTAGCAGTGATGCATTTCGATTTCATAGTTAATCAAATACTTCACCCTGAATAAATTACTGTTTTCCCGAAACGAGATTTGGGCAATTCAAGGGACTTGTAACCACTCCTTGTCATAAGCAATTTATTGACGAAACAGGAATGGGACAGAGTGTTTAGGCCACACTACAACCTGACATTGCCCCACTCTTTGTGGTCCAGTCTCGTGAATACCAAGCGCTCAGGCTCAGGATAGATATAAGTGTCTGGTTTTCTTTCATTTGAGTCTCAAAAGCTACTTAAAAGTGTTATTTAAGCATATCCAATAATAAGAACATGCTTCATTAGCCTTAACACCTTCGAATTGCTGCGTCTGCTAAAAAAATATACTCACGTGGACCCCTGAATCAAATATGAGCTTAAGATCTTATAATTATTTGAATTATTGAACTTGTTTTAAATCTTTTAGTTGACCACAAAAAAGCTTAATTTTCTGCTAAATCTGTTTAAAATAGAACAACAATGGACGATTATATTTTCTCACTTAAACAAGTCAACGTATACAAAACACAACTTTTACTTAAGTAGTAGGTTATGTTGAGGGAGGTAGCAACAAAAGCAAGCTTGAGCACTCATTTAGAAATTAATTTGACATGATTTACTACAAAGGGTAGAGATAGACGCCGAACTAAAAACCATTCAAGACTTAAGTTCAATACTCAAAACACATTTACAGCCTTAGTTTTACATGACACCGAGCGGTTGGTCCTACCTGCCCAGTTCCTGCCCGCAGCTGGTCCAGGTTGCTGCTGCTTTCAGATTAATGGAGTAAATATAATTAAGATTATATATTTTTTGAAATTCCCCCCTCTCTCTCTCTCTATCTATATATATATATATATATAATTTCTATCCCTGTATTGTGTAATAATGTGAGCAAAGAAATTAAATAAAGACAAAACAAAGTCGAATATAAATAAAAGACATTCTTTAGAGTCGTAGTAAAAACCAATATTTGATTCGATTTGCTACGCTTGTGCCAATGGAATTTGGTTTCGCCCTTCTTTATCATTTCTTTTGCTTAATATTTCTGTTTGGAAAACGTGAATATAGTTTTCCTCATTTCCTGGTGTTGACCTGCAGATGGAGCCCCCTCCATCCAACTCGCTCCGTCGGTAAACTATAACAAACCCAATTCACGGCGTTCCCTGACAAGCCAACCTTGCACAACAGTCCAGTGAAAAAATACAGCAAAGCCGTGATTAAAAGAGAGAGAGAGTTGTGGGGTGGCAGTGGCACTGTCACTGTGCTAAGGCACAAGTTGTTATCGCGGTCCACAATCCCATATCACATGCTTAATAATTCCTGAAATCAAACTTAAAACGCTGGGAAAAAAAAAATCGAAATGGTCATTTGAAGCCAACAAGCTAGTGACTTGCATTTATTTACTTACTGAAAAAGAAAGCTTCTTTCTTTCTCTCTCTCGGCTTCTTTCTCTCTCTCTCTCCCTTCTCAGCTTTTCGCCAGATTTCTTTTTCCCTGATTCAGTCTCTTTGATTGGTAAGCAAAAACTCTTTCTTTATCGTTCCATACGTGAATTTACTTTCTGAACTTCTGTAACCTACATACGTGTAGTAATTATACATATGGGGAAGTGGGTAGTTTTGTTTGTCCATGTTTTCTTCACCTTTTCATTTTTTTGCTAAATTTGGAGAAGCGGCTGTGGCTTTTGCGGCTTAGATTGAAACATCAGTTGCTCTATACTTCCATCATTGGTACGTGGAGGTGGGACTTTATTGAAAGCTAAATATATTACGTTTCTTCGTGGTTCTTCTCTCTACCTATGCCCGTCTCTTTTTTCTTTCTTTTCAATATTTTCTCGGGAAAGTGGTGATAAAAAACGATGTCTTTGCTTGTCTCTATGTCATTCTATTTTTTCTTTCTTTTCAATATTTTCTCGGGAAAGTGCTGATAGAAAACGATGTCTTTGCTTGTCTGACATTTTCCTTCTATCCCCGGAAGGGAGGTAGCGGGGACCAGTTAACGGGGACTTTCCCCTTCAACAAGCGACAATCTTAGTTTGTTTGGTTGCTGGTTCTCTCTCTCTTTTTCTAAGAAATTGCTTTAACTGTGAAAAGTATAGGAATAAGAGCTGAGTATCCATCACTCCCTGTCACTGGATAGGTGATCTCGGAGTTTGTAAATTGCTTGTCTTTCGTTTCATTTTACTTTCGAATTCATTGGGTTGTTTTGGGTAGGTTGTTGGAGTCATTATAAGTGGCCATCAGGCTTGTGGGGGTTTGTTGGGGAAAGTGTTTAATAATTGATCTATTTAGGGTTTTGGATCAGTAGCTACTGGTCCTATTGATGGCCCTACTTCTCTTGTTAGCCCCAACAGATTAAATGTGAATTATTGGGGATGGATGGTTTCATAACAGTCCTCATCCCCCTTGGTGAATGTTGAAATACTTTCACTCATAGCAGGTAATCAGTGGTAGATGTTATTGGGTGGAGAGAGAGAGTTCTCTTTGCTACATGGGACTCAGCCAATTCACCTATTAGGCTAGATGAGTATTTACTTCCCACCATAAGGCCAAATCTATAATAAACAAGCGTTGTTGAATACATGTGTGAATTGGGGAATACTGGGCGTAAGCCTTGTTTTTATTCCCGTGAATGGTAGACACCATAGAGCTTGTTAGGTAGCGTACTTAAAACTTGTGACAAGGATATTTTATGTGCGAATACTAGTGTTCCTTTATATTTAAGGTTAGATTCTTTGTTTCAGCCATTTGTGAAGGATAACACTTCTTTATATTAACATTTTTTTTATTAGGAAACTCGCAGCTAATTTTCAATGGTGGACGTTCATTCTTGTAAGAGACTTTAAGGGGTAATTGATTACCAACTTTTTGTTCAATGTTTGCTACTTTTACTCAGTCACAGCTGTCTGCTTCCCTTTTTGCGTTCTTTGGGTTGTGGTAACAGTATCGAGTGAAAATATCTGGGAAAATATAAGTTGTCAAACAGATTTGTAACTGTCTTGAGAGAGTGTATGTGGTGGAAGGGACAACGAAGAAAAGTGTGGCTCTACTAATTTAGATGATACAGATGCCCTAGTCTTAAATTCAGTGAGATGAGGGCTCAGTTCTTAGTTTGTCAAGTTTTAGCAGTACATTGTGTTGATATGATCTATGATCTCTATCAATTATTTGCTAAATTTAGTTTTTCTGACTTTAGAGGCCTTCTTCAATAGTTCTCATCAAACTTGATTTGATATTTTCAGGATCTAACACCCTCTTACTCTTACACTATATGAACAAGCATAGTTCATAAGGTAATTCTATGAGCTCTCTCTCACCGATGGAGTGGAATGCAAAGCCCCAAGTAAGGTGGGACTTGGAGAGCCTTATAACGTTCAATGCAACAACGAATGAAAATCCAAAGAAGTTACCAAAAACAGATTCGGGAATTGATGGAGATAGAGGAGTTGGTTCTGGATCTTTATATTCATCTGTGAGCGGCACCGGTAGTGCTAATGGTGGTTCTGGCTCTGATTTTGGACTTGCTTCACTATCGAAGAGCTCAAAATCAGCTTCCATTAGTTCTTCATCAACTGGTGAGGTGAAAACTTTCATCTTCACTTCGGGTGTGTCTGAGCCTGTTCCAGGTGTCCTCAATGAGAATAAAGAAGTTCTGAAGGTGAAGGCAAGTGCTAATTCCTCTACACTTGAATCCA
This sequence comes from Erythroxylum incrassatum, assembly GCA_026546855.1. NCBI lineage: Eukaryota > Viridiplantae > Streptophyta > Magnoliopsida > Malpighiales > Erythroxylaceae > Erythroxylum > Erythroxylum incrassatum. The sequence goes on from JANVCL010000001.1 coordinate 6,805,509, forward strand.
AAGTGGGCACAAGTGAGCCATTGCTAAGTCTGAAGCTTGGTAAAAGGGCGTACTTTAAAGATAATTTGGCTGAGGGTAACACTAAGATTTCATCACTTTCTACGATTCCTGTTTCTTCTATTACTCCTGTAAAGAGATCCAAGTCCAGCTCTCAGAGTACAGCTGCCTCACACTGTCAAGTAGAAGGCTGCAAGATTGATCTCTCATCAGCTAAAGATTACCATAGGAAACATAGGGTTTGTGAAAGTCATTCAAAGTGTCCAAAGGTCATTGTAGCTGGTATAGAACGCCGGTTTTGCCAGCAGTGTAGCAGGTAATGATTCTGCTGAGACGAATAATGGAATTTGTTTAGAATTATTTACTTCTACTGCTTGTTATTTTGTTAGACCTTGCCTATGTTGTATAGGGAGTAGGGATTTTTGCCTTTTGGTCCTTGCCCATGTGTTTGTACTTATCTGATAAGCTACTTTTTGTTTATTTCAAAGGTTCCATGGTCTCTCAGAGTTTGATGAAAAGAAGAGGAGTTGTCGCAGGCGTCTTTCTGATCACAATGCAAGGCGTCGCAAGCCACAACCAGAATCTGTCCAGTTTAATTCTGCCAGGCTATCTACATTGTTATATGGTATTGAATTGAACTCATGACTTCAAATGTTTTTCAGCTGTCATATAACATGTTGATGGCATTGGTCTCCATTTTGACTGGTTTCCCCATTTTCTGTTGTTTTTACATTATTCTATCCCCTAACTCTATATGAGTTACCCTTCCACCCCTAAATGAAAAGTTGAAATACTTCTTTGCAGTTTGTTAACTGCAATCTGAATTTTGTCTTACTGCTTTATTCTTTATAAAGACCTTTAAGAGATGAATTGGTTGTTTTCAGTAGATCTTATTATCATTTTCAGCTAACCTAGTTTGTGGAAGATGAGGGAAGTGTACAAACTAGTCAGCAAGATTATCTATTAATACAAGTTGGGAAGGTAGCACTTCAGTCTGAACATGGCAAGTTGATATGAAGCATTGTTACATTTTGCAGATAGAAGGCAACAGGTAACACTTGATTGGAGCAGAGAACCATTTTTTCATACCCCCAATGGAATTTTGACATCAGAAGGCACATCCAGCTCCAAGTTTACCATAGTGAAAGAATATATGTTGAAGTCTGAAAAGGCAGAAGATATAACTGGACAGTCACACTTGCTTGACCATGACCTGACCAATTCCATTCCTGTGCCTTATCGTGATTTAAATTGCTCATTGCCAAACAAGGTCAAGGGAACAGTGGCTGAGATTCTCAACCAAGGTCTTTTTGTTCTGGCATTTTAATCAAGCCCTTCCTTTGTTGATTTAAAGTTCCATGTGACCGGAAAAAAATTTCCATTATGATCTGAAGATCCATGATAATATACCTCCTTTTGGCTCCAGAAAAACACGCGCAACATAATGGACCTTCCCTGGAATTTTAGTAGTCTAATGGAAGGGTTAGCCTTATGGTCCTTACAAGAGAGAAACATGGACATCGTTTGCCATTCTGTGTGTCAATATATGATCTTTCTATATGTATGTATCTCTGGGGCCTATACAAATCAGATACAGAATATATGTCAAATTGAAGCGTGGAAACAAAATTTTCTATTGGTTGTTTAAACTGAAATTCTCTGTTGGTTTATAAAACATATGTGCAAGAACATCTTGTTCTTATGAAAATGATTCTGCACTTTCAAATTAATGCATGCACTCATTTGATGTATCTGGATGTCCCAGGTTCACAGGAATCTCTTCTCTCTCTTAATGTGGATGCAACACAGGATCTTCATCGTGCTCTCTCTCTTCTGTCAACTAAGTCATGGGCTTCTTGGGAGCCAAAATCTATTTCATTTGAGCAGCCTGTGCCTACATGTCATACTGTCATACCGGAGTCCTTCCCGCATGTTAGTCCTCAAGGCCTGCCTGAGTACTGGACGACCGAACATCAGTCAAATGACATGCATATGCATGCCTCAACTTTGCACAATGATGCCCGCATTTACTTCCAAGAATTCCAGCCAGTGAAAAATCCGTATGAGTGCGACTTCTATTCCAATCAGTTGAACTAGCTGCACCATTGTGATTCTTCTTTGCACATATTCACATATTTGCCTAAGAAGGAATTCCAATATCTATAGTTGAGCAATTGCCGCTGACCCTTGAATGAATCTTGCCCTTATCATTATCAGGATTGCTTAAACTATGCACATCCTAGTAAACATGAAATTGACCAGATAAGTTCATTGCTATTTATGAGTTGGATGTAAAGGAGGGCCTGCACCAGTGGAAGATGACATTGCTCATTGAGCGTGGTCAAGAAATATTCTGGCGACGGCTTAAAACGTGACAAATGCAGGCTGTTAGTTTAGTCTTTAGTTTTTCCAAAATGGTTGCATTTTAATAGGATGAATCATTGTATTTACGACTTCTATGTAGTTAAAATCTTTGTTTGGCATTTCCTCTGGGAGCTTGATGGTCTTGTTTTTTGCAGTTTAGACAATGTTCGATTACACTTAGTCTTGCTAATGTCCCTCCATTTTCAAGTTCCTTTTTCTTTTTGGGACATCGCTTGTTATGGAAATTTTTAAAGGATGGATATGTATAGTTTATCATTTTCTGCCATCACATTCCGCTTTTTGTATGTTTTTAATTTGAGTACTAGGCACATATTGATCCGACTGGGAAACTTTGGGAATATGTTATCTTTTCTTGATTGTGTCTTTATAAACACATTTCTCTGTGCCCACATCACGTAACTTCAGCCTCCCATAGAAATGGAAAATGTTATGCTCCTACCAAAACTATGAAAGCGCTGTACTGGTGAATTGGAAAGCCTGGTGAATGTCAAGATCCAACTCATCGATAGAAGTTGATTGTTGGAGATGCCTTGTAATGTTCCATTGGCAAGACTGCCTAACAGGAACTTGCACAAATAAAAATGTCAACACATAAGCTACTTTATCCCAGGTCATTTGGGAATTTACAAACATTAAATCGCAGTCGCACCAAATTCTGTAATCGTTGAGGACCAAAGCGTTAAACTCCCTGTTAAGATAGGTTACAAAAGAAAATGTGAAAAGGGTTTGAAGCACCCTGTGGATAGGCTAAAATCGACTCAAAAGAACCAGGCTTGAATAATTTACCAAGAGTATTGGGCTGGTTCCATATTTGTTTATGTGTTAGTCTATTTTTTCACATTTCTATGTGATGTTTTTGTTTTTTGTCTTTTGTGTGAGCTGGCGAAGTCTTGACGCCTGAAGGTTGTAGCAAGGGAATGAACGGAGCTGGTTGTAGCAGAATGAGCATAGGAGTATATAAAAGCCCTGGTACGATAGAAAGAGCGGGCTGCTTTCTTAAAAATGTTTGTCAGGAAAGAATGCAGTCTCTTTAATTGCTGATGGGTCCTTTTACGTAATATTTTTTAGCTGATATTAATACTATTATCTCCGTCTAACCTTCATTTCCACAGATCCTATTTCCTTCCTTCTTTATCTTCCCTAAATATTTTCCGAGTACAGTTTGGTTGTATCAATCTGGTATTATTTAGAGCATTGATCCTTACTACTGATGTTCGTCACCAGAATGGAGTCCTGAGTAGAGAAGGTGGAGGAGAAGTTGAAGCAGTTACCCACTCTTGAGAATGAAGTATCGGAACTAAAAACCACGATCACCGCCTTACCCCAAAGAATAGATGAAACTTTACGGGTCATCCTTAAAGGGCAAGCTGTGGCTGCGGGAGCCCAAGATGGCGTAAGCTCTTCCCACCGGCTGTCTATATTTGGTGTCAGGAAGCACCGCGGAGGTGTCATCGTTGCCGAAGAAGATTGTGGAGAAGGACTGCCAGTCTAGGAAACTCGACCTTCCTGTCTTCGGAAGTTAAAATATTTGAATTTTTCGTTTGAAGGGGTATTTTTCAATAAACAAGGTGTCGGAATTTGAGGATTTGGAAGCAGTAGAGATGTGTTTTGAGGGGAAGGCTCATTCATGGTGGAGGTTTGAAGAAAGGGAGAGATCATTCACTTCGTAGAAAGAGTTGAAATCGCAGATGCTTCAGAATTTCTCGGACCAGATGAGAGGTCAATTATTCAACGATTTTTTGAGATCGGACTGTGGTAGAATACTAATACATGTTTAACATTAGGAATAAAATTTAATATTATTTTATAATAAAATGTAATAAAATGATGCGGGAAAAGGGAGTTTCATATTATATTTAATTCTATAAAAAATAGTATAAATAAGAAATTTCTAATTTAGAATGATAAATAATATTTTACTATATTACAGTATAAACTCTCGTTACAAGAAAATGATCCTTTCTACGTCGTAGAAGTTATTTTACTGTCACAGAAAACTATCTACGACGTCTATTAAAACGTCACAAAAAACGTTGTAGAAGGTGGGGCAGGCAATAGGAATTTGCGACGTCTGCTGGAAAACGTTGTGGAAGGCGCCGATATTCTGCGATGTTTATTAAGACATCAGGAAAGGTATTGATATTTTGCGACGTTGGGAGTGAACATCACGGATTGTTTAGTTTTGACGACGTTTGAAGGACGTCGCAGAAAATTCACATTCTGTGACGATTATTAAGACGTCAGGAAAGGTCTTGATATTTTGCGACGTTGGGAATAAACATTACGGATTGTTTAGTTTTAATGACGTTTAAAGGACGTCACAGAAAAGTCACATTCCGCGACATCTTGTTGAGCAAACATCGTGGATTGTTAGATAATTATTAAATGTTATTTAACCGAAAATAAATTTATTTAAAATAATTTTGCAAAATTTTTTAATAATGATTTAATATAAATTATAATTTCTTTGTTTGTTTTCATTTATCTGAATATAGGAATAATTTAATAATTAATCAATTTTAATTATTAATTTTTAAATTTTCAATTTGCCAAAAAAATTTAATTTAATAAATTTGAATTATAATTACGCTTTTTAACTTAAATTTGTTTTAAATTTCTGAAAATAACTTTTTTATAATTATTTGCAAATTTATTATTTAACAAAATTTTGAAATATTATTTATTTAATAACAAATAAAAATTATTTCTGAAATAAATTTATTAAATAATTCATCAATTTTTGAATATATCATTAATTTTAATAATTATTCATGTACAATAAGAATTGAATACATGCAAACAATTTATTATTTAATTGCAATTCCCAAACATGTCATAATACGATAATTAAAATAAAGAAAACGTCATAAGTGTTTAATATATCAATATGAGTACATGTTTAGTTTAAACAAACATTATGTGTAGAACATAAAAGTTCCAAGACCTTTTTTTTGTTGTTCGACTTGGGAAATTAATCGATCTTGCATTTCTTTAAATTGTTTAGTCAAATCATCGACTTGAGACTGTAACCCCTGATTAGCCCTCTTTGACTCCTCTAATTCATCTTGAAGTCTCTTTCTGACTGAAGTATTCCCTTGAGGTCAAGGCCCAATTCCCATGCCAACAACGTAATCTGATCTAGTGCCTAAGACTTTGTCGCACACTTCATCCACTGCCATCGGATGACCTTGTTCTATTAAGTGTGTCATTTCATGACACATTAATTCCCAGAAAAGTAAGAATTAATTACATACACATTGTCATTTAACAAATATTTGTAAATAAACTATGTACTCACCCATTTTGCTTTGCATTCGGGAATTGTCCATTGATCTTTGCTTTCACTATAATGAGTGTAATACCATAGCTTCATCCGATCACACTCTTCTCCATCCCTGTCACTCTATTGTAAAAAAAATATTACTAGTAATTCTTTTCATAAAATTTTAAATGTCAATCAAAGTAAAATATAATTTAAAAGATAATAACTCACAATCTCATGTCGTATCGTTACAAAGGCCTTGGAGCTAGAGTTTGGTGGACATTTGACCTGACTCCTTGCCAATTTTAGCTTTTTGAATTTTTTTTCTTAATCATACACGTAGCAAAATCTATTATAACATCTATAAATCACAATTCATAAATACTAAATTATAATTAATTATCAAAGAAGTTGTGAAATAAAGTTTATTTTATCAAATAAAAACTAACCTTTGTAGCTGATTGCTCTCGATACTTGCATAAATCTATCCACTCTGCCACTGTGACATTATGTGGTTTCACATCCTTTCTGTGCTTGGTAAAGTACTTTTTTAAATTATAACTTTGATCTTTAGACCTTAAAGCAAGAAACTTCTTCACAGCAGCATGTACTTCATTGTCAGTCCTCATTCTCTTGACATCCAACTTTTGCTGCAAAAAATTATAAATTATTGGTCAATGCTTTAAGCATATGAAAAACACGTACAAATTGGATTGGTTTAGAATACTTACGTCTAACTTATCAAATGCAATGTCTAATTCGTCATTAGTAATTTTTGAAAATTTTGTTCTCATCAGTAAGGAAGTTCGGAATAGCACACCAATCTCACTGGATAATTTGGTAGACTGTACGAAGTTGGTTGGTCGTTCTTCAGTAGGGGAGATCTCTATCTCTAATCTTTTACTAATTGCCTTATTAATCTTTGCTAATCCGTGTCCTTTTGTAACAGCCCTTGTTTTTTTTGCATTAGTCGTGGATCCTAAAATAGCAAAGGAATAATTTATAATTAACATATAACAATGATAATAACTTTAATTAATGTTAATAATTAATATTAAGATCATACCTATAGTGCTTGTAGAAGAGGAGCTAACAGTAGAAATAATTGTGTGATTTTCTGGTGTCAGATGATTAAAAGCTGGAGGCATCTCCTGAGAAATTGGCGGAGAACTAATATTGTGTCGCATATTCAAATTTTGTTTATACTTATCTCTCAGATGAATACTAGGCATAGATGTTCCTTCTCTTGGTGTTATAGTAGGATCAGAAGGTGAACGGGTTTGAGCTTGTGCCTGTGTAGGTGCAGGTGCAGGTGTCTGATCTTGTGGTTGTGTACAAGCATATGGCTCATTAGTTGCACTTCCAATTAGCTGACGGTACTGCGGCTGCAGTTGTGTGGATACTAAGCTACATGGTGCAACCTTATTCTTCTTCTTGGGTAGACCAGGTCCCATAGGATTCACCTACATTCACATTGACATTAGTGCATAAAACCCTTTTTGTCATTACATCCATCACTGTAAAGCCTTATCTATAATGTCTCTAATGCAATATCCATTAACAAGAAAATAAAACATTTGATTAACCAATTTCATTAACTTAACTTTCAAAAGCCTTCACATTCTCAACTGCATAACCTGCATAACCGTTTACACATATATAACTAAGTTGATAAGAAACTAAATTTTTTAAGAAGTTAATTAGTTTTTGCATTCATGTGAAGCAAAACAGGATAAATGGGGATAAATGGGAAGCAAAACATAATTCTAATTATTGTAAAAACAAATTATTCACAATATAAAGTAAATAGAAATCTAAATTATCATAATGACAGTATATTACCTTTTATATGGATTAATGAAGAGATAGATGATTGTGTCTTACTTTGTATTTGAATTCAATCTGCAAAAACAATAGTTGAAAACAAGAAACTGATTTTTAATGAAGAGCTAGATGATTGGGAATGTATACAATGTGATGCCTACACCCTTGCCATCTATAAAAGAAGCACATCATTGAGAATTTAAGAATTAACTAGTCATTGGCATTACACACAATTAGGAGACAATAATATGTATCAGCTCATTATCTATTGTTCTGTTAACATGGCATTGTTGCTATCATCTATAAAGATTTTCAATCATCACTTACATTCTCCTAATTGTGTGCATTTCTCTATAGTTTTATGTTCTAAATCATTTCAGGTTCCCTTTTGCAAGAAGTTTTCATTATATTGTAGATCATAAACCATCAAAGTTTAGAGCATCAGTATGAAGAATCATCAGAATTAGTTTTCTTTTTGTTTCAATCATTCTTCCTTTTATGAATGATTACATTATCACATGTAATAAATGGTTTGGACCAAGTATTGGTTTTATATAATGACCAAATATTCATCAGTAACTACTTACTTAAGCAGAATATCAAATGCAGGAGGCATATTAACTTAAGAGGGAGTAACTATGAGACGAAGGCTTACGAAGAAACTAAGATGCTTGGTATCAGAAAAGGAAAACTTGGGACTTTAAAGGAAATATAATGACAGAGGAATGTGACATTTTGTCACAAGATTATCCCAATTGCAAAAAAGGAAAAACAAGGAAACTTCCTGCTCCTAGATACATCATCCATATTTCCAGTGTGACTTTGTGAAGCATCAGCAGATAATTCTCAAATACTCAGATCAGGAAGTTGGCCAGAAAACAGTATAATCAAGATCCAATAAATGTAAGAAAACAGTATAATGAAGCATCAGGAACCAGAAAACAAGAGCTAGAAAGATACATTTATTCTAAATGCAGATACAAGTAGTATCCACGAATCCAATAATAAATTCCTTTTCCAATAGCAAATTGTTAGAGTTCATATTCAAAGAACTTGCAACTTATAAGCAGAATATGAAGCCACAACTTTAATAACTAAAAGTAAAAGTAAAAGGAACCATCAAACCATTATCAAAATGGAATTGAAAGGTGAAATTAGATTAAAGCAAAGGAGTTGCATATTGTGTAATCATTGTTTAATCATTGTAAAATCTAATTAAAAGAACTTGCAACATTGTAAACTCATTATGAAGATATCAGATAATAATAAACCAATGTATAAAATTCCTAAAGTCCATGTATAACCCAGTGTATAAATCAGTGAGGTTCTCAATTTGTTCAACTTTGTTCTGCTTCTGGGATTTGATTCCTGAACAAATAGGAGACTGCATTAGAATGAACTACATGGCATACTGCCTTGCTAATATGTGTAGGATGTTTTTAAGTATCTTGGGCAGACATGATTGTTGTCACAGATGTATCTAGCTTTTAATATGAGTTTTCACGATCAGTATCTAGCTTTTAATATGATAATAATTGCATATCATGAACTAATGGTTTCCTTGTTTTGATATTTCACTCTTATCTTCATATTGCACCATCTCAAAGAAGTTGCATATTGACCACCTTAGTTTTGTGCACATCAGAGGAATATTATAACACCTACTCTTAATTGCCTAAAGGAACTCATGATTGTGAGGTTTGTAATTTCTTAAAGTGTTCTACGCAATAACTCAATGATTTTGTTAAGTTTCCTCTAGCTATAAACTTCTAGTTTAAGGGGCGTTGGTAAGGACTTTGATCTTATTTCCATTCTCATACTACACAGATGGAGTTAAGGTGCCTAAGACTTTCCTTATTATATAAGTAGACTCCTAAACCCTTTCTTTTTATCTTAGAACATCTCACTCATTTCATCAGTTTTGTTTAGGGTGTGTTGTTAATTAGTTATAATGTGTTAGTGATGTAAATGGTTAGGAACTTATGAGTTAAAAGATTGATTTTGTTAAGTGGCTTATATTGTAAAACTGTAATGTATAAACTTTTCAAGTTCTAAAACATTTGTAACAAAACAATACAAAGAATTGACATTAACATGGCCATCATTAGTGAAAACCATATATTCCTATATTTATCAATACAAATGTTAAAAAGATACCTATGCATCTTGGGAGATTTCAACAATAATATATTATTGTCTATCTTCTCTCTACAACTCCCTTAGCTCCTTGTTCACACCATGACCCAAATCCCCTTTAACATCTATGCATTTCTTCTTCGTATACTTCCTTTTACAATCTATTCTCCTGTAATCCTCAATCTTCTACATTAGATCTCTTTTTTATTTCCATTCGTAATTCATTTGATCATTAACTTAAAATGATCATTATCTACATACATATATAAATGGATATCTACATACATATATAAATGGAAGATTAAAGTCTAAACTTTAGATTCATATTGTTGTTCAAAAGAAAATTAATGACAGTACATGGCGCAAGACTACAAGATCCATAATTTTATCAATAAGGTCGACACAAAAGGAGGAGCTTGAATCAAGAAGGGAACTGTAGGAAGATTAAAAATTGACAAAGATTTCCCCTTTTTATTTAACTCCAGTTCCAAATTCAAGACTATGAAAGATTACGCTAAAGTCACTAATATTTATAGAAGATGATAAAAAAATAAACCCATAAAATTAAAGTCCGGAATCACCTTCAGTGGAGCTTTCTTCAGCCTCGTTGACGATGCGTCTAGGACGAGAATCAATGGTGGCCACTGACCGAGACTAGGAGGAAGAGGATGAAAGGAAGCGAAGCTTAAGGGCTCCGGACTGCAGTAACCGGAGAAATCTATGGGTACCTTCAGTTCCAAATTAAACACCAACTTCAAGCTTTAGCAAATCAAACACAAAGAAAAAACAACAGTACTGGCCATCGGAATGTGTACCTTAGGAATCAACACGCGTGGAGGAGCAACGGTGGCGACGTTGAGACGAGATTTGAAGCCGTCTGCTTTCATTGAGAGAGCGCAGAGAGTGGTCTATGAGCGTGGGAGGGAAATTTCTCAAAACCAGCTTTGAACCCAATGCATGTTAATATTTCTTAAATGACCGAGTTCTGATTTCTTTACCAACTCTTCCCCGATGTTTGGTTCACAATTAAGTCGTAATATGTATTTGGCCACGTTTTAAGTGTACAACGTCTTAATTAGTACATCCTTTCCACGTCGATTGAATATAACGTCGTAGAAACCTTGCCCTTTTACTGACGTTTCAAAAACGTCATGATAAGCTTATACAATCTGCGACGTTTCCTCAATCAAACGTCGCAGATTGTCTTCTTTTTTTGTAGTGAATGTACCGTAGAATCTATTCCACAGCTTGCCAATGCTCCTTTCTAGGATCATGCATATACCTGCTCATAACCTTAACTACTGGTGAAATATCGGGCCTTGTACACGCCATGGCATACATCAAGCCACCAACAACATTTGTATACAGTACTTTTGACATATTTTCTCGTTTTGCATCATTCTTTGGAGACAAAGATGCACTGAGCTTAAAATGAGGAGTGACTAGAGTATTGATAGGCTTTGGCTTTTCATTCAAGCCAAAACATTTTAGTATCTTTATCAGATACTATTTCTAAGTCAAACAAAGTCTCCTTAATTCCTTATTTTTGCTTATCTCCATACCGAGAATCTTTTTGGCTTCACCTAGATCCTTAATTTCAAACACCTGATTCAACTGAGTCTTCAATCTCTTAATTTCTCTTAGATTCTTTGAAACTATCATTATATCGTCAACATAAAAGAGAAGATAAATGTAAGATCCATCTTGTAGCTTGTGAAAATACACACAATGGTCGTATTTGCTTCTTGTGTACTTTTTCCCCATCATAAACTTGTCAAATTGCTTGTACCACTACCTTGGAGATTGCTTCAATCTGTATAATGATTTTTCAAACTTGCACACCATATTCTCTTTTCCAACAACTTTAAAACTTTGGGATGGGTCATATAGATATCCTTCTCTAAGTCTCCATGTAAAAACATAGTTTTTACATCTAATTAAACTAGTTTCATATCAAACCGTGCTACCAAAGCTAACAACATTTGAATGGAGGAGTGTTTTACAACTAGAGAAAAAACTTCATTATAATCAACTCCCTCCATCTAAGCATAGCCTTTGGCTACTAGCCTTGCTTTATAGTGAACACTGTTTTTGTAAGGAAATCTATCTTTCTTTGCATATACCCATTTGCATCTAATTGCCTTCTTTCCCTTTAGGAGACTAGCTACCTTTGACGTCTAATTTTGATGAAGGGAATGCATTTCTTTATTCATGGCTATTCTCCACTTATCTTCTCCTGAAATTCAGACTACTTTCTTATAAGTGGTAGGCATGTCGTCAATTTCAATTGGAGATGCATAAGCCACCATATTAACATAACGAGCAGGTACTTGAATGTTCTTTTTTGGCTTTCTCAATGCAATTGGTAATTGTTGCTGTGGAGGTTCTTGGGTTGGAACCTCTTCTTTATCTGACTCTTCTTCTACCATAAGAGTTTCTGCATCTGCTTCATTATTTGCTGGGATAACAATTCTTTCTTCAAACTTCACTTGTTTTAGAGTACCATTTGCTTACTTAACATTTTCAGTTTTCACCTTTCTTAACATGGTAGATTCATCAAAGATAACATCCCTGCTAAAAATTATTTTCTTTGACTCTGGACACCAAAGACAATATTCTTTCACACTAGAGGTGATCCTCATGAAAGTTGCTTTCTTTGTACGTGGATCTAACTTTGACTCCTTAACATGATAGTATGCTGTAGAACTAAACACATATAAGGAATCATAATTTGTAACTGGTTCTCTAAACCATTTTCCAAAGATGTTTTACCACCAATAGTAGTTGATGGAAGGTGATTGATGAAATAACACGCATATGTAATAACCTTAGCCCAATCTAGTATTGGACAACATACACCGAACTCTCTTCAGCAATGTCTGTTTCATATGTTTTACAACCTCATTTTGTTATGGTGTATCCTTGATTGTGAAGTGTCTGACAATGCCTTAACCTTCACAAAATTTATAAAATAGACTACTCCTGTACTCTCCACCATTATCTGTATGGAGATGCTTGATCCTTTTGCTTATTTGAGTTTCCACAATCTTCTTCATTGAAGGAACACTCCTAACACTTCATCCTTATCCTTCATAGTATACATCCATATCATAATTGGCCAGAGATTAGTGGTGATCGGTGGTGGCGTGGTGCGACAAGGAGAGTGGATGGTGATTGTCGATTGTGATTGTAAGGTGATAAGGAGATGTCGCAGAAGTGTGTGATTAGTGGTGATTTGGTGGTGGCGTGGTGCGATAAGGAGATGTCACAGAAGTGTGTGATTGTGAGGAAATTGGAAGGAAAGTGGCAGGTAGCTGCTTAAGGATATACAACAACAACCTTGGCATTAAGTCGTATATTGTCAACACCAAGTCCTTGTCGTCTTCACTGCCCATCGAATGTTAAATATTTTTCGATGATTCACCCATCGAATATTAGTTCATCTCTTCATACCATCGTCATCACGATCTAAGTGTCTCCCTTAATCTCTTCATCATACCATCATTATGGCTTTCTCGTCATTTTGTAGCTCTTACTCTTCCCACCAATGGAAGTATGATGTTTTCTTGAGCTTCAGAGGTGATGATACTCGTTATAATTTCACCTGCCACCTTTACGATGCTCTTCGTCGGAAAGGTTTGGAGATCTTTATAGATAGTCACCAACTTAGAAGAGGAGAAGAAATCTGCACATCATTGTTCCAAGCCATCCAAACCTCAAATGTTGCTGTCATCATCTTTTCCAAAGACTATGTTTCCTCAACTTGGTGCCTGAATGAACTTGTCAAAATCATTGAATGCCACGAAACACACGGTCAGATCGTTGTTCCTGTATTCTTTCACGTAGATCCTTCCCATATAAGGAAACAAAGCGGACTTATAGAGACAAGCTTCTCTCTTCACGAGAGAGATCCCAATAATTCCGAGAATCTACCAAAATGGAGAGAAGTGTTGACCAAAGCAGCCAATCTCAGTGGTTGGGATTCCAATGTCATCAGGTCATAATTCTCTTGTTTATCTCTGCATTTAAGACCTATTCTTAATTACTGGAAGATGAAAACGTGACAAAATTTACACATAAGTTTATAATTCACAATAAGAAAATTGGAACCCATCATGAAGATCTTGTTAACAAAATTACATGTAAGTCCATGAATTATTTAATCGTAACAAGTATGGTATTACCATCATGAAAAAGCATTAAAATGTAGACCGTTATATCAAAAAAAATGTATATATTAAGTTGTCCTAATAAAGTGAACTGCTTTTTAAACTGTACGTAAAATAGAGCTACAAAAGACCAAAATTTTATTTTATTTAACATCTTTGATATTTTGCAGGGAAGAAACTATGCTTGTTGATGCAATTGTCAAAGATATTTTGGAGAAATTGAAACATCCGTCTCCTTGTGGTCTAGATCATTTGGTGGGAATGAAATTTAGGATTTGGCAAATTAAAGAATTACTAGCCTTTAATTCTTCAGATGTTCGAATTTTAGGAATCTATGGAATGGGTGGTATAGGTAAAACCACTCTTATTGAGACCATCTATAGTCTAATTTGTAGCGACTTTGAGGGTTGTTGCTTTGTTCCAAATGTCGAGGAAGAATCTAAAATAAGTGGGTTGAAGAAATTATTGGAGTATATTATGTCAGAAATATTGGGTCAGAAAGATATAATCATAAATACTCCGAACATTGGACCTGGGGAATGCTACATCAGAAGGTTGAGACGCAGGAAAATCTTAGTTGCTCTTGATGATGTTCGTGATCCATTGCACTTAGCATCATTATTTGGAGATCCATGTTGGTTTGGTCCAGGAAGTAGGATCATCATAACTAGTAGAGATAAGCAAGTATTTGAAGGTAGCACCAAATACATATATGAGATGAAGCC
>JANVCL010000001.1:6863590-6883181 GCA_026546855.1 Erythroxylum incrassatum
TGTATGTATGTATGTATGTATGTATGTATGTATGTATGTATGTATGTATGTATGTATGTATGTATGTATGTATGTATTATGTACTTTGTTTCTTTTAGACGAGATTCTCTATTCCTACTCTGTTTCATCCCGTCTCAACCACAAATTTCACAATAAATAAATTGGACAGGGAGAAATTTGTGGCTACTACGGGATGGCATAAAATAGGAATAGAGGGGATGGAACAAAGGATCTAGTCATGTTTCTTTTCCCATATAAAATGACTTTTTCAAGCTAAAATTAATATAGTACACTTATCCACACAATACCAACTATATAAGCATTTATTTATGTGTAAATATAGGTCATATTACAATTTACAAAATTGACAAGGATGAGATACCAACCAGGAATCCTTCTATGGATATTACAAGTAAAATATTTGTGTTTTTGTTTTTAAAGTGAAAGTTAACATTATATGTAACAAATTAAATGACCTTCGATTCTTTCACTACATTATTATCACTGGTATTTGATATAATTTCCTTTTATACAGTTCAACAATCAACTAACAAAAATGTGGTTATGCACAAATGTCAAAGATTGTGTTATTATACAAAAATATATTGGGGAACTTCACACTATAAACATATAAAAAATAGACTTTATAAAAAAACATATTACTAAAGTAATAGGTAATTATTTTGTTGACCAATTAACAAACACAATAAAATAGTGTTATACAATTCATGTGTTTATCCTCTTGAAATTTAAATTTGCATTGAACAATTTTTTCTTAAATATATTATGTCAAGTCCTCGTTGTTGACTTAACATTGAATATTATGTCAATAACTACCAAATCTAAAGAAATAAAAAGTGTGCCTTTAATAAAGAAATCGTTTTGATCAAGAGATGAAAGGTCGAATTGATCTTCTTTAGTGACGATAAAAATGGCAATGAAAATCAAAGGCGTACATAGATAGAAGTGGTGGAATTTATAGTTTAATAAGCAAAGTTTATGGGTTTGCTAACCTTATAAGATTTGTGGGGGTTGTTGGAATAATTACATTTTGAGTGTATGTAATCTTCATTAACACTATTTTTTATT
This sequence comes from Erythroxylum incrassatum, assembly GCA_026546855.1. Classification (NCBI taxonomy): domain Eukaryota; kingdom Viridiplantae; phylum Streptophyta; class Magnoliopsida; order Malpighiales; family Erythroxylaceae; genus Erythroxylum; species Erythroxylum incrassatum. Next base: position 6,864,680 of record JANVCL010000001.1, read on the forward strand.
AACACCAAATTTTTCATGAAAACTAAATGTCTTATGCTCATAATGGAGTTAGGACATTTAATTTTTATTCATGAAATGCTTCACCACATATTTAATTTAATGAAGCCACGTATTCAAACAAAATGAAATGTCATTAATGTTACTCCTCCATATGTTACATCATATTGTTGAATACATAATTCATGGATTCATAATGATGTTTTTATAATGATGAATTCATGGAAAATATGAACTAATCATTAATGTTTAAATATTATAATTAATAAATCACATGTTTAGTATTTATTGGATGTTATTGATATTTCATATAGAAAGTGTAATTAATATAGTAGAGTAAAGAAGCGAGGGAAATCAAAATAAAGAACAATTGAGATAATAGAAGAAAGAACTTTAGATGTTTAATTTTGTCATCAAAACTTTGACTATAATAAGGAATATATAAGCACTAAAATGTTACCCTTGGATATGCCCATGTTTTAGTTTGCCCAATGGCTCCTTTGAATCTCTTTGACTAATATTGATAATATTAGGTAGCTACCTAGTGGTATTGTCTAAAATTGTTTAGAGACATTTTATTTTACCTATTAACTAAAGCCATTTGAAAAACAATAATATATTTCTAAATCATTAAAAACAAATATAAACTATATTGGTCAATGACAAAGAAATTTTGTAATAATAACTAACTTGCAATTGTTAATCCATGATGGGTGTAATGTCTTTGACGTCCAATAAATTTGTCATTTTCCATAAATACCTTCAACTTCACAAGAAAATTCAGTCTATAATGATATGTATAGGCTCACTTAATCATGTAAATTTATTTTCCCTCTATTATTGTAACATCCCACCCCTACGGGAAGGGTAGAATGGTAATTTGGTAAAGGGCTAAGAGGGTTTAGGATTTGTTGTGAAAAAATTCATGCATATGTCTACATGTATTGTGATGCCATGTGGAGTATAGTGATGTTTGTCTGTAGTTTCTGTAGTTCTCTCTTATCGTAGGTTATGTACTAGAATGACCTACGGGCGTCCCGGTGGGTACTCTACGGTAAGGGGGCGCTACATTTATCATTCTTTCCTCCGCGAAATATAATTGCCTATATCAGATGAAAAATAAAAGTATAATTAAAAATATGACATAGTGGATTAACCAGGAGATAAGAAATAGAACTAGTCCACAAGTATCAATGAAAGTGACTCAAATCACTCCGTCTACCTTGAATCACTAATATTAGATTTTGGTTTATTATTGTTATGAAACATCTTACTTATGAAAATATTTCACAAATTTTGTATATTTCTTCTTTTTCAATGTTTTCTATAAGGAAACATACCTCCTTCAGGACTCAAGAACAACAATGCATAGAGATGACATTAAACAAGCTACAACATCTTTATATGCTACTTCTATAAAACTTGAGAACTCATATGAAGTCCTACTTTCAGTTGGTCAAAGAACTCTTATTATGTATAGGTATGTTTATTCATTACAGAGAGCATTATTAATTGAATATATAGTACTACTGAGGATGATTACGAATGATTATTTGTATGTACAAGAACTCATCATAGTAGAACTTTTATATGTCTAGTATATAAAGATAGAAGTATTTAGAAGTATGTATGGCTATAAGTTGCCTATAAATATGTATGGCTACAAGTTGCCTATAAATCTCATTAGGATGATAGCAAGGTATCGTTGTAGTGACCTAGATGATTTGTATCATAAAAGGATCTTGCATTGGCTTAATACAAAATTTTGACTTTCCTAAATGTGTCTACTTAATTGTATAATATTGTAAGCAATACCATAGGCAGTTTACAAATATATAAACATTACCAAATTAAATAATGGTATATAAGGTTCAACGTTATAACAAATGATGGTATTGAATTTTTATTAAGTGCAATTATGCAACAACTCAATTCAATATATATATTCATGAAAGAATATGTTAGTATTTCAATAAGATTTTTAATTTTTTTTTCTAAATTTTGTGAACATGTTTAATCACACATTCACGTAGTGATTTATGTCTTACAATACGTATGAATAAATGAAATAGCTTTGTAGCCAACGTTTGGTAGCTATTAGTGGCCATCCATACTATTTTTGTTTATAGTAATGATGGCTAATAATGGCAACGTAAGGTTTCCATATAGACTCTCTAAAAACATTGATATGGAAATCAGTTGCTATTTATATGACGTTCGTTTTCCATTGGATTCTTTAGATTCGCCACTGATAAATTGAAGGTCATGTCTAACCAAAACTTATAAAAAGAAATTGTCGAGGATTGTAAATTCGAAATGATAAATAAGAAATTATAACAAAGTTATAAATGAGATAACTAATTGTTAAAAAACATAGATAATAGGTTTCTAAATTTTTTATCTTTGAAACTTATGTTCAGCAATAATAGACCTTCGTCGTGATGGTTTTATAAATATTTAGAAAAGAAAGGCATCAGTGGTGTTTCAACTTTGGCTATGGTTGAACTTCATTAGTTGAATCATCTCTTTTCCATAATGGCCTAATTATTGCTAGTGATCAATGGGTCACTTATTGCGCTAAGAAATAAAGTTTCACCCAAAGCTCGTTTGCTTGTAAACATTAACATAATTTACCAAAATGTATTCAATTCTTCTCACAATATGTATGTCCCCTTTTTGTAGATGCCTATATTTGCATTGGTTGGTTGGTATGAACAAATAAGTAATCTTTTATAAGCTTAGCATAGTTTACCATATTTTCATTCACTAATGTGTTTCCTATATTATTTATGCTTTCCCTAGTATTTAAGTGACCATATTTTCAATCGTATTCTTTGATTTAGGATTATATAATGTGAACACAATTTACCACACATTGGTGCACTAAATTTTGTCCACCAACATATATAATGGAAAAAATTAGGTACTGTCTTATGTGTCCAACTGTATGCTTCCAACCTTTTTAAATTTTAATTGAATTGAAGTTGTCATTTCTTAAAGTGGTGTTAACATTGTGAAATACTTTTAAAATTAAATTTTCTTCCCTCGTTAGTTGTTGTGCACAAAAGTTATAAAAATACCTAGGCTATCCTACTTACAAGTATACAAGGTAGTTATAGTGATTACCCAAGGTTGTCTCCTACAGAGGTGAAATTGGTTCACTTAAATTAACCTTAAACAAAAATAAAAATAGATGAAATCCTAAACACTCTATCCCGATTTGTTGAGTGAAGGCGTTAAAGAAAATCACCAAATTAAATTGAAAAGTAAACAGAATTAATTGAGAGCAAAAATTAATAGATTAATCGAAATGGAAAACTCTTAAGAATTAATTTCACTAATTTAATCTCCTATCCATGACTAAGGGGAAATGATTGAGTAGTCGCCTCAGTAAAATTAACAGTTGGGCTCTAAGATCAAATCGAATAATTAACTAAGTCTAACTTTCCTATTCGACAAGTTGTCATCCAAAATAATTATGAAAACTCGACTATTAATTACCGCTTAAGTTAATATATTTCTAATTCTTAACCTAAGCCTCTATAGTTTCTCGTTCCATATTAAAATTTTTCTCTTGATCCTTCCTTTAATACCAAAATGATGGAAAGTTTGATCATACTATTACATCCATTCAGTTCAGAAACTATAGCAAATATAAGACAATAACACAGTCCCTCAATTATACATATTTGACTAAAATAGCTACATTAATCCTCAACAAAAAGAGATCAGCCCATCATGGAAATAACAAGATTCATCATATTCAAATACTTCAATCCCATTTATCAGTTTAAGAGAAGTATTTAAGTAATAAACCAAGTAAATAACCGAAATGGACTAGTAAAAGTTAACAGAGTATGAGTCTATCAACTATCATAGGAGTAAATCTAGTAAAACAATAAAGAAATAATGCAACAGATAGGAACAAAATAGGTAAACAAGGATCAGATGAGGGAGTTGCAGTGGTTTTCTGCCACTCTCAAGCCTTTTGCATTGGCTCTCACCTTTTGCTTATAGTTGATAATCACCCAGTTGATCGAATGCTAACTCTGCTTTCACCTCTCTACTATTCTTCTTCTTTAGCTCACCCAACTACTCTCTCTTATCCTCTCCGCCTTCTTTCTTTCTCTTAGTTTTTGTCCCTGAATGAGTCTGTGTGGTGTGAAAGGTGTGTATGGTGGAATGTCGAATGTCAAATTAGAATGTGTTGCCACCCTCCTTACTATTTCTATTTGTATTCTGTTTTAGGTATAGTTTTTTTAGTTGTCCCTCCTACACATGAAACGTTATAATTTGATGAATTAAAGGAAAAATGGTCACAGGGGTGACATAACTTGTCACCCCGTGAAGGCACTTGTCATGGTGGTGACAAGTTCTGCCACCACCTTTCTTCTTCTTCTTTTTTCTTTTTATGCAAAATTTATTAGAACTTTCCCTTTAACCTTCATGCAAAATTCACAAAATAATCCAATTAACATTCATGCAATATACACACCATTTCCATCCAATTTATCTCACATTTGAATCAAAACACAAGGATTTGTAACCAAAATCAAGATATGAAGGCAATATCCTTCTTTTTAATGACATCTTTTTTCTAAGACAATATATTCTTCATCCTATTATCAAACACATTGGAAATTTATCAAAAAAAATTTAGACATAGTTCAAAATGCCTCACAAAGCCTCAAATCTTAACAATGTTAAATGGGGAATTTTTGTTTATGTAATACATTAAAGCCAAATTTTGATCTAAAAGAAGTCAATGTCAATTAGGGCAACTTAGGAAGACAAGATGATACAGAGAAGAAAATGCCAGAAGAGTAAATTACACCTAAGTCCATGCTAACAAAAATGATCTAATGCATAGGTTTATATCAATAGAAAGGAAAGAAATTGGCCAAACCTACAAAGAGGTGGTTAAAAGGAAGGAATTTTAATGATGCCAATTTGGAGTAGTTACGTAATCCAATAAAGAGGAGGAAGAGAACAGGCAATGGTGTACACTATTACTTAGGATAGGAACAAACACCATATAATCTTACAAAGAGGATGAAGAGAAGAACGAACAATGTGCAATATTACTTAGGATAGGAATAAACATTGTTGTATCGTGATTCATGCCATAAGACAAGCATTCTAATGAACTTATCAATCAAAAACAAGTTGATATTTAAATTCAACAGTCTTTTCATTAACATTTTACCATATCATCCTCGTCATAAACTTGATATAATGGTCAAGTTATTCAGGTAAACTCCAATATTTATAATAGAATGTGGTTCCCTATGTTTTATTTCCTAAACTACTTATTTGTGTGCCTTATGTATTTTACTTAAGTTTTTAGGAGGCCTTACTATAATGATTTCCTCAACTTTTGCTTCTACAGATATAATTTGGTATCTGGTCATTAAGAAAAAAAATTCAATGCTAATCGTAATCTTCTCATAGATGTAGTTTTTACTAGTTTGCATTTAAATTACAAGGAAATTTAAGGGTTATACGGCACTATTTAACATTATATATTCATTAACCATAAGAATTTGTTTATTGGGTGCATAAGAAATTTAGATATATTGATTAAGCTCCTATTTGGGAAATTTTAAAAAATTGTTATTTTATTTGGTAAGTTTAACGTGGTGGCCAAATGTTAAGGAAATTTTCAAATCATCTCTAAATAATTTAAATTTTGAACATCAATTTAGTTAATGAATTGATGTGTGTTAGTAGGGATTGATCAACTATTTGTTCATTACAAGACCTATCTTACTATACTAACATAGGTCACACCGTGATTGAGAACAGAAGGAAGCCATTGTTTTTAAAGAAACTAAAAATTTATATACTAAACATGATCCTTGTCTTCTATTGAATTATGGAAATTATAATGAATTAATAAATTATGTTGGACGATACATTGTATAAGGATTTACTCAATCCAATAAGCTTAATTTACTAAATGTTTAATGTATTCAATTTCTAACAATAACCAAGTTTCTTATCCTAACCTTCTTAATCCTAAATAAGTTTGTTTTAATATCTCTTCTCAACCAAATGCTGGAGTATTTCCATAATCATGTCAATATTGGCAAATGAGAGATAGCAATTTGGGTGATATTTTGTTAAAACATGGTATTTGTTCCAATTTAAGGAGCTTATCCTTTTCTTGTTTTTCTCTAATCTTATATTTGGGATTCTTAATAGGTATAAAAGGTGAGACCTAATGTATCCAAATCAATTAGCTGAGGGTCACAGTATCCCTAAATTTTTTTTCTGAGAATCCCTTTGGTCAATTGCAAATAACAAATAGAGATACTCGATAAAGTTTTTAACTGAATTGTGTGGCCATTCTATGATGTAATATCTATATTATTGTTTGAAATGAGCATATAGTCATTTAATTAAACCACACAATATTTCACTTTAAGAAAATGTAAATATGTAATGTTTCTTCTAATTGATTTCACCAAATATCAAACTATGAGAAATCAACTGCATCAAATAGAATATATAACTTGAATGATCATCATATGTTCATTTCAACTAATTCTCTCACGTACACTTAGCCTCTTTGTATACAAAAGGTAAGCCAAAAATAAATAAGCTAATAGGGAAATTTTGACCTTAACATTTATATCTAAATACAAAATAGACTATAGTGTTTTGTTGTGTTCAAAATAGACACCCCTATTTTAAAATGTCTAAATTATACAAACAGAATAATAGATGAAGGTATAACTCTACCATTTTTCTACCACATCATTATTGATATGAAAGAAATATAATGAACTTTGATTAAATTATAGGCCCAAAATGCCACATGTGTCCTTTACCCTTGTGGAATCCATAATACTTTAAAAGTTTGATATATAATTAAAAAATTTTAACATATTTGATAATTTTTTAATAATAAATATTACTAATTAAATAATAATATAATTAATCCCCCAATTTGAACTTTAGTTTAATCATAACAATATTTTATAAAAACTTAAATCTTATCCAAGTATAACCCTAAACCTAAATTAATTCTTAATTTTTCCTAAATGATTTCCCTTTTATCTTCTTCTTCAATTGCCTGCATTTTCAAGCTGCTCCATTTCCATTTCCATTTATATAAGGTTAAATTTAAATCATTTTAAAACTTTAGGGTGTATTTTGAACACTATAAACATTAAGGTCCATTTTTTAGTATAGATCAGCATCATTAACTAGAGTAGAGAAACATTGGTTCAACATTTATTCCTTCTTATTCCATTTGCTTCCTTCACTCGGTTCCAATACCTTTATTGCATTTCATTTATATTCTCCTTCTTTTCCTTTTTGAGGATTTTATTATATCAATGTGTCCCTAATTTCCTATGGAATCCTCTCTTCTTATCTATAGCCTTTCAATTACTATACCTAAACTTATCATTCATTTCTTAATAGTTCTTCCTTATGGATTTGGTACTACCACTCTCTTCATCTTCCTCTAACTCTAAAACCACCTCCTCTTCAAAATACTCATCTTTTGATTCTCCATTACCATCCTTCACTTATGCTAACCAGACACACAAACATCTTAGCCCTACTCCCCCTGAAGTTACTCCCATACAACACCTCAAAATAACTCAAAGCCTAAACCTTCCCCTTCCTAATTCTAGTTATTCCTTAATCTTAAGTTTATAACAACCTTGTAGCCATAAAAGGGAGATTGTTCCTCCCACAATTGCAATGAGAATAACTACCATTCCATCCTCTTCTTCCTTACCCCATATTCCTTCGCTTCCACTTCAACCCTGGACACATTTAGAGCAAACTTCCATTAATGCATTTAATTTGTAGAAAATGTGGATTGCTATGTTTAACGATATGTAGAGCAAGAGAAACACCTCCCTTTGACTTATTTTCCATTGTCCAAAGACAATAATAGTATAATGGTTGAGCCAACGTGGAAAATTAGAAAAAAAAAATAGTGCAACAAAACTGGAAATTTTCCTCATAGCGTTTTTGGTAAAAAGGGTACCTTTTATACGCATGCAAAAGATAGCACAATCGCTCTAAAACAAATTTGAGCTCCAACAAGATCTCATTTATAAAAATGATGTCTTCTTGTTCAAATTTGACTCTATTAAAGTATTAGACTTGGGCTTGAATTGGGGCCATAGAAATTTAATGCAAACCTAATGTTCACCAAAACATGGCAGCCAAGTTTCATTCCTAGCAAGGTAAAAATTAAAATAGCACCAATTTGGGTTAAATTCCACAATGTCCTTTTAGAATTCACCATTGAAAGGTTGGGGCTATATAGTAAGTTTTGTTGGTAAGCTTTTACTTATGGATTATATGACTGCAAAAATGCACATAATAACTTATGCAAGAATCTGTGTGGAAATCGACCTAGAAAACTTTTTGTTGGACCAATGCATGGTAGCCATTTATGATGAGAAGAAGAAGAATTTTTTGTTTTAGATACTCATTTCATTTTCTTGGAAGCTAAAGGAAATTAAAAAAAAAGAAGTTACTGCTTCTTAGATCCCAATTTCGAAAGCATCTAGAATAGGCTATTACAAGGAATTTATTAGAAATGTACAAAAAGAGCACTCCATTAAACAAGACAAGGAAGTAAAATAGAATATCTACTAATGAATCCCAAAATTTGATTCAATTGATCTATCCCCTATAAGAATAACATAGAAAAATGTATTGAGGCCTAAAAATTCCCCTTATTTTTTATTAAATGAGGGAGCTAAAAGATAACGACAGCTTCCTTACAGGAAAACTTGAGGAAAAAGGTGTTGTCATCTTTCGCCAATATATCCTGCAAGCCAGATTGTTTCCAATTGGCTTGTGCCTACCGCTTCATTACTGGAAACACTACCCTTCTTTCAAGAAATTAACCTATTAAGGTTTTGCACCATCTTTAAGCTCCAGCCCTCAATACTTTAATATGAGGAAAAATCATAGGCTACTTATCTAGTCTACTGGGGAAAAGAATTCAACTTTACATCAAACTTCTTGTCACCCGTAACCTGCACCCATATTTTTCTGATGTTCTAATAAGTGAAATTAGTTGTTCGTAGTTAGAGTGAAGGTTAAGGGTTTACAAAAGGGTTAGAACAGGAGGGTATATAAGGGAACTGAGTCAACGGTGGAAAAATATTGTTAAAATTTTTCAATTATCTGGTAAACAATAGACACAATAAAAGGAATAGTAGAAGCAAGAACAAGTATGAGTATGAGCAGAAGAGAAGTGATTGTATGTGAATATTTAAATTTTGTATAGTTGAGTTATTTTCATCAGTACATAAACTACCATTGATTAAAGAATGCTAAGATGAGAACAATAGCAAGACCAGCTACAATAGAAGAAATAGGTGTGTAAAGGGAATGCAGAAAGCAAGTTTAAGGGGAGACTTAAGTTAAAAAGAGGTGCAAGGATGGTAACATGAAACTAAAGAGATCGGAGCTACTAGAAAGTTTGTTAACTCCCCATTACAAATAGTAATATGATTCTTTTGGTTTGAATTAAAAGGGAATTTTTTGGTTGCTTCAATGACTGGTCATATATTTCAATAGTAGGTAAACATGTGACTTATCTACTATAGGTTATGGTATTTTCTAAACATAAGCATGATATTAAATGTATGATGGTCTCATATAGTTTTAATTGAGGCATGGTATTATTCGTACTTAGTGATAGTATTTCCATTTTAAAATGAATATATGACTTGTTATCTGTGTTCTTTTTTCTTAATCATAAGCATAGCATTAGATATATAAATCTTTTGTATCGTTTAATTGAGACGTGGTATCTTAATATCAAATTGACAATATTCCAAATTTAATACATGTAACGTATTTGTTATAGGTGGCAGTAATTTTTTAACATAAATATGGTATTGAATTTATGAAGATCTGGTATAGTTTTAATCGAACCACAATATTCTTTGTACTGATTGATGGTATTCCCATTTAAATGTGTACTTATAACTAATTTGTTATTGTTGGTGGTGAACTTATAACTAATTTTTTATTGTTGGTGGAGAACTTATAACTAATTTGTTATTGTTGGTGGTTTTCTTTAAAACATAAGCGTAGCATTAGATATATAAAACTCTTGTATTGTTTTAACTAAGACATGATAAATTAATATCAAAGTGATGGTATTCTCATTTTAAGATGAATGTATCACTTATCTACAATGGGTGATGGTTATTATGAACGAAATCTTAGTATTGAATATGTGAAGATCTAGATAGTTTTAACTGAGACGTGATATTCTTTATACAAAGTTATGGTATTCCCATTAAAAGGTGAATGTGTGACTTACCTATTATTGGTGGTAGTTTTTTTAAGCATATGTATAGTGTTAGATGTTTGAAGTTCTATTATGGTTTTAATAAAGGCATGGTATCTTAATATATTAAAGTGATGGTATTCTTATTTTAAGATGAATGTGTAACTTATCTGTTATAGGTGGTGGTATTTTTAAAACATAAGTGTGGTATTGAATATATGAAAATCTGCTATAGTTTTAACTAAGCCATAATATTCTTCATAATAAGTGATCATATTTCTATTTAAAAGATAACATATGATTTATTTGTTATTGGTAGTGGCTTTTTAAGATCATAAGCATAGGATTCGATATATGAAAATCTAGTATAGTTTTAACTAAGGCATGGTAATTTAATATCAAAGTGATATATTCTCATTTTAAGGTGAACGTGCCATTTATCTGTAACAACTAGCGGTATTGTTTTTAACTAAGGCATGGTAATTTAATGTCAAAGTGATATATTCTCATTTTAAGGTGAACGTGCCATTTATCTGTAACAGGTAGCGGTATTTTTTAACATAAAAATAGTATTTGATATGTAGAGGCCTAGTATAGTTTTAATTGAGGTATGGTTTTCTTCATACTGAATGATGGTATTGCCATTTAAAGGTGAATATATGAATTATCAATTATTAATGGTGGTATTTTTTATACATAAATGTTGTATTAGATGCATAAAGTTACAGTATTGTTTAATTCTTGATATGTTAATTTCAAAGTGATGATATTCTCATTTTAAGGTGAACGTTGTGGCTTATCTATTATGGGTAATGTTATTCTTTGTAAATAATCATGGTATTGGTTGAAAGAATGTCTGGTATAGTTTCTATTGAGCCAAGATGTTCTTCCTACTTGATGGCATTCTTGTAACCTTTACAATTTTTTAATGAAGGGTTCGCATAAATCCATTCATCATAAACTAAGTACTTAAACCAAATCTTTAAGTTAAAGGTAATGGAAGTTTGGGCTTTGTCTTTTTGTCCATTATAAACTCAAATGTTTACCGTCCAATAAAAACAACGGTGCCTCTTTTTAAGGTAAGTATATGCAAAAGTGTAAATAAAATAGATCTGATCAAAAAAGATGTCATTGTTATTTTGGAATCCACTTGTCTTAATTGTCAAAAACATTAAATTCTTAATTTCTTTCAAATTGTTTTCAAAATAGTAACGGTGTTAGCATAAATAAGTTTTAAATTTTTTCCTTTTTCAAATAAAAATAAGAAACTTGAACAAATATAAGATTAAGATGAAGGACAATGAGCAACAAGTAGAAAAACAGGAAGAAGAAGATGAAAAAACAATATAATGTTACAATTATATAAGCAACATTGTGCCTTAATACATTTCAAACAGCATATATGTAAAAGAAAAAAATACCATCAATAATTTAAAATAAGTAATATTCTCACATATATATCAAAATTCTAAGACTGAGTAGAAACAATTATATATATGAACAAAAACCATAGTAAAATTCAACATATGTACTATCAGTTTAATGTATAAAAATAGGGTTAATTATAAAAAATTTCAAAAGTTACTCAATTTCATAACAGTAGCCCAAATTTTAAAAAGTAACACTAAAATAATCCAACTTTTAACTTTTAACAAAAATAGCCTAATATAAAGTTCTCTGTTAATGTGGAAGATGTTGCGAGGCACACTAGATTAGTATTTTTACTATATGGCTATAATATATTTTATTTATGTCACTATGAATTTTATTATTTAATAAATTAAAAATATTAATCACCCTAAAAATTATAAAGTAAAGCATATGAAGGAGTGTATATTTATTTTAGGATTTTTAATATTTTAATTTATTAAAGAATAAAATTTATAAATGACATAAGTGTAATATACGGTAGCCACATAGCAAAAAACACTAATTTAACATAGCTAACTATTACAAAGGTCTTCCAAGCACTAAACTTATACTGCAAGTTATGCCTACTTCTTTGCACAATAATCTTACTTGGGTCTGTTTAATCAAGATTCAGCGTTCCTACGTGATCGTTGACCAACAAAACTTTTTTTTTCTCAAATACCTCGCGACCCTTATAGTCTTTAAGTCTCACACTCTTACAAGAATACTATGTAAACAATGAATAATCAAAGGCAAAAATAAACACACAAGATGTATGGCAAAAGCTAACCTTTATTACTTTCCCCAAGGTATTCAAAGGAATGCTCACTCTCAATGTGTTCTCCTCCCCTTTATCTTTATTTAAAAGCAAGGCTTAAATAAGCTATTTATAAACATCTCTAGCTTTACAATTTAGCATTACATCACACTAACCAATTGGATGATACCCTTATCCAAATAAGACTTTATCTTATAAGATTTAGCTACATCACAACTATCAAGAGAAGAGATTGCATTTAATTAGGAAAGATACATACATATCTATGAGGAACTCCACTATTTTTATATGATCCTCCTATATGATCTTTATCGTTTAGAGTTTATGTATATTTATTATGAACTTATCTGCCACATCATCTAAGATCTCCTCTTGATCTTTATCCATTGATGATGAGTCATTCAAGCCAAAGCCTTTCATAGTACACTAGTTCGGCCTAGTGCTTACCATGTCAAGTTCATTAGTCATGGTTAGTCTATTTGAGGATGAAGTCCTTAGAGCTTTCACATGCCTCCCTCATGCATTTAATCTACCTGACCTTTACCCCAAGGTCCATCTCAAGCTTATCTTTTAGTCTCACATTTGAATCTTGCATCTCATTGAAGATTTTTGTCAATGTATGCCAAGGCTTGCTTACACTTGAGCTTTCATTGACAATGACCATTTTCCTTCTTACTCGTAAGTCTTTATCTTGTTCTGTCATTCTAAGTTTCGAACATTGGTCAAGTCTTGCCAACACTCGCATGATTTCAGAATTAGGACTTAGTGGTCTAACACTTGCCACATTATCCATATTAATGGAAAACTTAACATTAGACTATTTTTTTCTTAAAAAATGAAAGTTGGAGCATTTTAGCGCCATTTTTCAAAGTTTGGACTAGTACCTAAAAAAACTATCAATTATTAAAACAAGTACCATATACACTTTAAAATGGGAATATCATCTATGAGTACAAACTACATCCTACCTCAATGTAAATTACACTAGTACTTTATTTACCCAATACCATATCTATGTATAAAAAATACCATAATCCATTACAAATAAGCAAGATATATACATTTAAATAGGAATATTTTTACCAAATAGAAAAATACTATACCTCAATACAAACTATACTAGGACTCAGTATATCCAATACTATAGTCATGTACAAAAATTACTATAATGTAATAACAATAACAGTTTTGGTGAAAAATAGGAATACTATCTTTATGTATAAACCATACCCTATCTCAGTTCAAACTATACTAGGACCTTTATTTATTCAATACCATATACAAAAAATATCACCATTCGTTACAGATAAGTAAGACTTAAACTTTAAAATGGGAATAAAATTATGAAGTATAAAGAAGATGATGTTATAATAAAACTATGCCATAACTTAGTATTACAACTATAAACAAAAGTTACCATGAAACATTTAAAGTAAATAATTTCTTCAGTGAAAGATGAAAATACCATTTTTTAAAGTATAAACAATAACCTGTCTCAATAAAAGTTGTACTAGTACCATATTTTTCCAATACCAGACCTAGATATAAAAATATCATCATTCAATACAAAAGCAAGACATACTCTTTTAAATGGAAATATTTTGACTGAATGGAATGGATATCACGTCTCAATACAAATTATACTAGTACTAAGTATATTAAATATGAAAGTTATGTAAAAAAATTTACTATGATGCAATAACAATAGATCACAACTTTAATAAAAATGGGAATATGATCTCTAAGTACAAATTATACCCGATCTCAATACAAATTATACTAGTACTCTATATATTCAAGTCTATTTGGATGAAGCAAGACATTCACTTTTAAATTACCATAAAGAATTAACAATAAGTATTAGCTTCAATAAAAAAATGAAAATAACATGAGTAAGTAGAAATAAGACCAAGCATCAATGTGAAGGATACATATTGGTACACATTTGTGCAATAAACTGTATTCTTAAAAGATTTTGGTTACATATGATTAACTACACTCCTATATGGTCAACCATGTTCTTATTAGAAATTTTAATGGATAATATAAAAGATATGGTTTGGTAAACAGTCGTGCTTCAAACTATTTCTATTGAAGGTTTTGTTAAACATAGTTAACCATATGATTTTGTGGTCAATTATGTTGCTAGAAATTTTGAAGGAAATATATAGATTGGTATATAATCGTGCATTAAATTATGTCTATTAAAGGTTTTTTAACATAGTTAACTATATAGTTGATTGATCAACCATATTCTTATTTAAAATTTTTTAAGGACAATGTAAATGACACATATTGCTACACAACCATGTATAAAATTATGTGGATTAAGGTTTTGTTAGACATTATTAAATACACTCCTTTGTATAAATATTGTCCATTATTTATGTTCTTTAGAAACAATTAAGTACATAGCATTGTGGTGAACTATGTTTTATTAGAAATTTAAATGAGAAATATGTCAATTAACCCAGAAATGTCAATATGTTAGTGATTACTTTATGTATGTTCCCTCATACTAATACCATTAGGTTTTTAACTGAAGCTTTTATTAAAACTTGAAAAGGAATGTCCACTTTTAATGTGCAATACATGTTTCCAAGATTTGTTTAGGTATTCCTTATGTCCTTATTTATTAGTTATTTTTGTGTTATTTATCAAGAAAGCATGGAAGAGATGAGTATTTAGCAAAAAAAATTAACCTGCATTTATTGCAGCAACAATATCAATGGATTGGTATTAAGCTAGCAATTTTTAAAGTTGTATATAAACCATTTTGTTGCCATTTATGGGATTAAGCTACCATTTCTCAATTGGAATATTGTGGTTAAAGTAAGTGCACTATCAAGTTTTTTGAAGCTTTTATTGAAATGTGCAAGAGAGTTTAAAGTGGTAATGTTGCTATGAGAAATGAGAAATAGAGGTTTAGAGGGTTTTGTTATAAAATATACTTCAAATGTTAAAAAAATCTAATTAACAAGTTTTGAAATTCTTTGGTATTTGTTTACAATTAAAGATGGCATAGTAAGGAGAGAATAAAAGTCTCGAAAGAAAATTAAGGAAGAAGACCATATATGCTCGAGCATTGAATCATTTTGAGAAACATTGAAAATTTTGATAGGAAAAGGGATGAAATTATGGTGCAGTTTCACTTGGAAGATAATTCATGGGTAAAGTCTTGATGACTATATGAAGTTGGCTCTACTATATATTTTAGGGGCCTTTTAGGTGAGAATATTGAAGACACAAAGAAGTGAGGGGATGAATGCTTACTTTGATGACCATGTGAATGTGCATAGCATATTGAGACAATTTGTTAAGCAATATGAACAAATAATCAAGGAAAAGGTTAAGCAGAAAATAGAGTTTGATCACTTTATAAGTGGAGGTATAGTGTATCATTGGCAACATGATTTGATATTGAGCAGGAACTCTAGAAGGTGTATACCAATTCCATGTTTCACATTATATAAGAAAAACTAATCAGTGTTATGAAATATGAAGCAAGCAAAAGTTTGAGTAAAGCAAATATTTATAAGGTAGAGGAGAGAGGTGAAGGTTGCAATGTGACTATGCTATATGTAGTTAGATTAGATGAATCACTTCCAATAGCCAAGTGCACCTTAACGTTATTTGAATTTAAAAAGGTTGTCTATCATCATATGTTCAAGATTTTGACTAGGTTAAAGTCCGAAGAATTTTCATGAGAGTTATATGTCAAGAGGGGGTGAAGAATCTAGTTTAGCGGCACATGGAAATAAAGGTTGGTAACATTCAGGAAGATGATGATGGTACTGTTAGTAGGAAATATTAATTGGAAGGAGTTTTTTTTAAGGCCTTTGATTATGCTAGTGATAGTGCTTCAAATTTTGAGTACCTATATAAGTTTTAAGAAGATTATATTAAAAAAATACGTATTAGAAGTGCAATTGCATAAATGGATAATGATGACCATTATTGGTAAAAAAAATCCATTTAAAAAGGCATTAGGTTGAAGGACTTATTTTTTTTCTGGAACATGTGATAAACCAAGAGTCAAATGGTTAAAATCTTGAGAGGAGAAGGTCCAATAGTAGAAATTAAAAAAAGGAAGTAGTCTAGTTGCTAAAGAATTTTTATTAGTATGGGTAATTTGAGATACTAAATATTTTTAATACTTTTGCATGATATTAGTAAATGATATATCATATATAATTAGTTTTCAAATGTTGGTATGTAAGTGCTATGAAAGTTAAAGAGAGAAATTTGTTTTAATGGGTTAGAATCCTCAAATGCGCTTTTATTCCATCTAATTAGTTGGTAAAATATATTTATTTTTTGGTAATGTAGACATTCGATTTGACTCGTAACAACTACCACTTGTTTCCAAATAGTGAACAAGTTGTAGGTTTAACTTCAACTAATTATACTATACTGACTTGTTGAAGTCCATAAATTGTCTTAGAAGTTGTTGATAGATGTACTCCAATGAATGCTTATAAAAGATATGTCAATCTTTTTTCCAAATAGTGATGATATTGGTCCCATTTGGTGAATAGCTTATCAATCAAAAATTAGTTGATTGACCATATTTAGCTGCTTGACTATGTTAACACAGCTATTTTGTAACATCCCACCTCCGACGGGAAGGGTAAAATAGTAATTTGGTCAGGAATGTGAGTGATTAGGACTGATTTGGTATTTTTATGCATACTAGTATTTGTGAATAGTGGAATTGTTGCACATGAAAAATAACTGTACATGCATTCATGATATTTTCCGGTATTTGTGCCTACATGGGATTCTAATTTGGAAATGTGGTTTATGGGCTTAAAATTTTATTCGGAATGGATCATTATAGGTTTTACATTTTACGGGAATTATAGAAATTTTTCTGAAATTTTCCGGAAAAAATTTTTGGACCGAAAAAATCGCCAAGTGACGAACTGATCGGTTTCCGGTACCGAAAATTTCTATCTAATGGTACTAAAAATTTAGATACATGATTTGAGGGTTTAGTATTTTGAGCCATTGAAACTTGTGTCAATTGGAGTAGATATTAGGGACAAAATGGGCTAGGTACTAAAGTGGACCAATTGGAACCATACAGAATTGACATGTGGCATATCACTTGCCCCACTATTTTTATAAGCCATGAATTTGTCATTTAAAGACCCACCATTCACGAGACATGTGGCACCATTTATATAAGCCATGGAACTTGAATGGGTTATTATTAAATGTGTTTAATTGCTTTTGGCTTTTCCTCCCATTAAAAGACAAGTGTCTTTTGCCCACTCATTCTCGATACTTCTACTCTTCCTAAGTGGTTTTAAAAAAAATGATGGAAGGTCTTGGAGGTTCATCATCCAAAACCTTCTCCTCCTTCCTTTTCGTGAGCTTCTTCACTTGTTCTTAATTGCTACTCTTCTTCACTTAAACCAAGGCTCTTCTTTGTTAAGTGCTTGCTCCTCCTTGTGTGTTGACAAAGAAAAATATCCACCCTAAGCCTTGTGTGAGTGATGATCGTATGAGGTAGAGAACTTGGAATGGTTGAAGAGTGGAAGCTTGCTTAAGGTAAATCATATGTTTATATGATGGTTTTAAGGTTAATTGCATGGCTAATCTAAACTAAAATGATGATTCACTTGAGTTGTGATATTTGAGATTGCAAAGACAGATTCGTGACTCTTATTGTTTAATTTTTTTGAACTACTTAACGTGTGAATCTAGAGAAACTCAAAACATAGAAGTTGTAGATCTAGATGTCTACTCTCTTCATGAAGTTTTCCATGATTTTAGGGTGAGCCAAATGAGAGTAATAGGCCCCTAATTGAAGCTGGTTCAGAACACCAGCGAGATTGCAATGGGAACTGAAAATTAATTGTTTGAGGACCTTAGAATGAGAATTGGATGATGAGCTCTTCTTACGAAATGTTCAAGAATGTGTCATCTAAGTGCTGTAGAGAGGAAGTTTTAATTGGATGAGTACGTTGGTAGATATGGCTGAATAAGTGAAGGTTGTTCTTAACCTTAGTGATATAGAAGAGAACAGA
>JANVCL010000001.1:6883281-6896465 GCA_026546855.1 Erythroxylum incrassatum
TAATTTTTCTAGAATATTCCTATAAAAATATTCTATGAAATAATAAGATATATAATATTTATACTCTTATTTTTTAAGTCATATCTTTATAAATCATTTTACGCATAAACAACTAATTCTAAACAGTTAATTTTGCCAAACATCAAATGACAAACAACTAATGCAATCCGCTGGTATAATCAACTATCAGTTAACAGCTAATGCAATAAGCTGATTGTCAAACAGGGTCATTGTATTAAACGAGTAACATTTTTATGAGAAATTAAATTTTTCATTAGCTTAATGTCAAAACACGACCTTCAACTAATACTAAGATTACACCGAATGGAGTAGATTTTAATTAACCTGTGTGTTGTTCTATAATTCAAAATTTTATATAGAATATCGGAGAATTTAATATATTTGCATGGTATTGATGTAAAATAAAATATCATAATTTCAATATGATATATAATTAAAAAATATTAAAGCATGATTTGAGATTTATTAAGTTTCATTTATCTCTTGCAAATTTACTAGCTTAGAAAAGATTCTAGCAATGTGAATTGTTATGCTCGTTCTATCATACAAAATTGTTATGATAATGCACAGGCCATACTATACAATACATGAGTTCTTATACCATGAAAATAAGAAGGGAGTTCATAATCATAACCATATCTATTAATGGTAGCGTCATAGGACTGTACCTTCTTATATTGGTGTCAGCTTTAGCGAACCTGATCAAATGACATGACATAAAATTCCCTTCTTCTTTTTTTCTCGCCTCTGGCAAATCCAGTTGCTTTTATTAAAGGTAAAATGTTAGTCCTCCTCTCGTAAAAAGCTTTATATAATCGCTCATCCCATCCGCTGTAAAATACACTACACTAAGGAATATTTTTTATTTTCGCATTTATATATATATATATATATTATATATATATATAACTCAATGTCACTACAGTAGGAGAGATTTATAAACTCAAAATGTCCCAATAAAGCAAATTTAAGTATTCTTTGTTTTTTTCCCTTGAAGCTTTCCTATCTTACATTCCAGATCTCATAACTTCAGTAAAGTATTGCGAGTAAAAGACACATAGAAAAATACTGAGTTACGGATAAAGGAACTTTGATTGTGTAAAATCTTGATCGATACCATGATTATGATAAGGAATATATACTGAAGTGTCTTCCCTTATTGCTCATATTTTGTTTTATGTACACAACTTCTCCTCTCAAGGTTATGATACAGGAATATATTCGTATTGCTATTCAATCAAAAGATTTATTATCTATGTTATTGTAGATGGTGGTATTATTTGATTTTTCTAGTGAAAATATTTTAGATTTCATACTATTTAATTGGTTACGAATGCATCAATGTTGTCTTTTTTTTCGATTCCTATAGATAGTGACGGAGTCAAGAATTTAAGATAGGAAGATCCAAATATTTAATTTTTTTAAATCTTGAGGGGTCCAGTGCACTACTAAACCCCAAATAACTCCACCTTTATATATATTATTTAAATTTTAGGGGTCCAGTGCACTACTGACCGCAAGTGGCTCCATCCATGCCTATAGATATGGTAATGAAATAGTGATTTTCAAATATAATAAGAATGATTATTTAAGGTACACAAAGTGAAAATTGAGAATACAATTTTTACTAAAGTTGTTACTAATAGCCTAGTTTTAAATGTGTGATAGCAATTTTTATTCATAGAGATGGTGTTGAATGTACCAACTTATGGTATAGTTTATATTTAGGTATAGTATTCTTTTAGCTCAATCATTATATTCTCATATAAATATATAGATGTTATTGATGATATTTTTTGTACATAGACGAGGTATTAGATAAATAAATACTAGTATAGTTTATATTAAGACATGGTATGTTTTGTACTCAAACATGGTACTCATTTTTCACGTAAATGCTACTTATTTTAAAGATCTTTGTAATTTTTGTATGCACTGGTGGTCCTAAATATCTTGAGTTGAAGTATTGTTTAAATAAAGAATGATATTCCTTTCACTCAATCAATATATTCTCATATAAATTTGTAGGTATTACCTATCTGTAATGATCAATGATATTCTTTTAAAAGTTAATGAATGATGATATTTTTCATACGTAAGTATAATATTGGATAAATAGATTTTTTTCAAACGGAGGAATTTGTAGTTGCTATCATTTAATGCACACTAAGTAAATCTCCAAATTGACTTAATAATTTACAGATTACGCCAACTGGATACTCTACACTAGACAAGTCATATACGACAGGTTCGATTGAGAGAGTGTAGATAGAAGGATTTGAATACAAGACCTTTTGATCTCATATTATCTACTCCACCAACTCGACCACCCCTAAAGACTTGATAAATAAAATACTAATATATTTTGTATTGAAGCAACATATTCATTCTATTCAAACATGATATTTCCAATTTAAAGTGTACTGGGTACTCATTTTTAATAACTGATGGGTTTTTTTAACATTAAGTAGGTATTACATATATCATATGTCTTGAGATATGAAATTATTTATATTTAATCATGACATTCTTATATAAAAATAAAATTGTTACATATCTGAAATGGATGATGATATTTTCTCCACATATGTATGGTTTGGTATGTAATAAACTATGGCACTACTTGTGCTAACATCTATTAGGATATTCACATATTAAAGTTAAATATGTAAAGAAATAACTTGTGGTATTTTTTAATATTACCTTGGAATCAATTTCTTGCATGGCAGTAGTATTTTTTTAGGAATTATGATTTTGTTTTGTATTCTAAAAATAGAAACTTTTGTAAGTTGTCAAATTGCTTATTTACATTCTATAAAGTGAAAGATAAACTCGATGCTACTGCGAGGTGTTTTAAAAAAAATGAATTAAATTTTTGTAAATATAAACATTATTTATATCTATTTTATCATATTTATTAAAAATAATTACTGACTTAACACTCCCACGCGTTACCTAGTCGCGTCCTTGGATTAACAGGGTACAAACAGCCAAAATAGTTTTCCACGTCGTAATCATGGAGGAATTGCTGAACTTGTTGAGAAGATAATGCAGCTGTCATCTTTGGTGGCATTAAGTTACAGGAGCAGAGGCGTCATTCTCAGTTCCTAATCATCATTAATTGACATGTTCTGCATTTTTATTAATGATTCCAGAACAACTTTTGATTACAGTCGTACAAACTTTATCCTCGCTCACTATGTTTCAATATAATAATGTTTTAATATCATAATTTCTGTCAAGTTACAAAAATATAATAATGGCAATGTTCCGATTATTATGTTTCATGAGAATCTACGCATCTAATAAATAAGACCAAATAAAATAAATAGATAGATACTCCTGTAGAAACAGAATATCAAAGACAGATGATCTGAACTTATGACAATCCAATCCAAATTCGTTACGTAAGGCAGAACCTCAATCTGCACTTTATCAATATTTGTGGCCTGAACTGTCCAGCCTGGCCCTATTTTAACGACGTGCAAGTCACGGGTTAAAAGTGATCGACTCGACTAAGTCATGAGCCAAGCTTGTACTACTCAACTTGACCTGTGATCAGATCATTATTTTAAAAATGACATCGTTTTTAACATTTTAAAAAAATTATAAGATCGGTCAAATTAACCTAACTCGCCATGACCCATCCGTTAGAACATGCCTATAGTCGGGCTGAACCATAAGCTGACCTATCCCAGCCAGCTGGATCACGGGCCACCCTAACCCTAATTGGCAAGCTGTGTAAACGAAGTACAACACCTAATTGAACTATAACCCTTATACTTGTAATACATATTTTATTATGTTAATAATTTGTTGTCAAGAAAGATATTACATGAATCAACATCTACTGACTAAATAAGCGTTGTCCTGTGTTATATATACAGACATATATATATAAATTTTACTCCTAATATTCCACACTGACCAGGCCTCATCTTCGGCTCTGTCCTTAATCACAAGCGAAAATTTGTATAAATCGTCTAGTCTCTTGCATTTATCATAAAAAGCTGGAAAGGGGAGAAACTGATAAAAGAGAAGATTAGATATTATATTGTAACAGTGGTAAAATGGGGACAAACCTCCCCCGCTTCCTCCAACAAACTAAAATATGTTGTTTATTACACACAAGTTCAAATTCTATGTATTCTACTAAATGGACCCATATCCACAAATCTCTGCCACCAGGAAGAACAGGTATCAACAACTCTTGCATCAATATTTGAAAGAAGTTGGGTAGTATTCATATTCCATCTGTCCTCTGAACTAGCATCACTTACCGGAACATCAGTGCTGCTGAATCCTCCAGTAAATCAATACACCTCCCTGAATACAGTCTTTTATCTTCATAAAAATTTCCAAGCTGCAGCAGTTATCAGCAAAAAAGTATTAATCAACCGACCAACAAAGTGGCACGACTCAATTTCCACACAAACCTATAACGAAACATATTTGCCACACACTTAATATTCCATCAAGGACATGTAGATAAGTTTTGCGTACAAACCCTTCTATACTACAGCATGAGAACAGAATGTGAACTATATCTACTATCTACTACATCCACATTGAGGTTCAAAGACAAAATCTGACACCACGCAGGTTTGTCTCAGATTTTGTTTGTAGGCAAAGTTCATGCTGCAAATTTTACAGTCATGACAAGGGCAAGCCACAACACAACCATCAATGTGGTTGTCCAATTGATCAAAAAGTGCAGAAAGCACGCTAGACTTGAGATTTAAAAAATTCTCAACACCCTAAAACCTACACGTCACTAAAAGCTTCAGACGCAAACTTCCATCTGCAGCTTCCGAAATTACAGCTAACATATATTCGTGTTTTACCATTATTAGTAAATGATGTCACCTAAGCAACTTCAGTTCATAAGATCTGTATTTATCACATTTTGACAACAACGTTGTAGCATCAGATTAGAAGAAGTTATAGTCAATTAAGAAAATTTATCAGATTTTTTACTAGTACTGATTTGACAGGACATAATAATACAACAAGAATATCGTACTTGTTGATAGTAAGGTTCCTCATGGCAAATCATAGCAAGGTACTGATTCTGATACCATTCCAAGTAGAAACTCTATAAACAACAATTCCAAAACACATAAATTGGTAAAAGATCATGCATCTGGCGAATACAAAGAATTAATCTCTCATGCGTGTAACTGAATATCCATCTCACCCCACAGTTGACAAAAGAAAATCGATGATGCGTCGTTCTTGATTGAATCTAAACCCCAAATGTGGCAGCTATTAGTGACAAAAGATAAGAACCCAATGGAAACTCAATTTTTATTTATTAATCATTATTATTGCTGTCGCTGCTGCTGTGGCCGCGGTGGTGCACATTTCTATGCAAAAGGAAGTTAAAAGCACAAATAGCATCATCCGCATGAGGGGGTGTTCTGAAGATCAACCATAGAAAGGTCAGAGATTGATAGGTTCAGTACTACTCAAAACCATTAAGGTTAATAACTTGCATGTTACAGGGTGAGGCTCCATAAGCTGTGGGAATGTAGGTCTTTAATAAACCCAGGGCTAAGTTATAAAATGTATAAGTTAATGGAATAGCGTTCAAATACTAATTATTTCACACAGAAAACAAATAAGTTATAACATGTATAAGTTAATGGATAAGCACTCAAATAAGTACTATTTCACACAGGAAACAAACTCCAATTACTAATACAATCTACATGACAGAAAACAACAACGCCACAAACTTGAATGAACACTGTAATGGAACAAAAAGCCCACTTTTCTCTCTATTTCTACAAATTTTGAAAAGGCCAAAACATCTAATTGACATGAATAACACGACCTCCAAGATTCTATGAAAATGCTTCGAAACAAAAGGACAAAACTTTAAATTACCAGGAATCTCCTTCCTTGGAGGCGGAGGAGGCATAGCGTAACAAAGGAGAGAGCGACCCAACATAGATATCATTGACACAATCCCAGCCACATAAAACACCATCATCAATCCCAAAACCCATGGCATCAACATGAACCCTATAAAAAAGGTCACCGATCCACACACCATCAAAGTTACCGACATCCCCAGCAGCAGCCACACAAACCCCGTCGGAGATATCTTTTCCACCGGCAACCTTCTCGACGACGAAGAAGAACCCGACGCCGGAGCTTGGTCGGGGAAGGAAGGTGAGCGGAGCAGATTAAGAACCAGAGCTGATAACTCGTAGAACACTCTGGATTGCTGATCTCGTTGTTGTTGCCTTCTCATCATTTTTATTTTCCCTCTCTTTCTCGAAAGAAAAGAAGAAGAAGAAATATAATTCCAAAATCTGCCTAAACCAATTCGTTCAAACCAAAATTGGGATAATTTCTGCCCTCTCTCTTCCAAAATATTGCTAGATTGGAGGCAAGTTGATAAATACGAAACCCTTTATCGATTGTTACTTCCGATAGGGCAAAGCTTTGTATGTTTATCGGGAAATTCGGTCACACAAATAAGGAAAGAGGAAGGGCGACGCGGTGGTCACAGCTTTTACTTATAACATCTGACGCCCATAATCTGCAAAGCCATAAATTTCAATTTTGTTTTTCCCGGAAATCTTACAGTGCTAGGATTAAAAAGAGAAGGATATCGATTCTAATTTTAGTTTGGCTTTGGCAGCCTGGAAGTTTTTCATTTCTTTTTCTTTTATGTGTAATAGATACGTTAGTCTGTACATGGTGTTGTGGATTAGGAGGATTTGGCAAGGTGGGGTCAGCTGAGCTTATCTACAGCAGATATTTGTTTCGGGTTAATTAATAAGAAAAGTCTAATTTTTTAATCATACTTCAAAAGTTAAAAAAGGAGTAATAAGATGTTTAAATCTTTTTTTTTAATTTTAGCCTAAATTTTCAAAATTGATAATAAAATGTTTAAATTTTTAATTTTTTTCAATTCTAATTCGACATTATCTATTGTTCTTTCAATGCCTTTAGCCTTTTATTTTTTGTTTGTTCTTCTGACACTTCAAGCTACTTTCGCATTACAGTGTTCATGTTTAATTAATTCTCCTGATGTCCTTAGTGTGAGGGCATCAGAGTTGCGTAATTAGAAAATCGATGGGTGAGGGCGTCGAGAGAATAAATTGAAAATGAAAGAAAAAATTAAAATCAAAGCGTAAGGTCGTTAGGATTGTGTAATCTAATTTAAATCATTTTTAAACAATGACGTAGTTTAAACTATGTAATTAAATGACATCATTTTACTAATCTTCATTTGTTATGTTAATTTTGGTTGACGTGTATTAATAATAGTTAAGGTTTTTGAAATGCGCGTCAAATTACGTCAATAAACTTAACAGAAACATTAACATTGAGCTAAAATTGAAAAAAATTGGAAGTTTGAACATTTTATTGCTAATTTTTAATGTTCGGGCTAGAACTAAAAAAATTTGAAAGTTTTGGTATTTTATTGCTACTTTTTAAAATTCGAGCTATAATTGAAAATTTGACAAAAGTTTGATTTTTTTTAGTAATTAACCATTTTTTAAGAATTTGAAATACCTACAGTACAGTGGATACGGGACCTCACATTGGTTCAAATTTAGACCATCAAATTTTGATTTATTTGTTATTGTGTTTACTTGTAATTTTTACATTTGTTTAATACGGTGCCTAGTTTTGAAATTAAAAATCAATTTTTGTTTCCTTTTTTAGTAATCTTAGAATGACATGTTAGATTTATCTTTTATAGTTTATGTTGACTATTAGGATGGGAGTGGTAGCTTTAACTTCACATGATAGCGTAAGAGCTAATTTTTTGGTAAATTTTGGGTCTAGGAAAAGAGATGATGTGGATAGGTTATAGTTAAGTTTTTGCAAAGTCTTTAGAATTGGTGAGAATTTTAGATAAATACAAGATTTATATAGCGTACATCCACAAAACAAAGTGGACGATGACTAAAGCAAAGGAAATTAATGAGCTCAAGACTATAGAATGAGGTAGGTATCTTGGTTTTCAAGGAATTCATACATTAGATTGTGGGAATAAAGAGGACCAATGATAAAATTATGCCCTTAAAGATTGCAGTGAATAGTGTTGTTTTCAATATGGTGTGTGTTTATGTATCTCAAGTAGGGTTGGACGAACAACTTAAACACTAATTTTGGGAAGAGTTAGATAAGATGATTCAGTAAATCCCCCCTAACGAGAGAGTTATTCTAGTAAGAGATTTTAATGCTCATATAGGGAGAACGTTGCACAAATATTCATAGACTTAAAGAAGTTTTGGGTACAGTGATAGGAATGAAAGTTGGACAATTTTGTTGGATCTAGCGGTAGCATTGAGTTGATGATGGCTAACTCTTTTTTTAAGAAAACGAAGAGTACCTGATGACTTGTAAGAGCAAAACTATAAAAACTCAAATTGACTATTTTCTCATAAAGCAGACAATCGACCTAATTGTAAGGATTGCAAAGTGTTGACTAATGCTTGCTTATCAACACAACATTTATTATTGGTTATGGATCTTATAATTAAGGATTAAAAGAAAAAAAGAAGTCCCAGGAGGTGTATCAGAGTCAAATAGTGGAATATAAAAGGAGATATGGTGGAACAATTTAGGGATAAAGTAATATATGGAGAAGAATGGAAATAAGATGAAGATGCTAACCAAATGTGGAAGCGAGTAGTAACTCTTTTAAGGAATACAACTAAAGATATCTTAGGTGTTTTTAAAGGGCCTAGGGGTAGCAAGATAGAGTCTTTGTGGTAGAATGAAAATGTATAAGAAGAGGTTCAGATTAAGAAGAGTACTTATAAAGCTCTATTAGATAGTACCACAAAGGTAGAGAGAGTAGTTAACAGAGAAAGTTACAAGCTGGCAAAGAAAGAGGCAAAAAGATAATCTCAAAAGCCGAAAGCAGAGCTTACAAGAAATTATATCAATGATTGGGAACTAAAGATGGAGAAAAGGATAAGTTTAAGTTAGTGAGAGTTAGAGAACAAAAAGCAAGAGATTTAGATCAAGTTTATTGTGTAAAAGATGAAATAGGGTAGATGCTTATGACTAAAAATGGCATCAAAAGAAGATGGCAAAAACACATCTATAACCTTTTAAATGAAGACATAGAGGACAACATCTCTTTAGATGATGTTAGTAAGTTCGAGAGATATCGTAACTTTATTTATTGCTGATATATTATAAAGGAATAAATTAAAAAAGCTTTGAAAGAGATTAAGACTGGAAGGGCAGTAAGGTCGGATGAGATATCTCTATAGGTGTGGAAGAGCCTAGGTAATGATAGTTTTACTTGGCTAACCAATCTTTTTAACGTGATTGTTAAGTTTGCTAAAATGTCGGATGAGTGGAGATTTAGTATGCTACTTCCTTTATATAAGAAAAAATGAGACATCCAAAGCTATAACAAATGTAGATGTATCCAACTACTTATTCATATCATGAAGTTATAGGAGAAGATGATTAAGAAGAGAGTGAAAAAGGATGTTCCTATCTCTGAGAATCAAATTGACTTCATATCATGAAGGTTTATAACAGAAGCTTTACATCTCTTTAGAAGATTAATGAAATATTGCAGGAAAAGACAACGTAACCTAAATATGACTTTTATTGACTTAGAGTAGGCATATGAAAGGGTACCTAAGGAAATCATATGGAGGTGCAAAGAAGCTAAAGGTGTTGGACCCCGAACTTTTCTTAGAATTGCGAGTTAAAATTTTGACATGAAATGAGAAATTGGTGGTGAAAAAAAAGAGAATTTGAGAATGTTCATGGTTTTATGAGATTAAGATAGGTAAAATTTATGTATACTTTTGCTAGTGATGGTTATGATAAATTATAGCCTAAAATGGTGTTTGAGTTTATATGGTTTTGAAAATGAATACATTGTTTTAAATGGAAGTTGAAAATCAAGAAATAAAGAGAAAAAATATATGAGAATTTGAAGAATTTAGAAAGTTTGACTTTTTGGGATGCATAGTTGACTTTTTGATTTAGGCAGAATTCGATATAATGATCTTCATGGACTTGTAGCTTTTGTAGAAAGCTTTCTGTCGCCATAAAGTATGTAAATTTTGGGATTTGGAGTTGAAAGATATAAATCTTAAGAGTGATGATGTTATATGGGAAGTATGAACAGGATAAGTATGGGGAATGATGATAATTTGTGTATGTTATGAGTTTTTGAGTTGCGATTTGGGAGTTTAATGCATTCCAATTGGTAATTGAATGATTTAGAAGCGTTATTACATTAGAACCAATGATTTTGGGATGATTGTGGGTGTATATGGTGTTCAGTAAATCAAGTTTTTGACTCCCTTAGAGGCCAAATTGATTTTTCTGTCCTTCATGGAAGTTGTAGAGCTTCCTTTTATCTTTCCATCGATACCAAATTTGTCAAATTTGGAGTTCGGGATCAAGAGTTATGATTTTTGTAAATTTCGATTAGATATATATATGAAAAATCCTTTTGTTTTTGCTATTCTCCTCCCCTAATCTAACCCTTGTTCAATCTTTTGCTTATAACTGTTCCGTCCGACATCGATTGAACCATTTGTTTGCTTCGTATCAGATTTTCCGATTCGATTCGTGTTGCTTCGATACTTTCGCTTATGTTGCCATTGGTTTCGCTCGTTTCGATTTGTTTTCTGATTCGCGATCTGTCCATTACTTCGTTTGGTTCATTTTTTTTTCATTTTTCAGTTGGGGTCCGGTCCCGAGATCGGGTCCCAACAACTATGGTATAACGAAATTACCACTTTTACCGAGAGCAACATATCTTTCTTTGGCTTAAAAACAATTATGTGCAGAATGGCCATGATGTTCATCATCCTCGGCGCTTTGTCAGTACCTGTTGGATAATTTGGCGCACAAGGAACAAGGGCGTGATTGAAGAAGAGCAAATCAATTGTCATGAGCAACTCAACCAGGTCAATGGGTTGTTTAGGGATTGTATCGCTACTTTTGGTGTCCACTATAATGAGATGCCTCAACAACATATCTCTCTCCTTGTAGCTTGGGTCCCCCCTCTTGATAAATGGTTGAAGCTTAATATGGATGGGAGTGTCAATGGTAGTTTTGGACAGATGAGTATTGGCAGACTGATTCAAGATATTCACGGTACCTGGTTAGTCGATTTTTTCTTGCCGTGTTGGGATCACCACCATCATGGTTTCCGAGCTCTTGGCTCTTAGATACAGTCTCGCTTTTGCTAACAGTTTTCATTGTGATGGTTTTATGGTTGAATCTGATTCTATGGAGGAGTTGCATTGTTTAGAATTTTCTCCTGATGCCTTAGTATTCCATTCCCTTACTAGTTTGATATATGATATCCGCTCTTATCTTGGTGGTGCTATATGATATACAGCCACTCATGTTTTTCGTGAAGAGAACCAATGCGTCTATTTTTTAGCTTGTTTAGGTTCGGGTGGTGTGCATGGGGAATGTGTTTGGCACACACCTCCTCTTGGTCTGCGTGATCATTTATGCGCCGATGCTCAAGGGATTGCTTTTAATCGTATGTAGAGCTTGTTTTTAACGCTTCTACTGTACCAAAAAAACTTCTACTTTGAATCCTCTTCCGCACCGCATAGTTGATTCTTGTGTTGAAGTAAGCACGCTGGTCACATTAGTATAGTAGAGAAATGCTACTCTTCCGTCTTTAATAAGAAGGAATTTTTTATTGGATGTTTGAGATTGCCTCTTGGATTTAAGAACAAACTCTCTTTCTGGGATCTGAAGTAGACTACTTTCTTATTGAATTGTTTACACAGATGTCCAACTCTTCTACTAACTTATCGATTGTTATGATTGTTTTTATTTTGACATAAAATTAGAAAAAATTTACATTTTATTGAACAAAGATTGATATATATCTAGCTTAATTGTATTTTCTTGACAGTGAAATTTTAATTTCATACTTATCACTTGAGAATGCACTACACAAAAACGATATTTGGCTACGAAAAAATTCATAACTAAAAGTCTCAAAATTGTTAGTAATAGTCATTAGCAACGATTTATGTTTGTCGTCAAATCCTCGTAGCTGACAATTTTAAACAACATTTTTAGCTATTTGTCTCTAATCGTCGATAATAATCTTAGTTCTCGTAACAAAAATTATTAATTACATTTACGAGAAACATAGCCAAACATAGCCAAAACTTTTTACCTACATTTCTGAAATTATAGCCAAATGTTATTAGTTACATTTTGTATAATGTATTCAAGTTTTTAATATACATTTTGACAAAATAATATATCATGTTAAATTATAATTATGTGTGATATTTTGAATCGATATTTAGATTTTTTGTTAATTTATTATAAAAATAATACAAAAATAATTGATAATTTGAAGCATTGTATATAAAAATAAAATATCAATAAATTTGTGAGTGTACAAGATTTTATTACAACTTCAAAATACTTATATACAAAATACTAAATAATAGAGATCAGTTTAATTACTCAAAATTATTTTTATCTTTACTAATTACATAATTTGTGCTAAGAAAATTTTTAGGTACTTTTCATACTTGGCCAACTGTTTTTAAACGACTTGTTTTCTTCTTCAAGACGTTGAACATATGCTGGTCTTGAAAATCATGAAGCAGTGGCTTAGGGCCAAATTCAAGACCTTTGATATATCCAGATCTTGTACCTAACACCTTGTTGCAAATGTCTTCTACATTTGTCTCACTTCCTACAGATGTTGATGTTTGTAGTAACTCTTGCATCTTATTCTAAAATTGAAAAAAGAAAATCAATACTCAATGCAAATATTATTAGTTAGTACTACAAAAAATAAATAAACTTAAATTTTAAATAAAATTTTGTACTTACATAGTTATTTTTAGCTTCCTCAGACATCTACCCTTAATATTCATTATAGTGAGTGAGTTTGTAACACACTATTGTCCATGTTGTTTCTTTTCACTATATTTTATGAAAAAATCATGAATATACACAATAAATAATATAGCGTTATTGATATAATTATAACTTCGAAACAAATATCTTACATATTCTGTTGGACCCCAAACTTTTCGTAAAAGATTAGAACTATTGAATGAAAAATTTTGGTGGTTAGTCACTAGTTAAGAACAAAGGAATGAAGAGTTCTTGAACCAAGAATTTATAGACAAGAGTAAAGTAGAGAATGATAAAAGTGG
>JANVCL010000001.1:6916640-6929273 GCA_026546855.1 Erythroxylum incrassatum
TGTGCCAATGCCACTCTTGCTGAAGCCATGTCGATAAGAGAGGCTTTAACCTGGCTTAAAGGGCTTAATTTGGATCATGTTTTGGTAGAATCCGATTGTTCAGAGATTATTGATGGTCTTAACTCTTGTTCTGCAAATTTCTCTGAGGTTGGTGTAGTGCTTTCTGACTGTTAGAAGCTTAAGACTCACTTTCAGCATCTGTCCTTCCTTTGGACGGCTCGAACTGCTAATAGAGTCGCTCATTCCTTAGCAAGGGTAGCTTTGTTACATGCAGATCGCTTTTCTTAGTCAACGACGCCAAGTTTTCTTTCTTCTATTTTTCTTTCTGATGTTACTTCAGTTTGTTGTAGTTTGGAGGAGGTCTAGGTCTGGGTGTATAGGGTAAAGCCTGTTGGCTTCGGGTTTAGTCCACCTCTTCTTTTTCGCTCGTTGTTACTATTTGATGGTGTTAATGTCAAAAAAAAACAAATATACTATATTCAACCAACACATTCTACAAAACACCTCCAAAATTATACATCTATACATATAGGCCATACATAACATTTACTTAAAGGATAACACAACTAGCAAATTTTTTTTTAGAATTTAAAAATTCATTGAAGAATAGAGAAGATTACATTAGGAGATGGTCTCTCCCACATGAGATAGGCCCACTTGGTACACTGAATACATCTAGGTTAAGCAAAACGGTGACGTTTAGAAACAATGTTAAAGGGAGAAGTTGTTTGTCATTTAGGGTATAACGATCTACAACTTTTTTAGATCTTCAACTATTACTCGATTTGGAAGGATGAGAGTCGATGCTCTGACGGAGATGCTAGGGTGGCTCTACGGAGTTTCTCCTACTCGGTTCTTCGCACAAGTAAGAACTCAACTCAGGTAGCAAACTCAACTCAAAAGACTTTAGCGATTAGGACATGACTATTTTATGTTTCAACTGTTCAGACCTTGCTTTATTTTTGGAGGAGGGAGGAGACTCTCTGGGGGTTCAACTCTTTGGAGACAAACCCTCGACTCAGGTAAATGTATTCAGGTCAGTGTGATTCCATTCTTTATATCCTTTCTCGAATCTTCGCAACAATTCTCGATTTAAGGAGGGTGATGGTTTTGGCTAGTCAATCAATGGTCCTGGCTACTCCCACTCAGATCTTCATACAAGAAACTCGACACAGGTATCAAACTCAACAACCAAACTCTATGATTGTTTAGGGCATGGGTAAGCTAAGTGCATCTCATCAGGATTTGATTTTGTTAAAGGACTTCGGAGGCTAGCCAGAGAGGAAGATCAGAGAGGAGATCTCATCCACAACAAATGTACACATTCGAAGATTTTGAAAGCTTCCTTTCTTTTTTCTTGAAACCTCACTAATTAAACATTAATCCGTTGATGACAGGGGATAACATGGATCTTCAAGTGATGCTTAACCCAGAAAGGAGAAGATCTTAGTAATTCCAGATGAGTCCAAATATGAACAAATCTCATTTGTTCCTTAGAGACTGTGAAAGAATAATCTGCTTGTTTAAGGTATGGGAACTGTTGTGAAGAATTGTTTTGGATTTCATTTCTGCATGTGTGAACTGAGTAACTAGAACTTAGGAGAGATCTGATAGGGCTAGTGTTATATTCTCCATACAAGGGCTATTCTCCTGCTTCAGTGTAGGTTTAACTGATTGATGATCAGTTGTTCCTTTATGCTGGCAGTAGTGAGTTCTATAAGGGGTATTAGCATAGTAAATTTGTCTTTAAACCTTCTACTATTCCTCTTATTCTAGACTACTTAAAAACATATAGCCAGAGAAAGTAAAATACTAGCCCTATCATATTTAGAACTATGCAAATTAGGTAATTCCTATAGGATATTTGTGAGTCTGTCATAGATAAAACCAAGGGCATATAGAGTAGAAAACTTTGCCCAAACTTCTTTGAAAAAGACACATTTAAAGAAGAGGTGATCTCTAGTTTTATCCCATAGATTGCATAAGATACATAACTTAGAGGAGGTTAGGAAATTTAGCCTATCTAAGGTACTAAGTCTGTCTCACATTGCTAGCCAGAGCATAAAACTAACATTAGGTCTAAGGGCCTTGTTCCAGATCAGTGCATCCCATCCTACTCGATTTGCAGACCCCTCCCTCATCTTTCTGGCTTCCTTAATAGTAATCTTAGAAACAAGAATACCCTTCCATAGGTAGATATCTTATCTCTCTCCCCATGACTTCTAAATTGAGGAAAATGCAGAAGTCTAGTCTTATCTGAAGAAAGGGACCAGTTCCCATTCCTAACTATTTCTTGAAGCTTAATATCCTTAGGAAACCGATTTAATAGGGATCTTGCCATATGATTTTGTATTGAAGGTTCATTCCATGTCTAGTTGTCATACCATAAGGAGATTCTTTCCCCTACCCCTATCTGGCAAGTAATGTGCTAGTACATTTCCTCCCTCATTATAAGAAGTTGGTTAAAAAATCAGGTGTAGCTATCTTTGATTTTTATAGCCCAAAAACTCCCTCCTTTTAATAAATAAAAGTGAATCCATTTAGTCCACATAGATTGTTTTTCACTTAGGATTCTCCAAATCTTCTTGAACATAAAAAATCTGTTTTTATTAGAAATTGACTCCAATCCTAATCCTCCTCCATCTCTCAATTGACAGATTTTCTCCCAACTGACTTTAACTATTCCTTTCTCTCCATTCCCCTTCTCTTATAGAAATTGCTTCATCAATTTTTCTATTGTTTTCATAAACCCTTTAGAAAGAAAAAGGTATGAACACCAGTAAGTATTTATAGACAAAATTACCAACTCCAGTAAGTAAAGTTTCCCTCCATAAGATAGTGCTCTATTGGTCCATATCGTCAATCTTTTTTGGATCTTTTGAATTAAAGAAATACATTCGTTACATTTAGCTTACTTTCAGTCAATAAACCGATGAAAATACATCATTTGACAATCCAATTTTGTTTGAAATTCTGTCCGTTCCGAGACCCCAAAACGAATAAGGGCTAATTATCCAAAGCTTTAATACCCGAACAAAGCCCAATTTCTACTTTCGGAGTATTTTGTCTGTACAAATCATTAATTATCACGCTAAATACACACAAAGAAGAAACAGAAAATTAAGCAATAATTACAGAACAGTCAGTAATATAATTACAAACGTACCAGTAACAGCTTTTCCCGCCTACACTAGCTCCAGTCACAACTACCTCATACTCCAGTAAAAATACACTTTTAAGAATAAAGGCAACGTAAGATCAAGACTAAAACTAAAACCAAAGTGTTCCACACTTCCTCTAATTTCAAGGCAGGTCGCCTTTTCACATGAGATAGTAAAACCCACAAGCCATATAGGATAAAAAGCTGTCAGTGATGTTTGCCCCGTTGTCCAAAGCCCATATCCATACATCACTAAGAAAAAGAAAGGTACAATACACCATCGGTTACAAAACTCTGTTTTGGTCAGAGCAACAAAAGCCAAATTATAATCTTATGGAGTTCTTAATAGCGTTCAGCGAGAGTTCCACATCAAAGAAATTTTAATGTCAAGGCATTAACACTCAGAGTCTCTCCTAACTGTAGAATGTCAAGGCACTTTAACACTCTGAGTCTCTTCTAACTGTAGACAGCCATTGGTCAACATATTTCTGCTTAAAGACGAATTTAGAGTGACCAAATTCATATCATCCTTGTACTTGTCCCAGCATGCTTCAAATTGGGGGCCCTTGCATCTTGCGATAATATCATATAAGACAGCAGATTTTTAGCCAAAAATATGACTTCAAAGAACAAAATATAACATAAGGCAATAACGAAGACAATAACTATCAATCTTTACCGCTGGATCAATAACAATATCTCAAGAATAGTTTTTCTAATTTCTTCACGAGCTATTCTTAATGCTGCTTCCTTGTACAGCATAACAAGTTCATCGACCAATCTGCAGCCAAAGATGCTAAAATTTAATCCTGACATTACATGCTTGATGAAGGGAATCACATGAAAGATCAGCAACAGAATAGGTTCGGAGCTGCAACTTCAGGATCATTCATACAGCAAGTGGTTCCACAAGAAACAAGAGGATATGGATTTTACATGAAATCCTCGATCATCAATTTTACTTCTGAAGAAACATCATTAAAAAAAAGGTTTTCAATTTTTCTGAATATTGACTGACAATTGGAAGTCAGTGAACATTGTTCAACATACTTTCATAATCAAAGAGTTGTATATTGACGTTTAATTTACAAATGGGGTTGATAGATTATAATTTGGTTCACCTCTCAACATATGGTGTGTTCCTTATCCATGTTAACTTTATAACTGTCCGAATTTGTGTAAGAACCTGCAGAAGAGTAAAATGATCAGCATCCAATATACTTTAGCATTCTTTGCAAGGGTCCACAAAAATTTTGAGCAAAACAAGCTCATAAACAGATAAATGCTCCCCTAAACAGTGAATGGCATCTTTCGTTCTTTACGAAATTGTTACCCAAAGGAGATTTTAGTAACAGTTTTATTTTACGAAGTTTCATTCATAAAGCACATCTTAGTCTACATAGTGCAAATATGATAGAACGACCAACTCTTTGAAAATTAACACATTGGACAACTTGCACTCACCAGTAAAACTGTTTGATCATCATCAGCATGCATCCACTGAAAGAAAAGAGGTAACATCCGCCTAAAATGTGCCAACAAAAAGACCCCAACCTCACAGAGAAGTGGTTCAATATATTTAAGCCATGCGATGCGACGATCCTTATTCCTTGGTTGACGCTCTAAATGACCAAGCATCTCATTCAGCATTCTCTCAAACCTATACAAAAAAGTAAGAGACCAGAAAGAAAAGATTATGAACAACACTTAATAACATATTTTGTATATGCAGTTCAAAACTATCACATCCACATAACTTGCGTTTCCCAAAGGTAGGATGCATACCACTGGCTACGAGGATTACCTCGCTGGATACAACTCACAAGTAACACCGACATCTCAACTACATAAGGCCAAATCTCATCAGATGAGGCAATATTCTGGCAACAAGCATCAAGAATCACATCTCCATACATAACAAGCTCGGCAGCATTAACATTTTTCCCTAGATGTATGAAGCTAATCATACCCTGTCCCTATAACCAAGAAACAGAAAAGAGCACAATACACCAATGATCAAGTGTTATCAATCACATATGATGAGAAAAGGGAAGATAGTTCAAGGAAGAACATACT
Source organism: Erythroxylum incrassatum (assembly GCA_026546855.1). NCBI lineage: Eukaryota > Viridiplantae > Streptophyta > Magnoliopsida > Malpighiales > Erythroxylaceae > Erythroxylum > Erythroxylum incrassatum. Next base: position 6,921,877 of record JANVCL010000001.1, read on the forward strand.
TTGATCTCCGGAGACCAATGATCAAGTGCAGTCAATCCACAAGGAATCACCAGAGTACACAAATTTCCCAAATGTGGATACTCAACCTACAAAATAAACAAATATGAAATCTCTATTTCCCCAAACTAGCAACAAAACTTACGCAGATGTGAAAGAAAAAAAAGAAAAAGGCGCCAAACCTGAGTAACGAACCACCTGAACTGATAAGCAGCCAAAATCGCGTATCCAACAGGAACCCTAGCAGCTGCAGCGCAGACCTCGTCACCATCAACACTCTTATCAATCGAACTCTCCTTAACCCTATCTTTCAACAGCGGCAAGACTTCAGGCATCAATTCCACCACCAATCTCTTTTCTTCACTCACTAACCCACACTCCAATCCCAAAAGCTCTTCAGTTCCCAAACCACTGGCACAATAATCCCTGGAGAGGTCGGAGAAAGCAGATTTCGCCGAAACGCACAGGCTCTCGGGGATCCAGGACAGTAGTTCGTGAGTTGAGGACCGAGAGGAAGCCAACAAAGCACATGCTAGGCCAAAATCCTTGATTGAATGTTGGAGCTGCTTCTCAGAGACGTTAGGGTTAGGGTTCCCATTGGAGAGAAGAGATTGGAGTAGGGATTTCACAGAGATGGCGGAGCCTTCGGATGTTGTGTAGTGTGTTCTGGAGAGATCCTCCAGTAGTAACCCTCTTAACCTGCAAGTTGTAAAGACTATCACAAATTTGACATGAGCATTTAAACTGATCTCATATATATATATATATATATAGATGTTTCAGAAGGAGCTTACTTGAGTAGATGATCATGGAGACTTGTCAAGGAATTCGACATGTTTTTGGCTCGCAGTTGAAAATTGAAAGTGGCCTAGTTTTGGACTTGAGCGACTTCGTAAGTCAAAGACACACTTCAAATGGCGGCGTAGTATGTTACGGTGGCAAAACGGATATTTCTACTTTGTAGGATGACTTAGGGTATGTTTGGGAGTTTAGGATGGAATGGTAATTAATGAAACGGAATGGAATGGAGTGGAATGAAATGAAATGAAATGGGTCACTTCATTTTTTGAAAATTTAAATAAAATAAGTGAGGGACTTCTTTAACCATTGTTTGGAAGTGATACTAAAAATGAATGAAATGAAATGACTTGTAATATTTTTTTTTCCAAAATTACCCTTACAATAAAATATGCATAGTTGTCATGAAACTATTTTAGTAACCCCAAAGCATTTCAAATTATAGGATATCCAAACACATAACATAGGATAAAACACACATCCTTCAATTTATAAAACTTTCTAAACATATAACACATAATAAGCGCACGTCCATCTATGAACAAAGAAGACGACACCAGCAATAATAAAAATTTCTGATTTCTTCACATATAAAAAGTGTCAAGAAGATGAACACAGAAGAATAGTCGATGCTTACCTGATGAAACAAAGACAGATGACCCTAGCAGCTGTGGAGAAAAACGTTCGTCAATAGAAGAAGCCAGTTGAATGAGAAACATAATGGACGTAGTAACATGTAGCCGTGTAAGTATTTACTGAACTGGGGTTGTAATTTCATTAATTTTTTTAGGATATTTTTGTCATTAAATTAAGAGTTAGAAGGCAAGTCATATCATTCCATGCCTAACTCTCCAATTTAGGAGGTCACAAAACATTAGATTTTGGATAACAAAGGATGACTTCCAAAGTCATTAATTGTCATTCCATCCTGTTTCAAAATAAACTCCCAAACAATAGCCTGAGTCATTTGGGCCATTTCATTTCATTTCATTCTATCCCTCCACCCAAGTTCAAACATACCCTAAAGTTCTTTGGCTTTCGTGTCTTTATTTATGATAATTATAAGGGTAAAGCTGACACATTGGTCTTCGGAGTGATTTTTTAACATAGCCCAACAGTTCACAAAAGATTGCAACAAAACGTGCTTAAGAGGAAGGAGCACAGACGTCTCCGTCAAACAAAGCCACGAGGGCATTTGAAGCACATTTGACATAACTGGTTTTAGCCAAAATCAGAGCTTCCCATTCAAACTCATGCATATTTTATGGACGTAAACTGATGAAGTTTATACTTCTCCAGTAGAGAGGATCAACTTAAGTGTTGAAAAACCACTGATCATGGTAAGTACCAGTCGGCTCTCCTTGTATCTATTTACCGAATAGAACAGCAAAAGGTACGTTTTTATACTAAATCTGATCATATTAGTTAACAAGTCTGAAGTTCATCAGCATGACAAATTGATCTTTTTCACCACTGCTGGTCACAAAGAAGAGCCATGTCCTATTACTCCCAGGAGAATGAAAGCATATGAGGAGATCCAGTTACAGACGATCCATCAGCTCCAATCTGAAAAGTACTTTGACTATGGATATCAGAACTGTTGTCACCATTTGGAATCAACACAGATCCTACTGGCTCACATTTTCTTCCAAGACTACTATATTCTAGACTCGAGACTAGGGGCTGAGCTTGGAGATTTAGGTTAGGCTGCACAAGTTGGCTCGAACCAATCTCCAGTGGCAAGTCAGCTGGCGGTGGTGATGACAGAAGAGAGAGAGCACAGTTTGAGTTAATGGCTCGCATCAATCCATCAGAGAACATTTTCTGGCTGCTACTACCATTGTTGGATATTGTGGAGCTGCCATCAAGATCAGGTTGATTGACAGTCTCTCCAGGACCTGTGGAACTAATTTCTTGTAAGAGAGGGAATTGCTCTTCTCCTTTATAGCTAAACGACAGGGATTCAGGAAATGGGGTTTTCCTTGCACTGAAGTTTAGCGACTGATTATTATAAAGTGAAGGTTCACTCTCAGTTTTGATCTCCCCAACCCAAGCAGAGCTTGCAGTGACGGAAAGTGTATTGGAGCTAGCGAACTGTAAGTATCTTGTACCTGAAATACAGCAATCATTTGCACTTAAACCTAAGGATCAAAAGGGACAAAAGATAAAGGTAACTAACAAGGGAACGATAAACAACCACCAAACCAAATATGTCCAGTTGGAAGACCAGACCTGGAGATAACAAAGCAGGATTTCTAGATGGAGAACCAGGCTGAGGTTTCCTCCGTCGCCTGTTGTGTCCATCAAGGCGTTTTCTGCAACTTCGTTTTCCTTCATCAAACTCCATTAATGAATGGAACCTATAAAAGGTGGGTTTTGAGGGCAATAAGATACCAATATCTCAGAATAGGCAAGGGAAATCATAACCACAAAACCATATCCTTAGAGCACAGTTGAAATGTCCATCTCACACACGACTACAAAAAGAAGGCATCACAAGACAAAGCAGCTACTCCAGGATTTTGAAGACAAAAAAGGATAACGCATGCTTAAAGGAATGATTGAGGGAAGAAGGGCATGTGACTATAGATCTATTTCAAAACTTGATGTTTTTGCAACCTAACAGTGTTGATAACCCAAAGGAATGGTTCTCAGTACACTTGCTCCACCTCAAGTTAACAGAGCACAAAATCAGAAATAAGTGTACTTACATTGATTCAATGTTTTAATTGTTCTGGCATTCAGCCAAGATGCATGTATAAGCACATGGATGCAAAAGTATGTACTTCATAGATCAGTACCCAAGTTGAAAACATTAAATAAAAGCCCCAATCCGAGAACTTGAATACAATTTTTTTCAGATCTATCAAGAAAATGCATTAGCGTGATTATTTTTACAATCAAGTCAAAGCAAAACAAGCTAAATGCGGCCCCAGTGACTACAGCAACTTATGTAACTCTTGCCAGTGGCAATAGGGAATGCCATGTCCCCATTAGAACGTAATTTAAGTGACCAGACAATAATTCTAGGATACATTAGCTTAAAACAGGTTTTCTCAAATTCATGAGCCTAAGAGAAACCATGTAAGGGGTGAAAAGAATTATCAGAAAATGTAAAGAAAGCATATGGTTCTTAGATTGAGCACTCCAATGTTAATGAAAAAAATGAAAATAACGGCAGCAGTGGACATGAAGTTATAAGAAAACAAAAACAAAAGGAAAGCTTCTACGTAAAAGTTACTTCTCACCTGCTGCACTGCTGGCAGAACCGTTGTTCTAGACCTTTGATAAAGACCCTTGCAGTCTTGGAGTGAAGTTCACATACTTTATGTCGACGATGATAGTCCCTGCATTTGCTAAGATCGGATGTGCACCCATCAACCAAGCATGAAGGGACTTGTATTCCATTGCTCGCCATCCGAGCTCTCTTATATGCTCCTGATGATGACGATTCCATCAAACTTTCCACACAACTTTTGACCTTTCGTACTAACTTGTCCTCTGGATCACCCAAATTCCCAAGTTTTAATTCTTCTGAACAATATTGTTGCCCACCAAAACTACCACAAACAGCGGTTTGAGCAACACTAGGGGTCCTTTAGTTTTTCCAGCCGCGTCACTTACCAAGGTGACTTAAAATTGTAGCCAATCGGACATCCTGGTTTCCTTGTATAGCAGTCTCCATTCCGCAATCATTTCTTTCTCCAAATGTCAACCAAGTCAATTCCCAAAGGAAACTGAATCAACACCATACAAACGAAGATGGAGTTAGAAACAATAATTGGTAGTCAATAAGATGGGTTAATCTATGACTTCTCCAAGGAAGATAACCAGTTCGTATAAATGAATATGGTACAGTCAATAGGGTAAGGAGCATATTTATGGACTGTTAAATATCAGAAGCAAGGATACAAACAATAACAACTTTCCTATAGTATTCTCCAGATTTTTTGGCCATATCACTCATTGCATTATAGTAGTAAAACCCAAGTTAGTATTGATGTTCAAACATGTCAAAACATGGGAATCACCCTCTAATCCCAACTACACTCGGCCTTGAAGAACGCCGATTTTTCTTTGGAAAAAGTTCATTATTAAACCAGTCACAAAATGTAAGTCCTTCTTGAAAGAACTACCTCAAGAGACAATGGCACAATTGCCCAGAATGAGTCCGTTAAATCGAAGAGTTGTATGGTAATATACTTCAAATCTCTTCAGAAAGGACTACTTCCCATAGAAAAAGTTGATGTTGAAGAGATATAAAAGCAAAAGCATCTTCATCACTTAAAAGAGTCGATGTCTAAACCTTCTTTATATTGTGCGCTTCTCTTTTAGAAAATCAAGTACACAGTGCAAGCTACAGGATGTAAGGAAACAAAGATCTGAATAACAGCTTTTTGAGCAGTTCTAACTAGCATTTTACGAGCAAAGGAATAAAAGAGACAGTATTTTTGTGACTGGTACTGGTACCTGGAAAACCCCAAGAAATCCTGCACAGAACAGAATAAAAATCCAGTCTTTGATACCTTCAGCAAGTGAGGTAGCAAAACGGATCTTGGAAAAACAGATGGGACATGAAGGAACTGCAGATTGGGGTACAAAGAATCAAGATTTGAAGATCTAAAACATAGGAAAAGCAGTGACACACCAAGTCCAAAGAGTGAACGAGACCAACAAGAAGACTACTCCAGACTTCCCAGCCATTAACTCTCTGACAAACGGCTGAGATATATGAGTTGGCTTTCTCTGGCAATAGCCCAGAAGAAAGCCGGACAGAGCGTGTGGGATAAAGAGAGTGACTGACTCTGGGTTGTTTACGGTGAGAATTACTGCGAGAGAAAGTGAAAAGAGGATAATGTACTCAACTTTGGAGGTAAACAGAAAGTGTACAAGCAGAGAGACATGGATAGTGATAGAGACAGAGAGATACTTTAGATGGAAAGGAAATTTGGAGAGTAGATAACCATGAAGAGTCAACAGTTGAGTCATTCAAAGTCGCTCTCTCTATCTCTGCTTTCACTGTGTCTGTGAGGCTTCATGGTCCTGGCGTCAAGGGAAGCGAAGGATAGAGTCATATAAAACGATGTAACGAAGGAAAAAATAATGAAAAATACAAAAGACCTAAAAATGAGCGGTAAGGAAATGGACAGTGTGGGTGTTTTCTTGTGTTTCACATACCATGATGTTTCTGACGTTGATAGGTTCATCCTCCAAGCCATAGGATGTTTGAACTTTTTGAGTGTGAAATCAGGAAACAAGCAAAAAGGATTTAACTTTGGAGAGGGAAAGAAACACTGTGGCTGAATGGGATTGGAAATGGGAAGGGTGGAAACAAATCGCCACAAGAGCATCATTAGGTTGGGAGTTGATCCCCCAGTAGCTTTTCTTATTATAATATCTTAAGAGTCATATATTATAATATTCCTTTACCATTATTTAATTTGAGTTATACCAAAACGGAAACTTGGCATGCCTTGGGCAAACATGCTTCTTTTGTTTAACAGGTGCCTTAATTACCTGAGCCCGCCCCTTTCTATTATTTTTCTATTTAGTCTATTTTTACGACCATCGCCGTTGCCTAGTATCTTCAACATAGTACCTATTTTCCCAAATGTCTATCACAAGCATGACTTTTTAAATGAAAACAAAATATCTTCTCAAATTTATTCAAAAATAATTTTTCTAGTGTTCAGATTAAAATTAATAAATTTGATAAAACTTTTATCACACTCCAATAGAATTTCAAAATATAAATAACTAACGCATTTTTCTAGTTTTAAAATTGAAAATAATAACTATGATAAAACTTTTAGCATACTCAAATTGAATTTCATAATACAAGATTAAAGTAATCAATTGCAAATAATTTTTGAAAATAAAGCCCCTTAAGGTGAATAAAAAAATAAACTTTTCTCAACATTACACAATTTAAATTAATATGAAAGTAATTAATTGGTATTGAATATGGGTTAATTATTAAAAATCTCAAATTTACTCAATTTCACAATACTATATCGAACTTAAAAAAATGTATTAAAATCTCAATTTTAATTTGTTAAAAAAATTTAACATTAAATTTATTTTTAATGTTGTTGACGTGACTATTACGTCAGTTCTTTTTTTTTTACATGTCAAGTGTTTGAAATATATCCATTTTTTTCAACTCATTTTTTTAATAATCAATTAAATTAAAAACGCAAAACCTAAAACATATTCCCAATTTGTTTTCTGCTGCAATACGATTACTCTCCTACTTCCCCATTTATGGTTGTTGCCTTTTATTCTTGACGGTACAATAATCTCCTATAATTGGGAGTGTCTCCTGCGATTGGGAGTATTGTACGTTTTTTTTGAGAAACTCTCTTTAAGTATATATACTAAGGACGAATGGGATGGGCGATCACGCAATCCATTCGAACCGTCCACTTAATCCAACGGTGACATTCTCCCCCTCCCTCTCTGCGAAAGTTTTGCAGCCATCCAGCTCGTTCATTTCTTAATTGAATGTTGTGCCCAATCCCACGATTGAAAAGTTCTGGAGGTATCTGTTCATTGAATGTTGTGCCTACCCAGCTATATCTGTCTTTTATCTTTATTGTTAC
>JANVCL010000001.1:6944058-6964013 GCA_026546855.1 Erythroxylum incrassatum
AATATGCAAAATATGTTTAATGCTTCTAAAAAAATATCGATTTTCCATAATTTATTTTATTAGTTAATTGTCATCACACTTTTTAAGTTTATTATGACATGTTTGCGAATTGCAATTAAATAATACATTGTTTGCAGGTATGAAATTCTTGTGATACATGAATAATTATTAAAATTAATGATATGTTAAAAAATTGAAGAAGTATTAAATAAATAAAATTCATAAATAATATTGAATAGTTATTAAATAAATAAGATTAAAAATTTGTATTTTAAAAAACAATTATTAAATTAATTTTATTTTCAAAAAATGGAAAAAAATAAAAAATAATGTAGATAATAATAAAAACGTCGCAGAAGACATTTCGCAACGTTTCTAAAGATTCCTTTGTTAGACAATCTGCGACATTTTTAACCAAACTTTCAGTGACTTTTTTTAAACGTTGTGGAATGTTAGTGTTTTCCGTAACGTTTTTTATAAAACGTTGCGAATATCTTTTATCTACACCACATTCCGCGACATTTTATGTGACGTTTTTTAAAACGTTACAAATGCTCTTCTGTGACGTTTTTAGGACCTTTTGTAACGTTTTAAAAATGTCACAAAAGCGCTTGTTTTCTTGTAGTGACATAAATGGTATATCCGTCAACAAATTTAACAACAGAATTACAATTTTTGTAATTTCTTGACAGAATTGTAATGTTTGTTGGTAATTTTAGTGACAAAATATAACATTCCGTCACGAAATTTAGCGACAGAAATTGTAATTATGTTGGGAAATTTTACCTACAGTTATTTTTTTCTATGATTCTTTTAGTCAGTAATTTATGTCGTTAAATTTCCTGACGGAATGTTATATTTTTTGTCGACAATTTCCAACTCTAAAATCAATTTTTCTTATGGTGATCTCCGAAGGAGCTTCAGTGAGATTGAATTATCTCTACCCTTTTAGTTTCTTTTTATTCTATTACTCACTTGCCAGTCTGCAATAGAAGAGTACCAACTAAAGGACCAAACGAACAAAGGATAATTAATTTGTTTATATATATATATATATATACCAACTAAAGGATTTGGATAGCTGGTTACCAAAAAATTTTAAAAAAAGTTAAGGAGCCAATTTGTTTCACTTCTTTTTTTTCATTACGGTTTCTAGTTTTTGGTTTTTATTTTTCATTTATGTCATTCTCAAATAAAAATGAAAACCAATTTAGTTTTTAATAACAATGTAATTATATTATATTATATTATATTAAAATAATAATTTTTGTTTATAAATTGATATTTATTTAACTATATATTTTGAAGATATTTTAAATTTAAATCATATTTATTAATATTTATTTAAATTTAAAATACTTTATTTTTAAATTAATATTTAACTAAATTATTAATAATTTTCATTAATAATTAATATTAAATAATTAAATATATATTATCAAATTAAATTATTTTAATTTTATTAATAATTAAATAATATATATTTAGTTGATAATAAATCATATTATAAAAACGAAAAAAAAAGATGTTTTTTATGAAAATTGAAAAAAAAAATCAAAACCAAAATCTGAAACAAATAAGCTTTTTTTAAGTGAATTTGAAAAAAATAGAATTATGCAAACCTTGGGAAAATAGATTGTGGGAAGCGAAGCCTTTTGTTCTCGAGGCAATCCAACTGGGTCCAGTACAGTACTGACCTATGAGCCAGGATCTTATGTCTATTTTATCTTATTCTTATTCTATTTCATAAATCTCAATCATCCATTTATATAAGTCCCACGTAAATCCTGCGGAAATAAATGATTGAGATTCGTGAGATAAGATAAGGACAGAATAAGATGGACAGAGGAACCCGTCCCATGGCCTATATCATACGAGGAGACCACACTTTGGGGACATTCTCCTCACTATGTCAAACTCAACGCACATATACGTAATGAATTTTTGTGGAAAATTTTATATAATGAAAATTTCAATGGTATAGCTTTTAAAGAAAATATTTACTTCCACGTTTTCATTTTCTTGAATTGAACTGTATTAATATGGATTGAATTTAAAGTATAGGACTTGATCACAATTACATGTTATATTAGCAATCATTACTCATTTGACCATCTAGTTTATTCTATATGAAAACCAATCACAAGATGTTTTGGTAGCTTTCAGCTTTTACATAATATTTTTTGCAACTGTATATTGATTTATTAGTCATGAATATTGTCTTTTAATATCGGAAAATAACTATATGTGTGAGTGGCGAAGCCACTTGTAAGGGCCCACCCTCAATTTTTTTTAAAAAGAAGATATATATGTATATGGAGATTGTCCACCCTAAAAGAATGTCGTTGCCCATGGTGAATTGGATTAAAAAAAACTATATATATATATACATTGCCCCCTGAAATAAATTCCTGGCTTCGCTACTGTGTGTGATGAGGATCACTATCCTTGATATCCTTTATCTGATACCTGATAAGGATCGCATCCGATATTTAAAGTCTATCATTTATCTGCTGTAATCTTTTATAACTGTTCATGCTTATCTCTGTAGATTGTAACTGTATAAATACTTTACAGAAATCTGATATAAAATAATAATCTCTTCACGATTTATATTGTTCTTATTGATAGATATAAACTATTAACCATGCAAAAGTATCACTATAATTTTTGGATGTTTTTTATTGAACAATTATTTAATTGTATTCAATTGGAGATTTGCATAATATGAATATGCGTTAATACATTTTGTATGTATCTAACTGAACTAAGTTGAGAATGATTGTTTTATACTGGCTATTAAAACATATTCTTGAGGACATTAGAAATAAGAATTATGTTCTTAATTTTGATTTAATTAATATGAGCAAATATACATTGTCTTATGCTTTAACTCATCAAAGAGTGAGTTTCAATTATCGGGACAATAATACTCGGTAAATTGGGCAATGATAATTTGTATTTGTGAAATATTAATTAATGATGGAATTCTTGTTTTGGTATAGAGAATGTTGATGCACTTTAAGTAAGCTTATAAGGTTTTATTGTGTAAACTCTGCAAGTAAATTTTTAACCCGACACATGAAATAAGTTGAGCGACAATTTTAAAGATTAAAATTGTTATTTAAATAATTGTCAGTAATTTATTTTATTTGACAAACATATGTAATCTTAATATGGGGAACATAATTTATTATATTATGAAAATTTAAAATTAATAAGGAGTTCAATCATAAATTTTTAGTGGAATAATTTATGATTAATTATAATAAGAATATACTGGTCCTGTATAGATTCGTATTATAATTTTATTCTTATTAATTTTTGCAAGCGATCCTTGTCGTGCCTTAATTGTTTGGACCACACGTGTGTTATTTTTAATTTAAATAAGGAACAGATTATTTTAATTTATTAATATTTTAAATTAAATAGAAAAATCTGTTAATTTGAATTACAAACCGCATATAAAAGAAAAAAACTGAATAAAATTATCGGCTACTTCTTATGCGGAAAGGAGAGAGTTATATATGTATATATATGTGCCTTTCTTATTGGAAAACATAAAGGGAAAGCAAAAACTCTCTGAAAACACATAATGCATTCTTTCTGTCCACCTAAAAATAAAGGTTATAGAAACAATTAAAGTTACATGACAAAAGGTTGTAAGGATAAGAAGATTTGCAGAAAGAAATTTTTGTAGAAAGAAGATCAGTTAGTGATTTCGTACTTTAACAGGTTTGTCTTATCTTAATTCTTATTATTGGTTTGTCTGTATACATATTTTATTGTTGATTCTATCACTTATAATGTGCTGCTGCAGGAAATCTTTTTTTATAGCATTGGAACAAAACAATGCACCATAGTCTCGTAAGTTTTTATTTCCTTTTTACCTTGTTTCGATAAAAGTTTACGAACCATCCCCAAACACGTAATTTGAATAAGTGTAATTGTTGGAGATGACTCAGACATTCAGACACAGTTAGCTCGGACATGCAAACCATGCATCGACGTCACAGAAGATCAAGATTAGTTAGTTAATTGACAGTTAGGAATTGCATATTATAAATACTGTAATTCTAGATGATTTGTGTAAGTACATTGTTTCAAAGTGATAATCAATAACATCTGAGGAAATCTCAACGAATCGTTGAGTTCTTGAAAACACTCTGTTTGCCCCTGTTTCAAAATTCTCTCTCACTCTAAAACTTCTCTCTTCTCTCCGACGTTCTTTCTTTTTTTATCTGAGTGTATGATTGATCGGTAACGACAAAGTGGTATCAGAGCTAGATTCCTAAGGGATCTGTGGAGGTATAGGTGAGGAGCTTGGCTTAGAGGTTAGCTCTTTCTCAACGGGAAGTGTGGAACACTCGGAGATGGTTAAGAGCTCAACACTTAGTCTACAACCGGCGATATTCAATGGTGAAGGATGTCAAATATGGGCGATCAAGATGGAGGCTTACCTGCAAGGTCAGGACTTATGGGAACCAATCGACGAGGATTACGTGGTTGAGATTCCAGACGATGCTCCGGTCGCTCAGCTACGGTGGCTAAGGGAGAGGGTGACGAAGAAAGCCCGAGACAAATCCTGCCTGTACCAATCTGTATCACCCTCGATCTTTACCAGAATAATGGGATTTGCTTCAGCAAAAGAAATATGGGATTTCTTGAAGCAAGAATACGAGGGTGATGAAAAGGTGAAGAATATGAAGGTCTTGAACCTTCTGCGGAATTCGACAGAATTCATATGAAAGAAGAAGAAATGGTTCAGAATTACTGTGATCGCCTTATTCAGTTGGCAGACCAGATCAGGCTCTTAGGAGCCGAATTCAAGGACCAACGGCTAGTACAAAAGCTAATTGTGTCGGTTCCTGAGAAATACGAAGCAACAATTGTATCGTTAGAAAATTCGAAAGATATTGGACAGATGAGCCTTGCGGAGGTTGTGAGTGCCCTGTAAGCTCAAGAACAAAGATTCTTGATGAGAAAGATTGAAGCTACGGAAGGAGCGTATAGAGTCTTTGTCAAAACAGAGACTCAAGAAAAATCCAAGAAGAAGAAAAAGAAAGGCGGAACGAACTATAAAGGCTCTCAATCTCGCCAAAAGCACGGGAACAAAAACACAGGAGGAGATAAAACTAACAACTACAATCCCTGCCCACACTGTGGCAAATCTAATCATCTTGCCGTCAGATGCTAGAAAAGACCCGATGTAGAATGCCGAAGGTGTCATCAGAAAGGGCACATGGAGGCAATCTGCAAGAAAGAACCACCACAGGAGGCAGCCAACGTGCAGGTAACTGAAGAAGAAGAAGAACAGCTATTTGTAGCAATCGGAAATCAGATGAAGAACCTCTCATAAGATTGGCTGATCGACAGTGGATACACCAGCCATATGTCACCATATCCAAGATTATTCAAGACTCTAAACAAAGAGGTGAGAGCTAGAGTAAAGCTTGGAAATGACGACATTATTCGGGTGGAAGGGAAAGGAGTAGTGGAGCTTGTAACCAAGAAGGGAATCAAGACCATCTCGGATGTGTTATTTGTTCCAAAGATTCAGCATAACCTCCTGAGTGTAGCACAGTTGATCGAGAAAGGTATGACTGTGCACTTTGAATCGAATTTATGTAAAGTTTTCGATAACACTGGACAGGAAATACTATGCACTCGTATGAGGAACAAGAGTTGCTCAATGAAGCCCGAGGAGTTACACCAAGAGGCGCTTGTGGGAGACTCGACTGAACCTGATCTCTGGCACAGGAGACTTAGGCATTATCACAGGAAGGGTCTGGATGAAATGAGAGGAAAGAACATGGTCGAAGGTTTACCATCAACATCGTACGTGCATCAGCCATGCAAAGTCTGCATGATGGGGAAGCAAGCTAGGGCACCATTCCAGAAGGCAAATTGGAGAGCTAAAGAGAGATTGGAGCTGTTGCACATAGATGTCTGTGGTCCCATACCGGTGGCTTCCCTGAGTGGAAGCAGGTATTTCCTTCTGATCATAGACGACTATTCCAGGTATGCCTGGATATACTGTCTAAAAAGCAAGGGAGAAGTAGCAAAGATGTTCAAAGAGTTCAAAGTTTATGTAGAAAACCAGATGAACCTAAACATCAAGTCGGTGAGGACGGATAACGGTTCAGAATTCTTATCTAATGAGTTTAGATTGATCTGTAAAACAGCAGGGATAAAACATCAGCTCACCACGCCCTACACTCCACAGCAGAATGGCGTTGTGGAGAGAAGGAATCGAACCGTGGTAGAAATGGTGAGGTGCATGCTGGAAGAGAAGCGGCTACCGAAAGAGTTTTGGGCAGAGGCAGCAACCACCGCCTGTTTTCTGCTGAACCGAGTGTACTCCAGGACACTCGAGGATAAGACGTCATACGAACTGTGGTTTGGCTACAAACCAAAAATTAGAAACTTGAAAGTTTTTGGATCCTTGTGCAGAATTCTCATTCCTCAGCCCAAAAGAACCAAGTTAGACGGAAAATCAGAGTCGGCAATCTTTGTTGGATACTCGAAAGTCAACAAAGAGTATCGGGTGTATCTTCCAGACTAGAAGAAAATAAAGGTCAGTAGAGACGTACACTTCTTTGAGGATGGATGTTGGAACTGGTCCAAAGTTGGGAAGGCAGACGAAGCAAGAAGCCCGATTGTGATGTTGCCCTCAAACACTTCGGCGACGGTAAATAACCCGAACCAGCACGAAGAAGAGGTGGAGGCAGAACCCGAAGAAATTGCAGATCAGAACCCACCGCGTGATCAAGAAGATTGGACTTCTAAAGGTGAGCCCATTTCTGAAGAAGATAGTGAAGACGATTTTGATCATATACCGATTAGAGGAATGAGGAGCCTAGCGGAAATATATGAGAGAAGCAACATGTGATAGCGATAAAAAGAATTTTGAGGTATTTGAAGGGAACGACTGATTATGGTTTGCTATACGAGAAGTCTGGAAAGTATGAGCTCATGTGCTATGTTGATAGCGATTGGGGTGGAGCAACTGAAGACATGAAGAGCACCACCGGATACTGCTTAACGTTAGGTTCAGCATGCTTCTCATAGACGTCTAAGAAGCAAGAACTGGTGGCACTCTCAACAGCGGAAGCAAAATTAGTGGCGGCAACAGCAGCAGCTAAACAAGTGATTTGGGTGAGAAAATTGTTGGCGGATTTACAAGTTAAATTGGAAGGAGCTACTGTGGTAAAAATTGATAATCAAGCCGCAATCTCAATTTCACAGAATTCAGTTTTTCATGGCAAAACCAACATTTCAAACTTAGATACTGCTTAACGTTAGGTTCAGCATGCTTCTCATGGACGTCTAAGAAGCAAGAACTGGTGGCACTCTCAACAGCGGAAGCAAAATTAGTGGTGGCAACAGCAGCAGCTAAACAAGTGATTTGGGTGAGAAAATTGTTGGCAGATTTACAAGTTAAATTGGAAGGAGCTACTGCGGTAAAAATTGATAATCAAGCCGCAATCTCAATTTTACAAAATTCGGTTTTTCATGGCAAAACCAACATTTCAAACTTAGATATTATTATCTAAGAGATGTTCAACAAGAAGGACAGTTGAAGCTTCAATATATTCACACGGACGATCAGATTATAGATCTGTTTACAAAAGGGTTCAATGTTTCGCGCTTTGAACAATTAAGGTCAATGGTTGGAATTCAGAAGCTGAACCTCTGATTCAAGGAGGACTATGTTGGAGATGACTCAGACGTTCAGACACAGTTAGCTCGGACATGCAAACCATGCATCGACATCACAGAAGATCAAGATTAGTTAGTTAATTGACAGTTAGGAATTGCGTATTATAAATACTGTAATTGTAGATGATTTGTGTAAGTACATTGTTTCAAAGTGATAATCAATAACATCTGAGGAAATCTCAACGAATCGTTGAGTTCTTGAAAACACTATGTTTGCCCTCGTTTCAAAATTCTCTCTCGTTCTAAAACTTCTCTCTTCTCTGCGACGTTCTTTCTTGTTTTATCTGAGTGTATGATTGATCGGTAACGACAGTAATGAAGTTAACTTAATCAACAGAACAAAGGGATTCTTGGTTAAGAAACCTGAATAATTAACCAATATCAGTGTTCTCTTCATTAAGTAAGCATCATACAAACCTTTAATGCACTAATGTTCTTCGCCCACATGGAATGAAGTAAGACTTAATTAGACCAGAAAAGTACTACATCCATGCCTTTTGAGCTTAATTAGCACATCTTATTTTGACGGGTTTAGCTTGGAAGCACGTAAATATAATGTACAAGATACTCTATCATAGTTGTCTTTCTTCTGCAAAAGATGGCTGGTTCATAAATTAACTGATTAGAAGGTAGGGTAGATTTGCATCTGGCTCAATATATGCTCAAAGTTATCTGTAGACTTTTCAGTTGGATGGGAATGCATTCCTTCGTAGGTTGTCACCACAACTGCTTCATCTTTAGTTAATCGCTGGACTTGCTTTTTCACATCGCATCCTTGATGTGTACACCGATAATAGCTTCTGCAGATAGTAATATGCAAAGAAAATAAACAAAGTTATTATCAACGTACTACGAGGTCATTCAGTCATTGATTAGCAATGGTTTTGAACTTGTTAAGATCACCTAAGTAGAATAGTTATTCACGAGTCAACAAAATCTAGAGGAGAAAGAGTGCATGTTTGACTTATTATTAGCGGGGTCCCCAATTTCTTATACCACTGTTAGTAGGATAAACTTGAATTCCATGTTTCCGTTCGTGATGGCCATTTTCAAATTGTTCTAATTCTGTCAACCGCCATCCTCTTTAAGCAATTCATTAAAGGTAGAACAATGGTTGATTTAAAGACGTAAAACAATAATATAAATATACCTTTCACCTTCATATCGTAAAATGGTTTTTCCTTTTTTATGCATTTTGAAATCACACAGACTAACTTTGTAATTGAATAATTGGCTAGTTTAAAAGATTAAGCAAGTAGAACAAACATTGCTTGTTTAATTCCAAGACATACCATGATAGCTAAGTAACAATGAAAATTCCAAAATGTCCAAATGCGGGGGAAAATTACAATGTCTGGATCTCGAACTTGAATGCCAACAAATTGAAGCTCATGTATATGATATATCTGCCACGGTGCCTCCTAATGTTATTTTAATTGCAATGTTTATTACCATGAGAAGATGATGCAAGATGGTAGAGGGGACTATAAGCAAATGTTCCAGAGTGCAAGATATCAGCTATTGCATGCATAACGCATATTATGCTTGAAACGTGAGGAAACTTAAAAAGATTAATATGCACGATGTCTGAGAAAAATTAGATTTCTGATAATAACTACTAAATCATGTCCCTCAAAATTATTATTACAAAAAACTTGTTGTGTCCAAGATCTAGGAACAAGTTGTGTTGCTAAAATGAATGAGAAAGACGCTTTATAGCATCGACTGTCCAGTTTCTGGTTAAAAAATGGAAAAAGAAGCTAACGAATATCCTATAAGTCATATTGATGAAGAACCTAGTATGCAAACAGGAGGGTGAACGAGAAGCCTAGCAAGAAGCTATATTCACACTCGGCACATAAACCTCCGTAAACTCTCTGTTCACGAGTGACCAAGGGTATTATGTACTTATATATACACTTTTTCTCTAGAATCTTATCATAATTTTTATGCTATAAGATTCTAGAGAAAAAAGTATCTATTTATTTATATATATATTGCTGAATGTGCTCTACGAAAAGCTCGATCGAAATAATGAAACCGAATTAACTAGTTCTTAGTAGCTAAGTACTCAATGAACACAGGGGAGAATTAGTCCTATAATCATAGAAAATCAATGCGCCAGATTATACTGACTAGTTTCTCTTGTTATATATCATGCATCTAGCTACCGAAGGAGCTAGCAAGAGCGTAATTCAGTAAAAATACTGCCAGCCAAAACCTGAGGTTACCACTTGAAACCCAATTTCTTTTTGATTGCAAAACGATGTTGATAATAAATAAATTAAGCTAGCATTGCATAGCAAGGAGAGACAACAAGCATCTTTATTAAATGGTAGTCGAATTCATCACGAAGTAAGTGGAGAGAGAGACAAAAACTTGTAGCCGAAATCATGTGCTTGAACCAAGTGGAGAGAGACTTAAGGATTGCATATGATTTGATCAAATTTTTAGTCCAAGAGGATGTTTACTTGTATAATTAAAACTTTAGTATTTTTTTTTTGTTTCCTATAAAAGGAGTGTACCCAAAGCCTACGGAGCTGTATTGCATTTCGAGATTAAATTTATTCACCTTTTCTCTCCTCTCTCTCCCTCTCTCCAGTGTGTGAGTGTGTTATGTCATATGCTATCAAATTGGTATAAGAGCTAGTTAAATCCAGCTCCAGTTTTTAAAGTGATTTGTAAAAAGAAATAGAGAAAGCGTTCTTATATTTGTGAGAGAGTGGTTTATTTAAAAATGAGAGATGTCAAACAGTTACAATATTGTGTGGTCAGGTCCTAAATTAGATAGTAAACTTAATTATAATTATTGAAAGATTTTAATAACTACCCACCACAAGGCTCACAATATTTGGAGTCTTATTGATCCAAGTTTACAAAAAGGAGCTGATATAAATACTCAAAGAAAGGATTAGTTGATGTTATCCCAAATTCACCAAGGAATAGATTATTCAGTTTTTGGTAAAATTAATAATGTTAAAATTGCCAAAGAAGCGTGGAGTATCTTGAAGCTGGCTTATAAAAGTATAGATAAGGCTCAAAAATTCAAATTGCAATCCCTGCATATAGAATATGAGAGGTATGAAATGTCTCATTTTGAAATTGTTGAATAATATTTTTCTCGTGTTACTAATCTTGTCAAAGGCTGTATGTAGAAGATATTTCAGATAGTAGGGTTGTGGAAAAAAATATACGCACCATACCTATTAAATTTTACCATATTGTGACTACAATACTAGAGTCACATGATATGCAAACTATGATTATAACAGAGTTGCAGGGAAGCTTTGAAAATCATGTTAGCAAAATATTGGAGAAAACAGAAAAGACATAAAAAGAAGTCTTAAAAAGTCAAGTGAATTTCAATAATGTTGTAGAATCTAATCAAAATACATATAGCAGAGGTCATGGTTTTAATAATGGAAAAAGAGGAGATGTCAGAGGCAGAGGTATAGGAAGTTTTAAAGGAAGAGATCGTGGCAACAATTTTAATCAAGGGAGAGAAAATAATCCCAAAACGTTCAATCAAGGAAGAGAAGGAAATAATTTTAGGCCTACTAATTAAGGAAGAGGATGAGGTAACCAATATCAAGAGAGTTGTAATTTTAATTGCTTTAATTGTGAAAGGTATGGACATAAAGCTACTGATTATAGATCTAGATCTCAGAACAATTATCAGACTAATGTTGCAGAAAATCAATATCAATATTTTAATGAGAATTCTAATAATGAAAAAAGTTTACTTCAAGCAAGCAACTTTTTGTGGAAAATGAAAATATTTGGTGCTTGGATTATGGTCGTAGTAATCATATGTGTGGGAATAAGAAGTTATTTTACTCTTTAGATGAGTTTAGTTAACAGTTAAATTTGAGAATAATTCAAATATTCCTATTTTAGGAAAAGGTCAAGTATCCATTAGATTGGAGGATGGTTCTAAAAGTTATCTATGATGTTTTTTATATTCCTAGTCTTCATCATAATATTCTGAGCATTGGTCAATTATCGGAGATAGGTTATAAAATGCAATTCATCATGATTTTTGCACCTTGGTAAACACACCTTGATAAACATGAGTGGAAGATTTATTGAAAGGTAAAGATGTCTTATAGCCGTCTATTTCGACTAAAAATTCATCATGAAAAATTTTCTTGCTTTAATTTTATAATGTCTGATTCAAATTGGCTATAGCACATGCATTTTGGACATTTTCATTTTTTCTGGATTAAATTATCTATCAAGAAAAGAGCTTGTGTCTAGCTTACCTGTTGTGAATATTCCTAACCATGCATGTGAGACATGTTAGATGGGAAAAAAACATAAGGATGTATTTCCAGTTAGAAAGTCCTATAAGGCAAAGAAGCTATTGGAAATTATTTATTCAGATTTGTCTACTGTTGAAGTTCCGTCTAACGGAGATAATAGGTATTTTATTACTTTTGTTGATGACTTTTGTAGAAAGGCCTTAGTGTATTTTCTAAAGTAGAAATCAGAAGATTGTGATGCTTTTAAGTCATTTAAAAATGTTTGTGGAAAAGCAAAGTGGCTGCAAAATTAAAGCATTAAGACCAGGTAGAGGTCAAGAGTATCTTACATGCACAGAGGTCTTTGAGTAGTATAAAATTCAACATTAGTTGACCAAAAAATACACGCCTCAACAAAATTAGAGTAGCAAAAAGGAAGAACAGGACTATTATAGACATGGTAAGATGAATGTTAAGATCTAAACAATTGCCTAAAGAATTTTAGACAAAAGTTGTTGCTTATGCAGTTTATATTTTAAACAGGTGTCTAATAAAAAGTCTTAATAACAAAACACCTAAGGAAGCTTGGAGCGGTGGGAAACCTTCCATTCATCATCTCAAAGTTTTTGGGCATATTGCTGCCCATAGACTAAATCAGTCAAGGAAGAAGCTAGAAGCCAAAGGTGAGAAATATATTTTTATAGGCTATAGTAAAAATTCAAAGGTCTATAAATTATACAACCTAAATACGAAAAAATGATTATTAGCCGTGATGTAACCTTTAATGAGGATGGAATATAAGATTGGTCTTCTTTAACTTCCCAAAAAAGGCCAATGGTAATTTCTGAAAGCTATGAAGAAGAAAATACTTAGGTAGATTCAGTATCTTAGTCATAGAAATCTAGTAGACCCAAAAGACGTCATCAGTTACAAGTCAGATTGGAAGATTATGTGATAAGTATTGATAATGATCTATCTGATATAAAGAGATTATCAATTTTATCTTATTTGCAGATTGTGAACCAGTTAATTATAAGAAGACATCAATTGACTTGAAATGGAAAAAAGCCATGGATGCAAAAATATATGCAATTGAAAAGAATGACATAGGGAATTAACATATTTGCCTGATAATAAAGAGCTTATAGGAGTAACGTGGGTGTACAAGATGAAGTAGAAGCCTAATCGTGAGATTGATCGGTTTAAAGCTAGATTGGTTGCAAAATGATATAAGCAAAAACTAGATATTGATTACTTTGAAGTATTTGCTTCTATTGCAAAATTAGATATTATTCATGTGATTATCTCTCTCTTACCTCAAAATAACTGGAAGATTTATCAAATGAATGTAAAACATACTTTTTTAAATGGAATTTTGGAAGAGGAAGTATATGTTGAGCAACTTGCAGGGTATGAAATTAAAGGAAAAGAAGATAAACTTTATAGGTTGAAGAAAGCACTATATGGATTGAAGCAGGACCAAGAGCACAATACAAAAGAATTGATTCATACTTTATGAAACACAATTTTAAAAGATGTCCGTTTGATTATAAGTTGAAGACAACACTATATGGATTGAAGCAGACACCAAGAGCATAATACAAAAGAATTGATTCATATTTTATAAAGCTTGATTTTGAAAGATGGTCCTTCGAGCATATTTTATATGTTAAATTTGATGAACCTAGTGATATTCTAATTGTGTCTTTATGTTGATGATTTAATCTTTACTCGAAACAACTCAAAGATGATTAAAGAATTTAGAGGCTATGGTAAAATCATTTGACATGATAGACTTAGGTCTAATGTCTTACTTCCTTGGAATAGAGGTAATTCAACAAGATGATGAGATTTTTATTTTCCAAAGGAAGTATACAAATGATATTTTGAAGAAATTTAAGATGAATAAGTCAAAACCAACTCTCACCCTAGCTGAAGAGAAATTGAAACAAATTAAAAGAAGAAAAAGGGCACCTTATAAATTCAACTTATTATAAGAGTTTAATTAGAAGTCTGACGTATTAAACTATAACTAGACTAGACATAGTTTTTGGAGTTGAATTATTTAGCTTATTTATGGAGGAGCCTCGTACCTCATTTATAAGGGGCAAAGAAAATTTTTCGATATATTAAAGGTACTTTGAATGAAGGAGTTTGGAAATAGTCTCTCTACTAGGTAAGAGTAAAGCTGCGTGCTACCAGATATCCCTAGACCCTATACCTTAATAAGATTTCAATTGGGTGTTAATGATAATTTGACTGAAGGAGTTTTTAATGAAAATATCAATTATATGAATCTTGTAGGTTACATATATAGTGATTATAGTGGAGATATAAAAACAAGAAACGTGCATTAAGGCATATTTTTTATCTTGGCATTGGCGTAATATTATGGTCTTAAAAAAACAACTCGTGGTCGTGTCATCTATAGCTGAAGTAGAATACATTACAATAATTAGTTGTACTACACAGGCAGTATGACTAAGAAGAATGCTTGAATTACTACATCAAAAACAAGATGTTCTAATAGAATTATTATGTGATAATAAGTTCCCAATAGCATTGTGTAAAAATCCAGTTTTTCATAGCCAGTCCAAGCACATAGACATTTGGTTTCACAAAATTCGCGAGATAGTAACTAAAAAGGAAATAGTAATTAAGTATTGTCACACTAAAGAATAAGTCAGCAGATATTTTTATTAAACCATTGCAATTTGAGTTGTTTCACAAACCAGAGAAATTGTTAAGGATGATGAATTTTTACACACTTGATTTAAGGAAGACAATGTCAATAAATAAATCAAACTAGCTGTGTATGAAAAAGAGAGACAACAAGCATCTTCGTTAAATGGTAGCCGAATTCATAATGAAGCAAGTAGAAAGAGAGACAACAACTTGTATACGAAATCATGTACTTGAAGCAAATGGAGAGAGGCTTTCTTCTTCCTTAATTATTCCATACGATTTGACCACATATTTGGTCCAATAAAATGTTTGCTTGCATAATTAAAACTCTCGTATTTCATTATTTTTTGTTTCCAGGGAGTGTAACCAAAGGCTACACAGTTGTATCGTACTTAGGGATTGAATTTATTCTCCTCTTCTCTTCTCTCCCTCTCTCTCATATTTGTGAGTGTGTTTTGTCGTTTGATACCAGGTATTATAGTACAGTCGATCGGTGCCGAGATTTATCATTTATCAAAGTAATAATACAATTTTCAGAATCATCACATTCAACGTCTTATATGAGTGGTCATTCGCTTTGAAAATAGGGAAGGTTAGTGGACCAAACTAGCAAAACTTTCAGATTATAATCAAGAGCGGAGGCATGGAATTGTCGATCGGTGTCATGCCTTTCTAATAATATAAAGTATGAATTTAAATTACCTAATGAATTGTATATACACCACTTCAGTTGACATGTTTATGCATATCGTACTAATCATTTGAACTGTTTTTCTATCAGTAGCATTTGAACATATATATTCCTCTTTGTTCCAGAGAAATATAATTCTTGCTCTACTCAACCTCTAACAAGCTTCGTTAACATATATAGAGTGTGTAGTCTGTGTGCTAATGTGCTAATTTCTGGAAGTCGCATGGCGTATTTTATAGAAAGCCTAGACTGATCAACATTACTTCTTAAGAAAGAGAGGGATATTGATTTTTTTAGTGTATATTGCGTCGATACTGAATGCTTTAGATTCGTTATGGTTAGTTTTACAAATCACAGAATGATAATAAGATTCAACTACACAAGAAAAAGGACTGACCTTGGAAACTTGTTGTTCTTCACAGCCTTTTGTCCATACTTTCTCCATCGATATCCGTCATCAAGTATATCAACGTGACTCCTTGTCTGAAAAGCATATCTAGTCTTTCTTACCTTCTTCTCTCCCTTCTTCTTACTAAGCTTTGTCACTTCATATTGAGCAGACCCAGCGAAGCCTTTGCCCTGATCAGGATTCTTGTGTACTTTTGAACCTGTATCAATCTTCATTTCCTCTCCAGTCATCAATCCCAAGAACCCATTTCCTTTGATGCCTTCAAAGTCGCTAAGGCTATGTGACTTGCCATTAATGCTCAGTGATATGGAAGAGTTAGCTGAAGTTGTGGGTGAGGGGAGTCGAAGAAAGGACGTATAGTTCTCCATTTTAGAGATGTATAACTAGAGGACAGGAGACTAGTAGAAGAAGAAGAAGCCTGGTTTTGTAGAAGAATGTGATATTTTTGTGGCTAATAAAGTTGGAAGAGAGCAGAAATTATATGATCAGTGAAAGGCGGCTCGATGGCTAGCAGTGGTAAATCCTTCTGGTCCCATGCTTGTTGGCGTAAGCGGCACGCAAACGCTGATAATTACCGGTATTTAAGAATTATCTTAATTTGACGATCTAAGTGTCTCAAAAACATTATTACGTGTTTCGGCAATTTTATTTGATGATATAAGTGTTTGGAAGATAATATTATCTTTTTCTACCTTATCCATCAAAAAATAGTACAAAATTAAGTATATAAATACCGATTATTAGTACTGATCGATACTGATAATTTCAGATGGTCCTAATTGGTGCTAGTTGGTTGTAAATTTTAAAATTTAGAGGACTGTTTTGTGAAGAAAAAAAACCCTGCCCATCCGAACGGAAGCTACTCTCTCACTCTCTATTTTATAGGTTTAATGAATTTCTTTTCATTATTTCTGTATATTCTTTAAAATTTTTATGAAATTGAAAATAAATTGTTTATTGTAAATTTTAAATTATTCAATAAAATTTAATATATTTTTAATTAATTTATTTATAAAATATATGTAATTAAGATGACAAAAGTGATTTATCTTTTAATTTATAACTATAATATTATTTTTATTTTTAAAATTAAGAATTATTATAATAAAATTTTAATGGTATTTGTATTACTTTTAATTTAATTGTAATTATTATTATTTGTTGACGAACATATTTTAATTTATATGATTTAGATGATTATATTTAGTATCTATTTGATTATATTAATAATATAAATTTACTTTAAAAATGTTCACTATTTTTAATTTTAACTTATAGGTTTATAGATATGGATTTCTTTTCATTATTATTATATATATATATATATTAAAAAAAATTAAATTGAAAATAAATTATATATTGTAAAATTTAAATTATTGAATAAAATTTAATATATTTTAATTAATTAATTTTTTAAAATATAATTAAGATGAAAAAAGTTATCTATTTAATTTATAATTGTAATTATCATTATGATAATATTATTTTTATTGTAAAAAATTAAAACTTATTATAATAAAAAAATTTATTGTTGTCTGTATTACTTTTAATTTAGCTATACTTATTATTATTTTAATGAACATATTTTAATTTATATGATTTAGATTCTTATATTTAGTATCCATTTGATTATATTAATAATATAATTTTACTTTAAAGTTTTTCTTTAAGTAATAATTTTGGTTGTTATTTATATGTAAAATATGTAAAAATAATATTAAGAAAAATAAATAAATAATTATTATTTTAAAATTCTATTATTATAATTTTTGGGAACAAATTTGGTATAAAATTATAAATTATACAATACAAAAAGTACTATTTTGTAATTTTAAAAAATTAAGAGACTGTTTTATAAATTTAAAAAATGACCTAAAATGGCACCCGATATTAACTAATACTAATATAGTACCATACGGTACCAGAACCAAATTCAATACGTTATCGGTACCATATTCATATCATTGCCCAAAAATCCACGCTGGTTTGAAGAAAGATTTGTATCTTTGGTTCCCCCCCCCCCCCCCCCCCAAACTTAGAGAACCACAAGGTCTTACAATTAATTGAAACTATAAATTTGAAAATGCTTGATAATAAAACGTAAATATAACTGGCGTTTTATGCTTCAAATAAGGGTATGTTAGTATAACAGGGAAATGGTAACGTATCAGGAAGCATTTGGCTTGATTAGTATGTTTACCCACCCCTTCTCCAGTGGCTCGTGTGTCTGACGAAATTAGAAAGTAACGTGGACATAAGACTTTTCTTTTTGATGTTGCTCCTTCTATCTTCAGAATGCGCTCCTCCGTAATAGCCTAGTTTATTCAAGTTGTTAAATGAACCAAGTGATCTGGATGATATTCAACTCGGATTTATAATTTGTATGATAAGAAAATCCATATGAGCATGTGGCACGGGAGGCAATATGCAGCGTTGCTAATGTTTCTCGTCCAATAAAAAGCTAGCTCCATCCTGATCTTGGTCAAACATTCTATGGGATCAGCTGCTTCTTGGTCAGAAAAAGTGTTCTGCTTTGTGATTTCCCGTCTTTTGTTTATGTTTCATTATTTAATCACGTCGTTCAAATAGTTTAATTTGGCATTTTTAATTCAACAGGAAACGTAATTCACGTGTGAAAATCTTCTATAATAAGACTCCATTACTTCAACTTGGTTAAAGAGACAAGCGTTCATGTTACAGGCAAATTATCTTACTCAACTAATTGACGTCATGCTTCTAGAGCATACCTGCATTTAACTGTGTATATAAAAATTTCATGCGCAAAACAATTAATAAGAATTTAACAGGCGGTGAGCGAAACCATATACCATATATATGATGCCTCTCTAGGATTAACAATATGCATACACAAGTTCGATTAATGTGAATATGTTCCCTTGTATCGGAAGAAGGAGAGCCAAAGTGACGATAGCCGTTTACCCAGGAAAATAGAAAAGTTAACTACACACAGCCAAATTTCAAGACGTGCTTTCAGTTCGTACTCTCAAATTTCTCCGACACTGAAAGGTTAAAGGTGGAGCCGTAGTCATCACGTGGGTTGAACATTGTCTAATAACATTGTATATTATGAATTTGTAGTAATCATAGGGGGCGGCGCTGCCTCTCTCTTCCATCGACTTCCCACAATCTACGATGGCCTTACCTTTTCCTCTCCTTGTCTTGTTTATAAAAGCAACCAGTTTTCTCTGTGCATCCATTTGCGATTTATTAATAACCATAAGCGAATGTCCTTCTTTACTTTTCAGAAGATAATACTAAGTCGCATTTTCTTTTCTTTCCAGAGTTCGACCAAGTTGGCTAATTTTTGTTAAAACGTTATTTTTAAGTAGAGAAAATTTGAGTAATAAAGGAAAAGAAATTACGTCTTCTCCCAAATTTCTATTTGATAATCACTCACTACGCGAAATTTCTGATTTACTGTCAACATCAGTGTATAAAAAGATGTCAGAAATAAACTCGCAATGACAAGATGAAAAATGACCAATGAGATGGATTGCCAGAGAGTTAAGGAACTTGTTCTTGGAATAACTTCTAATTTATTAAATTCTTTATAATAGTGGAATCCGTAACTACTTTTTTTTAGATATATATGCCTTAAACAAATTATTAGGTGTATATAATAGATCACAAATGACAAGTTAAGAGTATCACACACGAAGTATTAACCCAATAGTCAAACTTCTAGAAACAAAGATCAAAACTACTTTGGCTATTTGAAAGTGATACAGCCTCTGGATACTTCCACATAATGGTGTCTAAAAGAAAAGGACAGAATAATGTTTCCCAAATTTATGATGGTGATGGGAATTTTCGGTCTATAGGTATGGAGATTGAAGGGTTGATACAAATTTATTTTCAAAGTTTATTTAATTCTAGAGATATGGATATGGAGAGTGTTCTTACTGTGGTACAACGTAACTCTCATAATCTAAATTTCAAATTTTGAAAGATAAGATTGAGTGATAAAAGATAGAAGAGGTTGGGGAAACATAAGCGGGGCGATTATCCGGCCTGGCCCGAATTAATTCGAGTAAGGAAATTCTAAAATTCGGGTAATTCGGGCCGGCTCGGGTATTACCTGAATTATTTTCGGGCCGGGACGGGTAAGGGGAAAAAAATTCAGGCCTGCCCGATTACCCGAATTAGGTTTTAAAAAATTGTGAAATAGGGTAATTAGGATAATTCG
>JANVCL010000001.1:7040802-7054344 GCA_026546855.1 Erythroxylum incrassatum
CTGCATTTGGAGTCCCAATTTAACTATGTAAATCTAACCATTCAATATCATGGCAAAGGAAGAGGGTAAAGACGTGTAAAGTTAATTCAATCTCTTGTTTCCTTTTCATAATAAAGACAACCAAGCAATTAAGAAGAATATTTCTTAAGTGACACATTAGGGTAGTATAATAATTACAACCAGAGGTAAAGGAACAAAAATGAGCCAACTGTACCTCGAATCACGTCGAGGACAAAGTGCATCAATTTCATCAATAAAAACAACAGAAGCTCTGTCAAAAGTTGCATGAGATGATGCCTCTGCGAATGCCTCGCGCAAAATTTTCTCACTTTCTCCAGCAATTGCTCTGTGGACAGAATGTGGACTGGAGGAAATACATCCAAATTAGAAGATCAAACATAATCCAACATTTTCTTAAAGCAACACTAACCGGACAACCATTTTTGTAAGGCTAAGTGATGAAGAAAAGCAAGGACCTGATGACAGTTAAATTTGCACCACATTCTTTAACAACTGCACGTACCAAACTCGTCTACAATTCACAGATAAATAACTTGAGAATGGCTGATAAAAAGGAAAAAGAGAGAAGTCTAAACAACTCATTAGCAGTTTTATCACAGAATGTCAGCCAAACAAAAGAGATTAATCAATGTGTTCAGTGGATATCTATGTACGTAAGTTTCTATCCTAAACTGGGAAGAAACTCGAGTAATTCCAGAGCTTCCATAATGTAATGAGAAACAAGTTGATGGGGAAACAAAGAAGTACCTTTCCAGTTCCAGGGGGGCCATAGAGAAGTAAACCTCTGGGCCACTGAAGAACAATACGATCAGAATTTTTAAAAAAATATAGGAAAGAAAAGAAGAGGATGCGGTGGAGGAATAATTACAGAAAGACCAAGTTTGAGAGCTTGAGAAGAGTAAACAAGTGGCCAAACGATGAGTTCTCTTAGAGCTTCGAGAGCGACTCTGTTACCACCTATTGCTTCTTCGGCTTTCCACTCACTGCTGGAGCTGCAAATCTGAACAGCTTTCTCCATCACAAACACAGAAGTATCGACGCCGCTGATGAAAAATAGGAGGAGGCCGAGAGACGGATAGACGATACGCAGCCTCCCTGCGCGAGCCTTACAAAACTACCGGCTGGGAGATTAGCCGCCTCTTCACTCTCCTTCAGTCGATTCAGATACCGAATCCTTGATCTTATAAAGAGGTGCAGAAGCTCTCCCTTTGACTCAGGGGCCTCTTACAAAACTAGGTTATATAGACGGCGTAGGGTTATTATCTCAATATAACGGCGTAGGGTTTGGCGATGCATCTCTAAAATGTTTGTCCATTCCATCCCCTATACGTACGTATATTATAGAAATTCTTTCCTCGGGAGCTTGCTCACATTTGCTATTATGGTCACTATAACATAGATATGGATTCGATAGATAGATCTGAACCAAGGTCCCACCATCACTCATTGAACGATTAAGCCCATTTTTCTTGAAGACCATCTTTTTCTCGGATTCGATGTTATTTTTTTATAAATCTTTTAAATAATTTCTTCTTTATCAGATGTAATTACTTAAAAAAATTTAACATTTTTACTACCCTAAGCATTCAATTTATAATTCAAATTTATGAGTCATGCAAATTAATTTTAATTTGATAAACAAAAGAACCTAATGAACAACCAATTGAACTTTCAGAATTTAATTGAATCTTAAATAATAATAATAATATTTTGTCCCCACTCCTTTTATCTATTCTTTTCCAAATGCAAGAGAATAGGTAACTAAAGACCAATTGGCGGAGAAATGCAGCCTTGAAGACGTAGATTTATGAATTACTTAATTCTCCATGTTAAATGACTCTGAGTCTATACAGAAGCTTTACCCCGTAACTGTACCCTGCCAACGCTAAACAAAATATTTTTTTCACCGTTCTCCTCCAAGGCAACATAAAATAGCCTAAGTGGGGAGTCAGAGGAAAATGCGAAGATGAAACGAAAACAATTATTCTATACAACTTGTGCGACGAAGAAAAAGCACAAACTCAGGCTTATTCAATCCTCTACCCGTTGAATTTCACCCATCATGATGCGATTGCTAGTAACCTTAAAACCAAGGAGAGCAGGATCAATTTGCCTCCCTTTCTTTCCTTTCTTTTTACTGCTTCGGGCTCCTTGTACCCCATCTGATGACTCTGAAAGTCCAGCTGAATAAACTTCAGGTGCTGCAGTCTTCTTAGTATTACTTTTCAGCATGTCAATAAATGATGGCTCTGATTCATCAGCATCACTACAAGATGACGTCCGTCGAACACGCACCTCTCTTTTGCTGTCATTAGCTTGGTTTATGGGGTTCCCACCTGAGGAGACGAATAATTTTACTCAGTAAATAGCAATAACCCAAGACAAAAACACTCAGCAATCAGGCATCCAAATTGATTATGTGACCCATTAACTACGGCAGTCATGCCTGCTGCTGAGACCACATATGTCAAGATCAACATCATAAGAAGAGCAATTAAAAATTACCATCAGTACTGTTCGAAGAAGCTTTCCCCCTTGATGTTGTATCCGAGACTAGTTCAGCTAACCCTTCTTGGGATGATGAGGCACGAGAAACAGGTGGACGTCTCGGTAAAATATTCTCTTGCACTTTCAGGGCCACCCTACTAAGAGAAGTATTAAAATTCATAATGACATGAAAAATAACCTAAAGCTTAAAGAAAGGCTAGTAATGCAATCATACAATCATTCACAGTAAACTAGAAGCTTGTAAGCAAACTCTTTCCAGGATAACGTCTAGATGTTAGCTTGCCTACCTCAGAAGAAAGATTCCAAAAAGGGTCCATAATAGATTTCTGGGAATATTATTATTTTTCTGTTTCAACTCAGCATGACGTCATTTCACCAAAGAATTAAAATAGTCGTAATTCAAAAAGTAGTCGATGACATTAAAGACATCACAAGGTACAATTAGTAATGTCTAGGTAGCACAGTTTGATATTTCACACACAATTTACGGCAAGCGTATCAACTAACATCCATTTATTGTGTCTCTGAACTACAGATGCATGTAGTAAAATGAGTCTTCAAGAATTATTAGGAATTCACTACCAACCACCTAGCTATAGCTTTGAGTGAATATAACAAGTTATTGCAATCAGTAACAACTCCATTAGTTAATGGAAAACTTACTGATTTATGGTAATATCTTCAGCTGAAGAATTTTGTACTACATTGTCATTGTAGAAGCCTGCATTGTCACCTGGCAGAATATTTAGAACATCAAACAAACAAAAATAAATGAATAAAATTCCATTGGAAATCAATGTACACTTACCAGCAGTACCAGGAGAAGCCTGCCGGCTAATTGCGTTAACAGGAAGCTCTCCATAATCTGTAGAAGCCAGCCTTACTTTCTCGGCTATGCCATCATCAATCTCAGAAACTGACCTGTTCATCAAACCCAGGTTTTTGGATCCATGCCGCCTTCCTTCCACTGCTAAGTAATCCTTGTTGATTAACAGCTTATTACTAACATTGGAATCTGTTAAAACCACCTGCGCAGTACCACCAACTCCAGACACAAAAGAATGTCCTTCGGGTTTCACTCTGGAATCAGATCTAAATGGAAAACTTTCTTTGCTTTCTATAAAATTTACATGCTCATCAGCTGTACTGAGATCTGCAGGTTCAGACATGTTAGAACCATAAGAACCCACAGAAAATGAGTTGTTTAGGGTAGTTTCTTGGCCTGGAATAGGACTGAAGGGGTGATCTAAAGAACTTGATCCAGAATAAAGGCTACATGGCACCCTTCTCTCGAAAGTTATTCCATCATTAACCTGCAGTAAATCAGCAGATTGATGGCCTGATTTCTGATGGAGTAATTCCATTAACAATCGCCTTGACTTATCATTTGATCCATCTGACATCCATGAACTTTGATCTTCAGAAGCCATTTTAACTTCTGATTCCCTTTTTTGCTGCTCAGAATTGAAGTTAAATTGCTGAAATCGAGATTCCATCCAGTCATTTGTTACCTTCCCATTGCTTTCTGACCAGTGGCCATCAATTGCTTCCAAATTAGAAGCATGGAATTGATTTCGAACCATAGGATGATGACTGTGAGAGGGTATGCCAGTAGAAAATGTGACAACTTGACCAGAAGATTGCATCTGTGTGTTCAACTCATGAATATTTAAACCATGAGCATGAACCATAGCATTCACTGCATCCATATTCATCCCTGATGCACCAGCAGGTAAGGACAGAGACCGATCAAATGGCAATGCACCAGGCTCAAACAGTTCTTGCTGATGCCTGTCTTGAGACGAAAGAGTCCTCTGTAATTGAGCCAGCTGGTCATCATGGGATTGCATCTGCAGTTGTTGTAAAAAATCTAGTGGGCTAATCCCTGAAGTGTGAGCTCTATGGTTACTAGCAATATTCCCTAGGAAATTATCATTTTCATTGATAGACCAGACAGGATCAATCCATCTTTCTTCTTCCATATTTCTTCGTTGTCTCAATGCCATCGACAACTGTCTTGCATGTAGCTGCTCTTGTAGAATCTTATGCTCTAAAGATTGTGCTTGTCCATGATGTCCACGAGATAATAGTTCAAATAAATCTCTTTGCTGCTCTCGCTGTGGCACAAGACCAATTTTTGATTGAGCGAGCTGCTCTACCTGTGGAATAAAATGCCTTACAGGATGATGGGAGCGCTGATGCATCTCCTGCAAGAGTTGCTGCTCTAATAACACCTGATCAAGACCACTGTTTGCTCTAATAGGATCAATATGTGAGTGCGAAAGGCCAGGATCAGGAATCTGGGCACGCATCAACTGTTCAAAAAGCGCATATCTTACTTGAGATTGTTGTTGCTCCTCTAAAAGCTTTTGCTGATTAAAGTATTGCTGCTGCTGCTGCAACTGAAGCTGCTGCTGCTGTTGCCTCCTTAGCACCAAAAGATATTCCAAATCGCTAGCAGTATGGTTGGCAAGCTGTTGATGGTAAATTGGATTCTGACTTGGAACATTTTCAAGAAATGATTCATTCATGCGTGAGTGAGATGACAGCATATTTCTCTGTTGCAGCTGTTGCTGCTGCTGAAATTGTAGGGACATGAGCTGCTCTGTTAGATCAAAATTATTAGGCTCTTGCTCGGTACGTGACAAACGACATGCAGCAAAGGCATCTTGAATTGAGTCAGATGCAGAAAGTGTCTCTGGTCTAAAAACATCTGTCCGCTTTTCAACAGCAGAAGCTGAATCATTTATAGCACCATAGGAGACCGCTCTTCCCACATTGACAGGAACATCTGATGTCTCACTTGGTCTAGTATGAGAACCTTCAAGCTCTGACCAGAGCAAGCCAAAAGGATGCAACTTATTATCTTTCTGATATGGCAGACCTGACTCAACCAATTCATTTGGTAGAGGAGTTTGAGTATTAGCAGTTGCCAAGAGATCATGTATGTTCCCAGCTGATTTCACATTTGGATAACTAATACTACTAGGTCTCCCTGGAAAGACAATTTCTGTTAAAATAATCAGGCATCAAAAAAAGGAGATGTTAGGACAAATGCTGCTTTCTGGTAATATAAGATTCACAAATGAAGGGCATAACAAACAAAAAGGACCTTCATCTTGAGCAACACAGTCATGGAAGCTTTGACAATCAGTTTGTGGCAGCTTCAATGAAGCTTCAGGCTTAGATATCCTTGATAGTGCAGGCTGCTGAGATGCAAGGCTGTTGAGATCTGAAAATGACTGGGATAAACCAGTTGATGCAGATGAATTACTCTCAAGTATAGGTACGCTGGGGTCTGACTTCACTGAAGGAACAGACTTTTCCACCTCTTTGCTGAAAGTTTCTTCTCTCAGTTTTAGATGTGGCATGACATCCCCCAAATTATGGAAAGGTGTTCCTTCCGGAGCATCTGCTAGGCATACTGGCAACTCTGTCCCAAAGTAACCTTCTTCAAACCACAAGATGATGTCAGCCCCAAGAAATGGTCCCTGAGTGTTACCACTGGGATCAATGTAGAAGAAATATAAATCCTCAGGAGCAGCAACCCTGTCGAGATCTTTTAACTCATTGTCAGTCCCTAAGTGAGAATGAGTGTCAATCTGAGTATGTTCTGAAGAGGTTAAACCAAATAGAGCGCTTGAATCATCAGGGAGCTTAGATTTGACATCCAATGAGGTACCAGGCTCAGTACATTCACTAAAAGTAGACTCGAGCATTTGCCAACTTTCAACAACATCAACCTGAGGAGTAGCAACTTCTTTGGCACGGTAGACACCATCAGTTTGTAACATTTTTGCAGTCAATCTATTAACATTTTCACTTTCCCCTCTGTAATCAACTTCTTTCTCTGCATTAACAAATGCAGTCATCACATTTATTAGTTCATTTAAGAACTATTGATATACTTAGCAAAAGCACAATAGTCCTCACCATTTAAAGCATTGGTGTTTGAACCATGACTCCATGAGGAATCAGTTTGTGGCACTTCCTCATCTGCCAGTTCATGAAAGGTATCAGCAGTCTCTTCAGATATACCCTGTTTTCCCCCAGTGACTTCATCCTCACCAACACCTAGACGTAGATAAGGAACATCATGAGAAAGAATACTATCACATGCACAAATGTTGAAAGTCTTAATCGCAAACTACCTGATATGTTTTCAGTTGACGTGCCCTTTTTGGATGCATTGTATACAACGCCACTACTTGTGAGTTTTCCCTTCCATATGTCAGTAAGAATGGCCTATTCGCATCTCACGCCAAACCAATTCAACAGAGTTAGGGGGGAAAAAAACAACTAAAAATCATTTTGTGAATTAGGAATTGTGGAAGCACAATTGCTTACCTCCTCTTCAGTGCCAGGAGTAACAAAAGCCAAAGGTTCAACAAAGCCAAGTTGAGTTATGGGTGGACATTCATCCATCTTCTCTGGCATGATACCAAAATATGGATCAAGCTTATGGGAACGATAAATGTCAAGGAGCTTACCCCTCGGGTACCAGAAAGTGTCAGTTGGGAGATTTAGTTTCCCAATAGAACTTCCATTTTTGTATGGGTGAGCAGCACTACTCATTGTTGCTGAGGAAGCTCTACCAATGGCATTTGACCTCCCACGTCCAAGTGTAAACCCCAAATTTGAGCCTTCTGTCCGTCCTCTCTCAAGACCAAATCCAGGAGCGGCACGGTAAGAACTGGAACCAGAAGAATGAATCTCCATCCTATGTCGTGGCCTCCATTTGTCACGAGGCTCAGAATCACGCTCAGAGGTAGGACGATTGCTACCAGTGGAAGGGTGATTTTCATTTTGAGTATCATCCTTTTCTTTTTCTGCATCTGCCCTTTTCTCAATTCGTGATTCCTTATCTTTTTCCTCAGGACCCCACCTAGAAGACCATTTGCTATCACGACGTGTTTCATGCGCAGAGTTCCTATTACTACCATCATGCCACCGATCAGAGGATGCCAAAACTCTATTTTCAATTGTATCTCTGATGGAAACACTCTCAGTACGACGATCTGTTTTCCTGCGATCTCTTCTACCACCAAGTAGACCAGTTTCTCTTTCCTCTTCACGCCAGCGGCGACTACCTTCACTCTCAGAAGCAATCCTCCGCCAATCCTTCTTATCCTCAGATCCATCCAAGTGCCAGGCCTCCTTCTGGCTAGAATCACCAGAATTTCCAAGAAAAACAGAACTTGGACCACGCATGTCCTGTCATTATGAAAGGATAGCAATCATTACCCTGGATAAGACAAATTCAAATCCTCCAGCTTGCTGATATTTTCCGGAATCTGGGGTAGGAAAAAATACGGGTTGATACATCCTATAAAGCTAGTACCACAAGATGCTAGAGTTATCTGCACACATAATGAAGAATAGCAAAGAATTGAGCTCTTTGGAGTTTATAAGTTCAAGTAATAGCCACACAATTCTACTGGGTTCCCAACAGATTAGCAGTAGAAATCTTGATCATTCAGTTATTTGAATGAATAGTGCCCTAATAAAAGAGAGAGCTTGTGTAAGACCTATGGAAAAGTACAATATAGGTTAGTGTTAGCCTTCCTGTCATCAACTTCATATACTTTTTCATCGCAACAAGCTACAGTTGTATAACTCCACAACCTTAAACACTAATTCTTAATCTACTCCCCACATGGTAAAATATAAGATGAGACCAGTTTTAAGCACAAGAGAAAATACAAAATAAAGAGGATGAAAACCTTAGCTTGTTATAAGCCCAAAGGCAAGTCAGTCCTCAATTAGTAAGGCTGAGAATTTGGCAATATATTATGTTTTGCACCAGAAGGGAAGAGCACACAGAAAACTATAGCAATATTGTGTACAGCTAGAGATTACCAGCTTCGTCTCACTTGGTTTCGTGTAAAGCCACTGAGGAGATAAAGGTATACTGTTTTCTAATTGATCTGTCACATTGATCAAACAGCAGTGTTACTCATTGTTTGGGGGGGGGGAGATACGGAAGTATTTCACTATGCAACAGATTTTGACAAAGAAGTAAATGATTGTTTTACCTTTCGAGTCCTCATTTACTACCAGAGGGACCTTTTCCATCTCACTTCCTCCTGAAGCTTCAACTAGTAAACATCAAACAAATTAAACACAACTCTGTTATGATTTGGATTTCAATTGAAAAAGGAAAAGAAAAGAATGAGGTAATCCCTACAGCAACCGGCTCTATAACAAGTACAACAAATTCAAACGGGCTCATCAGTTAGCTTCACCACTAGCCATGAGAACAAAGGAATGAAACCCATAATGAGGAATGAAATGCCACAGAGGTTCTCATTTGAAACAGCAGCAACATAATGATTGAAGACAACAAAAGGAATGAAGCAAGATAAGCCAATCCCATATAACAAAATAGCAGACTTCTACTTTATATTGCGTCCACGACCTGTCACTTCCCATATAAAGCATCTTCATTGAATATAAGTATTTGAGTAGCTCAACCAAGTTGAGTACGTTCGCAGCAAGACTTAAAGTTAAGCCACAAAAAGCTAAAAGTATTACAAAAGTAAACTGAGAAATGATAGAATTTGTCACTAAAAGTAACCTTTAGGAAGACATATCATAAAAACCAATAGTAATAGCATTTTAAGCAAATCCACTAATGAGAAAAGAGGAAAAAACAAACAACGAAGTTCAAGACCAAAATAATTATAAAAAGTAAGAAGATAAATGATCGTCGAACTCAAATTTTTTTCTAAGAAGAAAGCTTGATTAAAACAAAAAATAAGAAGCAGAGCTCAGATCAATAAATCGAAGGAGAAGATGAGAAGTTGAGAAAATAAACAAAGGGAAAGAATCAGATTGGGGGAAGAAGGTACCTTTCAGAGGTGGGGCCCAGGAGTGATCGGAAGGTTTAGATGATAGCATATCGTCAGGCAGATCGAGTTTGCTGTCGGCCATCGAAGGAGTTGAGAATCAGAAGCGCAAGTGTGAAGATCAAACAAAACCCAGCGCACAGAAACAGTGGGGATTTTTCCAAAAATTGGCAAGCGCAATCGAGAGAACGAGAAGAAACTGGGAGGAGATTTGGAGAAGAAGAAGATACAGCGAGAGAAAGGGATTAGGGTTTTCTTTTCTTTTAGAGAAAGGGAATATGTGATCTTATGAGGAGGTAAATGGGTGAGACTGCGAGGAGTAGGAGGAGGAGGGTTTGGGTGGTGCTCAGAACGGGCGATTTCAACTAGCCTCAACTCGGCATCAAATTATATGATTGTATCTTTCGTTTTTCTCTTCTTGTTATTGTTTTTAGATTTCTGCTTCATTTGTTATTATTTCCAGCTTCTCTATTTAAAGACGATTAATTAGGCCTGGTTTCTATTTTTAATCTTTTGTTTTTTAAATTGAGTAAAAAATATATTTTGTGAATTTTTATCTTCTATTATTAGTTTTAGGTTTATTCAAGTTTTCAAAAATTATGAAAATTATTTAAAATGGTTTTTGTTTTGTATAATTTGATTTACTATCAATTAAATACATATTATTTAATCATATATATTAATTTTTAATAAAATTATGAATAATTTAATTTTATATTATATTTAATTAATTAAAAATTAATTAGAATTAATTATTAATAAGAATTATTGATAATTTAATTTTACTTAATAATTTTATTTAATTATAATTAAATTAAATTAAGTAATTATTAATAAATTTAATTAAATTTAAAATATCTTAAAATATATAAATTTCAAATAAAATTTGACTTAATAATTAAAATATATTTAAAATAAATATTCATTAATAAATAAAAATATAATTTTTAAACTATTTATCTTAATAAAATACAATAATTTTATTGGTATTTTGTTAATAAATATCATATAGGAGATTAAAATAAATTTATTTAATTAAAAATAATTCATCTTTAAGTTTTATCTACTATGTAATTATTATCAGTAATAAAAATATAACTACATTGACATTACCAGCTAAAGAAGTTTTTGTTTTTTAAAAGAAACTACTCCCCTTTGAAACTCATTAAACTCAAGTCATTGCTACATCTTCAAGAGGAAAAGGTGCTTAGCCAAGTATTGCTTCGAGAGAAGTCACAACCGGGAACCCACCATAAGCATCCATGGTAGTAGCTGTTGATGAAGGTAACGATGGAAAAATAGAAGAGAGGTAATAGATGATGGTCGAAGTTGAGAGAGAGAGTCAGGTGTGTGAATGTTTTTCTGTCTTGGTATATCTGTCGGCTTTTACCCTAATTTGATAGGTTTTTAAGTGAAAGATGATTGGAGCGGGTTGCACAGTAGGTAATTTTTCCAAAAATTGGTTGGGGTTTTCAAAGGTTCGCCACAACGAACTTTTCCCGAAAGTTCAACCTGGATTCCTTCGTATTTCGCCGCGGCGACAGATCCCTTTTACCACAACGAACTTCCTGTTGCACCTGTTGTCTTGTTGACTTCACTTCAGCCTTCCTCGACTTTACATCTTCTTCTCGAATCCCTTCTCTTTAAGTCTCCTGCAATGAACAATGGTAGTTTGTAGTATCAATTATTCTCAGAAAATTAATTAGTGCAATTAATACTGATTTGTTACAATTTTTACTATCAAACTATATAAAATAAGGGTAAACACTCAAGAGTCAATTTAAGCACAAAATCTAGAAATAGGAGTCAAAAAGTGTAGTATAAGTCATAAAAATGCCGTCAATTTATATAATAAAGTTAGGCTCAGTCACCCTGTCTCAGGCATCTTTTAACAATACTTTGTTTCTCAAATTTAGAAAATATGATTGCAGGTAATATTCATTAAGAACCTTGCTAAATTTCTTAGTTACTTGATTCTTTTCCTCCTGAATTAATTTTTCAATTAACTAGAACTGTTGTAATGTTCAATGAATTCTGTAATGTTTTTTTGGTTCTGAATAATATGGATTAGCTTGTTTCTTTTTGCATTGTTCTCTTGTTGTTGACTGACTGTCCATAATAATCAACTCTATTGCAACTATCTGTTGTAATTAGTTGTAACTATATGTTGATTTAATGGAACATGCTTGCAATTCTCTTTGTAACTAGTCTGAAACAAAATTTGATATTTAATGAAAGTATCTATGAGGAAGATGTTTCATTAAATGAAAAGTCTGATGGTAGTTGATTGAAGTGGATTTACTGCAGTTAAACAATAAAGTATATTGTCTCTTGTTGCATTAATTTCTTGGGGGTTATAACTAGTTTTTTAATTTAGTGCTTTTAACTCCATTTATTACTCACAACTGCCTAACGTCTCTTTTTCACCTATAAAATGGAACAACTGAACACAATTGTTAGTTGTTAGTCTTTACTAAGTTTTTTCCAGTCACCAGGTTCTTCGAAAGTGTGGTGATCTCAGTGTTATTTTGCGGATTTGCAAATCAGGTAATTATTCCTTTTCATTGATATATAAAGTTTGGCCCCTTAATTGAATTTCTTGATGGTTTTGTAGCTTGTGACCGATCAGATTTTGTATCCTTATTCTCTTATTTGAAAATCCTTATGTTCTGAAAATTGAATTTAAGGGTTTGTTTTCATATGAAGATTAGTTGCTTTTATATTCTGAAAATTGTTGTTCATTCAGAAATTATATGGTCAACATCAAAACAGCACAATGTCTCCATTAATTCTATTAGAGATGTGTTGTTTTATTGATAGTGTTATCTGTTAGAGATGTGTTGTTCTCAAAGTAAACTACTTTCGTTTTCTATCTTTCGGTTATGATCTTTCGAATACAACAAAAAATCATAGGATTTACTACTTTTTGGTTGATTTCTTGGGATTCTAGTGGAAGCATGAAGAAGATGTTTAAACACTTTCTTTGGGTAGTAGCATAAGTATATATGGGAGGATGGATGTTGTTCTTTCTATTGCATTTGATTATGTTTGTTTAAGCTTAATGGAGTAACAACACAAATGATGATGTGTAATAATTATGTAATAGTTTTTACTAATCTGTAATCATAACTCTTTTCTATAAATTTATGTTTTTGGAATGCTATGAAAATTTATGTTTGTTTATATTTATCAAAAGCTATGAAATTATGTTTGTTTATTTTTATCATTTTTTAATATTATGTATTACTAAAAAATATTATTTACTATTGAATAAAAAGCACTAATAGTTATTAATTAAATAAATATTTTTTCCTAATTAATAATTAAAAAATAACTTTTATTAAAATATGATCATTAATTAAAAACATTATTATTACCCATTCTTGATCAAATTTGTGATTTAATATATCGAAAGTTGTTATAAATATAGATTTTTAATTATGTAGTAATGACTAATGATGTTTATTAAAGACATCATGAGTTTTCAATTGAATTTTTAAATTGATTTTAAAATAAATTCATCAAGATTCAATATAATTTTTGTACTTAAATTTGCTAAAATACTAAAAATTTAGACATGTGTGTGAATTAATAAGGTATTAAAGCATAACTTCTTAATCATATATTAATAAATAAATTTAAAATTTAATTATAAGGTATTAAAGTATAACTTGCTACCTTGTTTTATCCCTAATTCCTTAAGTTGAAACCATTTTGTTTTATCTCTAACTCTCTTTTTTTCATGTTTTATCCCTGTCTCTCTTTTTCTTTCTTTTTTGTTTTCATGTTTATCTTTTTCTAATATTATTTAATTATTTAATATTTGCTTTGTTATCAAAAGAAGTATAATTTTCTTAAATTATTATATGTAAACAAATATTAATTTAATAAAAAATGTTTTAATGATATAATATTTTAAATCTAAATATACTACAATTATATATATATTTTAATAATACTCACAATTTAATTCTATTTCTCATTTTAAATTAAGAGATAAAAATAATTTTAAATTAAGTAATTAAGAAAAATATTATAATGATAAATAGTAAATTTTATATTTATTTTGTTAAAGTAGTCTAATTCAAGCTAGTAAAACTAATTAAGTAGTGACATCAATTGCAAATTGATTAACTAGTATATAATTTTTTTCATCTTATATGAT
>JANVCL010000001.1:7187083-7209995 GCA_026546855.1 Erythroxylum incrassatum
TGAAATTGCCTAAACACAATTTAATCATCATTAACAATTCAATTGTACCCGGAAAATGTCATGAATGCATGTACAATTATATTAATGTGCAAAGATGTGCATGTCACAGTTAATAATGCATGAAATGCATTTTCCTAATTTCTCACAAAATTTTAGAATTTACAATTCTAGCCCTAATATGGGTAACGGGATGCTACACTTTTCTTTTTTCTTCCCTCTTTTTTTTTTTATCTAAAACCATAATATGTAATAAGCTACACAACCTTAATATTGGTCCATATAGTAGGCTATGTTAACTTTGGTAGCTTTTATAAAATTTCCATAAAATAACACCACCATTATAGGAGCTACACAAGGACTTGTAGATGTTAAGTATCTTGATCTAAGGTTTAGCATAATAATGCCTAGATCTATGAAAGAGAAGTAGAATTGGTCACCTTAAAACCTAGACTAAGCTTTAGGAAAAATGCAACTTCAACATATCCTTAGCTTGGGGAGTACAATAGCTTGAGAGTAATCTTCCAATTCTTTCTTTTCGTCAATATTATTATTTTGTTACATAGGAATGCTTTCCTCTATACAACATGTTAGTTTGGAAGACTATAATCCTTTGTAATTTCTTTTATGGTAGTGTTGTTTGATCCTTATACTCAATATTCTTTGGGAATGAAATTTAATTTCAAAAAATTATTATTTTATAATTTAATAGTTTTTAGTGTTAGTTGTATGAGTGTAACTACATTCTTATTGATGACTAAATAATTTTTTCCTTTAAGAATAAATAAAAAATATGAAACTAAAATAAAATACAATAGTAGAAAATTAGTAATAGAACTAAACAAAGTAATGCTTATTCATTGGGTTGTCTTTTATGGATTGAGCATCAGCTAGCTTAGTCGCTCCTAGTACTTCCTCTTTGGTTTGAGTCTGTGTTGATGCAGGCAGTTTCAAGAGTAGTGATTGGTTTTTAGTGTGGCTTGTTGCTATGTACCAGTTTATTGTGTCCTTCGAGGCACTTGTGTTAGAACTTTTTGTACATATCTTGGTTCAATTTATTAATTTTCCTGACTTACCCAAAACAAAAGTAATGCTTATTCATGGACAAATTGATTTTTCTAATTCATGAATCCTACTAATTGTTAAAAGGGTATACGACTCTTTTCACATTATATTTAGAAAAGAAAAAGTGACACTCATTTTAAATAGGCCAATGTCTTCAATCTTGATTATTGTATAGACTTCTTATTTCTAATTTTCCCTAATTTCATAGGTTCTAATTTGAATATGAGATTGAATTTGAAGCTAAAACATAAACTACTAATAACACAAACTTGAAAAGGCTTGAGTTGAACTCAGCCTAATAAATTTTGATGTAAGTCCTTGTTTTTAATATATTAGGTTAAAATGAGTGAATATCAAAGCTTATGACAAGTTTTAATGAGTAACATTATAATTTAGATCAATCATATTTAAATTTTTAATTTTTTATTTAATTATATAAACTAACAAGGAGTATAAAAAATATTAATCAAATGTCAAAATTTTTATTTTAAAATTTTAAAATTTTATTTAATTATATAACACTAACAAGAAATATAAAAAATATTAATCAAATGTCAGAAATTTCAAATTTCTAAATATAACTCAAGAGTTAAGTTAGATAATCCCTATTATTAGTTTTGCTAATATGAGCACCACATAAGCTGGACCAAGCTCATCATTATAGGCATAGAATTTTTAATAAATAATTGTTATATTTTTAATTAAAAATAAAAATCAACCACTCATTTATGAATGTCAAAAACAATTATACATTTTTAAATTTTAAATAATAAATATTTTATTTATTAAAATTTTACATATTGTTTGACATGAATAAATCCAACTTATACGGCATTTCATACAAATAAAGTTAGTGGTAGATACTTACGATGGACTATATTTCTAAAATATTAAAATATTTAACATTTATTTGATATTTATGAGTAATAATACATAACTAAGTAAATTTGTTAATTTAAAACATAATTTACCCTTCAAATTATTGTTCAAGTAAAATTTTTAATTTAAAATATAATTTACCCTTTAAATTATTGGTCACGGGTTAATCACTCAGCTCAATATCAACTAGATGTTGTCTTTAAACTCTTCAATATAAGAATGTTGACAACCTACAACTATACTATACAACTGTTTTAATGAATTTCTAATAGCTTTAGTGATAGATAAACAAAATTGTTGTTAGAATAATCAAAAGAAGTTTGGATAAGACAAAAGAGAAAAGCCCTTTAATCACCTTAAACTTTAGTGATTGAAATATTTAATTTCTTGAACTTTAATTTTACCAAATAAACTTTTAAATTTTGAAAATTTCATCCCCAAACTCCCTAAGTTGGATTATGTATCATATAAGTATTAGCTAGTGCATGAACCTATTTATCTCATACCCAATGACTGAAATTTCCACCATACTAATTCCACCATAAGTTGTTGATCTTGCAAAAGAAAGACATGAAAAAATTGAGGGATAACTAAAAATAACTAAAAAAAATGAAGAAGACATGAAATATTAAGGGAGAGAAAAAGAGAGCACTTTGATTGTTAAGAGATAAGGTTTCTTATTTGTTTTTCTTCTCCAACACTTTAGAATAAGGAGGAACTTAGAACTAGTTAGTTAACAAAAAAAAAGTCATAAACATAAATTATTTTATGTTTACGACCTCGTATAGCCTCCAATACGTTGTTAGAAGCTATTGAAACATTTTCT
The DNA here is from genome assembly GCA_026546855.1 of Erythroxylum incrassatum. NCBI lineage: Eukaryota > Viridiplantae > Streptophyta > Magnoliopsida > Malpighiales > Erythroxylaceae > Erythroxylum > Erythroxylum incrassatum. Next base: position 7,189,851 of record JANVCL010000001.1, read on the forward strand.
CTAGAGAGTATCACTATTGAATTTATGGTGTACTAGTAATGGAGAACTCTTTGAGTGAGATATTAAATTTGGAAGAAAAAAAGGTGATGTAGTTGTGATTGTAATGTAATCACACTATAATTAATGTAACAATGTTAAAGACCTTCATGTTATATATATAACCAAATAATGGAAAACAAAGATTTAGTGATGGAAAATTGGTGTGGGATCCAATCTGACTCACAGTGATATAATAGCAAAACTTTTTGTTTGATTTTCGAAAGCCAAAATACTTAAATTATATAAAATTATTAACACATAAATCAAAATAAAGTATGAATTGTATTCGTACTTTATTATGAAGTTTGATGCTTTCTCTTGTCGTTTCCCTCAAACTGTTTCTAAAATCAACTTATCTCAACTACCATAACCGCATAAGTGTCTATCCTTTAACGGTATCCACAACAATGTGTTAAAAGAACTTTACAACTGTTGTAGAGATTATAAGGCAAGGATTACTAGATCCTTTAGAGTCTAAACCTATTATTCTAGACATTTTAATAATATAATTGAAATAAAATTATAATTTCAGTTAAACTTTAATAAATTTACAATTAATTATAATTAAATATTAATTATTCCTAAATAAGATTCACTATCTCATATTTATCCTTATTTATTAAATATCTCAAGTTTAATCTTAAAGTTTCTTTAACTTTACAATCAAATCCAAATTGATTAAAATATCTTTTCTCTCTTCAACATATTCTTTGTGTGTGACCCATTAGGTTCTCAAATAAATTAACAATGGATATAAATTATAACCCTAAATCATATTCATGATTAGTTAAATTATACTCCTTTGATTTGTCTTTAATTATTTAATTAAAAAATTTATATCCATAAATCAAGATCAACATCTAACAACGCATTGTGATTACCTAAATATTTAGGAATTTCAAAGTAGTTTTGTCTAACTTTTTCTTGCATAATTTTTTGAATAATTTTATCTTTTTATCATATAATGTTCATATTAAAATAAAGTATGGAATTAATATCTGCTTTTTTTAGTCCAATCATGTTAGTTCTTTGCCATAATAATTTAATCAAAAAATGACATTTAAAAATTATTTTCAAAGTGTCATTCCACCAGCCAATGATTTTTGAAATCAATAATAATTGAGAATGGTGAATGTTTTCCATTATTACTTTAGGGTGATGAATCATGCATTGATCACTTAACTACCTCCATATAATTCATACTATTTCCAATGATCACCAACTGAGCTATCTTTGACTAAAATAGGTCATAAATAGTATCAAAATATGGTAATTCCTATAGGAGATAACTTTAGAGATCTCAAGTCAAAGGATCGCTTATTCACAATAAAAATATCCTTAGACATATAAGTAATGTTCAAATTAATTTCTCATATAGGTTCAGTTCAGTGACCTTGTTTTCTAATAAGTACTCACATGTTTGTTTAAGTATCTCTATAATTTAGTCTATGAAATCGATTACTTCCTTCATAAGGAAGAAATATAATGTTTCTTAGTCTTTTTGCGTTCTATTGTTGTATTGTTTTAATAGAACAATGATTAGGAACAATTTCGGGATAATATATAAATGCAAAATGGATCTCAAAATTAAGATCTCATCATAAATTTATTTTCAATGTATATTTATCCTATAGACTTTATTATATACATCTAAATATGTATAAAATAAAGGATGCCTTTATTATTTTATCACTAGATTACATCCAATTGACTGGCTGTAAGGTATAAACCTACATTTACATTAAATCAAAAGAGAATGAAGAAAGTTAGAAGGAAGGACTACACATATTCATATTATAGGGACATTTGTTGTGTTTTAATTCGAGGATTAAGATTATTTATATTTGAGTGTAAATTTTGGTATTAAGAATTATGAAGTGAGTTTCTATTTTAGGTATATAATGAGGGGTATTTAAGTGAGGATGTTTTCGTATTTTTATCTCAAAATTTTTTTAATTTATAAATGATGCGTGTGTAAAAAATTTAAAGATTAAATATTTTTGTGGTTAATATTAAATTCAAATAAATAAATATTCAAAATACTAAAGTTCGTAAAATATGCCCACAATTTCTTTTTCTTTTTTACGGACAAAAAGAGGTAAATGACAAGTTAAAAAAATCTTTGTGTAAGAAGTTGAAACATGAACAAAGCATTACGTATGAAGAAGCCAGTAAGAAAAAAATATAATAATTATGATAAAGTTCAAAACAATTTAGTTAAACCAACTTATATTTGTTTCCCATGAGAGTCTGTCTCTGCCATAACCTGACTCTGATGCCCTAACTTGCTACCCTCTACCTGTCACCGGCCAACCCATCCACGGCCTTCCACTCCCCTTCTTCTCATCATCCTTGTCTTCCCCCTCTTAAACATTTCTATTGCTCTCCCCTACCTAAAACTGTCACTGCCCTAACATATTATTGTCCTCATTTTCTCGATAACCTTATTCCTCCTAAACATTTTCTTGACATCTTTACCAGACACTCACCCACTCTCCAAACTATTCCCCTAGTGCCATTGCTTTCTTAACATCGTATCTCTTTCTTCAACAACTATATCTGACACTAACATTCTAAATGGAGACCTAAAATAAACCCTACCCACCTTCATATCAACTTAACAAAACTGACCTTCCAACCTTAAATAGGACCTTAGAGAAGCCTATTACAAGAGCAAACACTGGAAACCAAGATAAAATCAAATGGAGCACGATTATAAGAGACACAGAGAATATAGGAAAACTTAAGTTTGTGGCAACAGATACCAAAATCCCCATTCAGGCGCTAATGGAGGTGTTGCAACAAGGTGTAGGAAAATGGAGCATGTCTCTAGTAGGATTTTTCTTAGAGAAGAGATTGGCATTCCCCATTGTCTAGAAGTTGGCAAATGGAGTGTGGAGGAATAAGGGGTTGGTGAACACTATGGTGAATGATGATGAACTGAATATTCAAATTCAACTAAGAGGAAAATGCATAGTAAGTGCTTGAAGCAAAGTCATGGCATGTTATAGGACATCTACTTTTAAATAAGAAATGGCATCCTAGGGTCACATTAGATAGGAACAAACTTGAGTCGATTCCTCTGTGGGTCAATATATACAAGGATCCATTGCAGTATTGGTCAGCTGAAGGTATGAGCCATATAGCTAGTAAAATAGGTAAATGGTTGGGGCTAGATGAGAATACTTCTTTGATGAAGAGAATTGGCTTTGCTAGGGTATGCATTGATGTTAATATATTGAAGAAGCTTCCAAATAAACTTATAATAATGAAGTTGAAAGGAAATAGGGAGTTGGAAGAAGACACAATAGGGATAACCTATATGTGGAAGCCTAAGACCCGTGAAGATAAACAAGCTTGGCGAAGGAAGGATAATAACAAGGGAAAATTAGTACTAGAGCCAGCTAAAGCAATATTAGAGGACAATCAGGAGGGGCTACTAGTTTTATAGGAAAACACAGAAACAATAAGGAATATTCATGAGGGAGAGCACGTCCTAGTGGGGAGTACAATAGTTAAGGGCTACAATTAAGTAAAAAACATAGATTCTTAATATTAGTCATTAAAGCAAGGAAGAGAATTAAGGGTTATCAATAGGCCAGATTTAGGGAAACATGTTTCTAAGGTACGAGGAATGGGAATTAAAGAAGAAACGGTTGACACACCAATTATGGGAAGAGGAGAAACTTCAAGCACAAAGCATACTCTTGGAATGAATAGGAAGACTAGGAGGAAAAAGTCGGCGAAAAATGAAAAGTGATGAAGGTAGCATCCTGGAACATTAGAGGGCTTAATAGCCTTAATAAACAACTTGCAATCAAGGAGTTAAATAAGAGAAGTAGGATAAATTTTGTTGGATTTAGAAACCAAAATAAAGAAAGATGGACTGGAGAGTAATGTAAGGTTCCTGGGAGGGAATGGAGGGTGCTTACTAACCATGACCATCATGTGAATGGAAGAGTAGTTATCAAGTATAATCCTCAAAAGATAAAAGTGGTTAATATTTTTAAGAATGATCAACTCATCCACTGTGACATTTTTTTAAAAGAAACTGGCAAGGGGGTAGCAGTAACAATGTTATATATAGCAAACCACAAAATTTTGAAGGCAAGGAGTATAGATTGAGTTAGGAAGGATAAGTAGCTTCATTAAGAAACCATAGACGATACTAGGAGATTTTAATTACACTCTTTAAGTTGACTGAAACTAAGGGTGCAAGGCACTAGAAGCAAGTAGACTGTAGAGAGTTGCAGCAGCTGGTGAAGAAATCTAGGTTGACTAATCTAAAGTAGCTTGGATTTGAATTCACTTGGAATAACAAGCAAAATGGTGAATCGGTTCTGATGAGAAGGCTTGATAGATGTATAGAGAATGGAGAATGGATAAAGTAATACCCCTAAGCAATACTATGTTTAAAGAACAAAATTTTTCATATCACAGTCTAGTACTTATGGATTTGCTGAATAGAGAATGGAAAAGGAGTGCACCTTTCAGGATATTCATCCGTTTGATAGATCATCCGAGCTTTAGGGAGAAACTTAGGCAGGGGATGAAAGTTGAGATTCTCGGCTCAAAAAGTTACAAGTTGAGTGAGAAGCTAAAGGGCTTGAGAGGGCAACTGAAGCAACTCTGCATAGATTCACAAAATCCAAAGCAAATTATAATAATCAAAGCAATGGAGGACCTGAAGATATTTTAGAAAAGCTTGTTAACCAAACAAGGTAATATTTAGTTAAGGAACAAGGAAGTTGAATTGGTTACTCAGTATAACCAAATACTAGTAAACACTAATACAATGTTGAGACAAAAATCAAGAATTACAAGGTTGAAGGAGGGGGAGAGATGTACTAGATTCTTCATGGGCTCCATCACTGCAAGAAGAAATAGAAATGCAATCAAGATGTTAGAAGATGAAGCTAGATTGAAGTATGAAAACTAGGAGAGTAAAAAGAGTCTCACTTTTAAATACTTTACTAAACAATATGGCATTGAAACTAGAGTCAAGGAGATTCCACATGAGGTCCTAGCTAGTTTTAGGTAGGTGAGTGACCTAAAAAGGGAGGAATTAGTGAGAGGAGTAATAAGGGATGAGATCAGAGAGGTTATCTTCTCCTAGAATCTTGATAAAGCTCCAAGACCAAATACCTATAATGTATGTTTTTTCAAAAGAATTGGGATATTATAGGATATGCAGTGGTAGAAGCAGTATAGGAGATTTTTCAACATAAAACTCCATTAAAGGATTGGAATAAGACCTTTGTGTGTCTTGTTTTGAAACAAGGAAATGATATAAAAATAAAGCACTTTAGGCATATTGCCTGTTGTAACTTTCTCTACAAGATGATTACAAAGATCCTGGCAAACAGACTCAAAAGGAGTCTAGGAGAGATTATTAGTTAGGAGCATAATGCTTTCTTGAGAGGGAGGTCAGTGATTACAAAAATACTTCTTTGGCAGGAGTTACTGGAAGGTTATAACTCTAAGAAGAAAAGAAGGAACTGTATAATAAAGATGGATTTAGCAAAGGCCTATGATTCTATTAATTAGACCTTTCTCTTCAGTATACTGAACCCAGTAGAATGCCTAGCATTGTTTCGAGAGTGGATAGAAGAATGTGTCATAACTGCAACTTTAGGTATATTAGTCAATGGAGAACCCACAAGACTTATCAAAGCTATAAGGGATTAAGGCAAGGGATCCATTCTCCCCTACTTGTTTGTACTCTGCATAAAACCTTTGTCCATTTTTCTTACAAGGAACACAAGAATGAAACATCAATTCCAGTATCATCATAGATGTAAGAGAATGAGGTTCACCTACCTTGCTTTTACTGATGATATTTTATTGTTTTGCAGGGCTGACAAACACTCAATTAAGATCTTAATGTAAACTATGAAGGAATTTCAAGAGATTTCTGATTTGAGAAGCAATCCTCTAAAAAGCTCATTCTACTTATCTTGTAACTCTAACAGAGATGAGGCCTTAGAGGCCATAGCGAAGGGCTTGACAAAAGGGAGCTTACCCCTTAAGTACCTCAGAGTGTCAATATCCTAAAAGAAGATAAATGCAGGGCATTTGAAACCCTTGCTGGAAAACATAAAAGGTAGAATCGGTCAATGGAGAAATAGGTTCTTAAGTTATGGGGGAAGACTTTTGCTCATTCAATTTATACTAACTTTGCTCACAAACTACTAGATTAATCATATATGTCTACCGAAGAGTATACTTATAGAAATTGATAGAAAGCTTAGGGATTATTTCTTGAATGGGATGAGTGAGGATAGAAGCAAAGCAAAATTGAGTTGGAGCAAAGTCAGAACAAAAGAATAGGTTTTATTTGGGATAAGTTCAATAAGACTACTTAGTAGGTTAGTTTGGGCAAAAGATTATGGTGGTTATGTAGTAAGAAGAATGACCTTTGGGTTAACTAGATCCATAGCACATTCATCAAGAATAGTAGCATTTAGGCATTGAAACTCAAGCAAAACATGTCAGGGATTCTAAAGGAGATCTTAGGAGCTAGGTTGTGGATGCAAATTTTTGTGGTTCATAATTTGAAAATAGTGAAAAACACTTCTTTTTGGATTGATAATTGGCATTGTGGGGTCCTCTATACAAAGTGAGTGAATTATAACAACTGAGAATGCTTGTAGATAATGAGACTAAAATCAGCAAGTTTATAAGAGGCAATCAACAGGTTTTGCCATATTTTAGTAGCAGAAGCTCGAACATGATATTGAATCAAATGTTAAGATGTTAGGAAGGTGAGGAGGATACAATTCACTAGATAGCTGATAACTCTAGTTTGTTTAAAACCAATGATTGCAAGACCATGTTGCAGAAGGACCAAAATTTAAGAGTAGGTTAGACCCATTCTAACTCATGCATTTTATCTGTTGGCTAGGTATGAATCAGAAGTTGCTCACAAAAGATATATTGAAGTTCCCAATCAACTCAGCGAGCTGTGAACTATGCAGAGTAGATCTGGAAAGTCAGGAGCATCTGTTGTTTAGATGCAGCTTCACCAAGGAGATCTCAGCACGGCTATAGGCCTTGCTAATCATGACCAGTTCTGACTCTTCGTGGGAGGAAACTATCAGCTAGTTAGGGAGTCTGAAACTATTGAATCAAGCAGATTACAAGGCAATCAAGATCAATTGGAGCACTATGATTTACAACATCTGGAAAAAAAAAAGAAGAAGGAACTATTCAGGCAACAAAATTGAAGCTCAACAGAGATTTACAAAAAATTATTCTCCATAGTAGATTGACCTTCCTAGTGAGAGGGATAACAAGTAATTTGTTTGCTAATGAAACGGAGATGGTCTATGGTATGAGATATTTTGTATACCTCTCCCCAAAAGGTTGGAACCCCAACCCCAAGGGCCCCCAGTCGCAGGCCCGACCACCGCTGGAGGATTAAATCACAGTATATTCTTGGTCAGCCCCCTAACAGAGCGGTCCATTACCTCTCGTTGTTGCCGAGAGGCATTTTGTATACCTAATACTAGGAACTGTTGATGTCTTTTTTCCAGGTCATTTGACTTTGTAAACTAAACCAATCTAGTCCTTTTGTATTAACTAGGTATGGTGCTTCCATGTATTGTACATACATATTATGAATGAAATACCTAATTAACTGTTGAAAACAAAGTTGAAAACAGTTTATGTATACTTTTTAAGTTAATTAGAAAGAATTTGAAGTTGTTAGTGGTATTTAGTTATATTTTTATTTAAAAATGATTTCAGTACTTAGTGCTTTTAATTATTTAATTATGCCATCTAGTAGAGTTTAGAAACAAAATAAGAATATTGACCAGTAATTCATAGATGTTCTAAATCCAACATCTAGTTGAACTGCTTACTATCTCTTCCCAGATATCTTTAAGTCATCATGTGGGCCGGGTACTAATTATCTTTTTCTTTTTTTGAACTTCATTATAATGGGCTTCTACAGATGGAACGCGAATTTTTTCTTTTCCTTCTTAATATGAAACAAGGATAGGAAAACTATACATAAACCCCCTTTTCTAAAATGAAGAACCACTTAAGTAGTGGAACACAAAATCTCAGGAAAACCTCGTGTTTATCACAAACGGATAATGCAATAAAATCCTACCCTTACACCCTAGAAAATTTGAAAAATCTTGTGCAGAATCTGCATATCATTTTCCTCCGCTTGAACAAACATAGAAACTATTTGTCCCGTGAGAAATTTCTTCTGTTGCATAAAAATAACTAGTAGTTTGTGTACCTTAGTCTTCCAGCAATTATGGCAGGAATATGAGAAAATGCAAATGGCACGTTAAAATCAATGCTAGGGAACAAGTTGGAGGAGTATAGCATTCAAAACGCCTTGCCAACTCTATAAAAATATTTTCCCAATTTGCATCTCAACATTATTAAAATAATATTTATTACATTTTAGCATTATTAAAAAGATAGTATAAATAACAATAAGAGTTTAATTAAACTTTTTTGTCAAATATTAAGATAAAAATTACACCATTAACATTTACTTAAAAAATTATTTTTAAGATTAGTATTTGATATATCTAAATTGTCTAAAACAAGAAAATTTTATGACGTACACTAAAATTGTTAAAAACTTAATTCAGTCATAATTTATAGTCTTACCAGTATTTCAAAAATGTTAAAGTGTGATGTAATATTATAGATAATTTTCACGTTTTTATATTCAAAGTTTCACAACTATGTTAACTTTGTTTTAGGGTGTCATTTGAATATATAATTAAGAAAAAGATTTTAAGTAATTAATATAATATTAAGATTAATTACTAAAAAATGATCAAACTTTCGTAAAATTTTCAATTATAGCTCGAAATTTAAAAAGTTGCAATAAAATATTTAAACTTTTAATTATGTTCAATTCTAGCCTGAACTTCAAAAAACACTAATAAAATGCTTAAACTTTCAATTTCTTTTAATTCTAGCCTGACGTTAGTGTTTTTGTTAAGTTTACTGATGCATTTTATCACGTTTTTCAGAAATTTTAATTATTATTAATACATGTCAGTCAAAATTAACACAACAAATAAAAATTAATGAAACAATTTAGTTTAATTATATAATTAAAATTACGTCGTTGTTTAAAAATAATTTAAATCAAATTGCGCAACTCCAATGACCATGCGCCTTGATTTCAGCTTACGTCTTCGCCATTCGATTTTCAGATTATGCAGTTCTGACGTACTCACACTAAGAATATCGTGAGAATGAACTATAAACGAAGAACTTATTATTCCAATATGTTATAATGTAAGAGTAATTTGGTACGTTAAAAAATAAACAGAAAATAAAAGAATGAGGGCATCAAGAAAACAACAGATAATATTAGGTTAGAATTGAAAAAAATTGAAAATTTTACTTTTTAAATTTTAGACTGTAATTAAAATTAAAAAAAGTAAGTTTTTTAAAATAATTAAGCCTATAATATTAATAGTGGCAGTCTTAGAGAAAGTTGCCGACAAATTATGACTCCGTTTCGTTTACTAAATCAAAACTCAAAAGCTTGTAAAATTTAAGCGTGTGGGTCTTTTGATTTCAGTCACGTGCTCCTTAATTTATTCCTTTCCGATAGATACGTAGCTAACTAGTAATTACAATTGGGTATTTTTAAAAAAATGAATATTCAGAGGTATGATAAATACCTATGTATTAGAAAGAATCAAATGTAGAATGATAAAGACGGAAGCCACCTAATGAAAAGAACAAAACTGGACCGCCTCCTCCTTTCTGCTTTGTTTAGGCCTCGTGGTAGAATAGAAGACGACACTGACGTGATCGTGAGCGCCGAAAATTTAGCACCCAGTTTTTCAAATAATTAAAAGAAAAAAGATTTGTCAAATCCAAAACCGCAGGCAACTCGTGCGGCTCCAACTATACTTAACCTCTATCGTCGACATCGTCATCGTCATCACCTGTTCCTCCCGCCCTTTTATACTAATACACCCGATATTTTCTCTACTGCTATCAGAACAACACTAAGAACAATGTCTCGAGCAACTGTTGAGCTAGATTTCTTTGGCGTGGACAGGGGTTGCTCTTCCATGTCTCCTTTCCCCAGATGCCTTCCTCGTCAGAGAAGCTTTCGGGGTTTGTTTTCTTGCTCTTCTGTTCATTTTCCTAATGATGTTTTTGTTCACAAAATTTTCTATCAGATATTCAACGTGCCATTTCCAAAATCAACCCTGAACTTCTCAAGTCCGTCATTAGCCACCCTTTGTCTCCAGAAAGCACCAAACATTTTAACTCCAACAAGCCAATCCCGGTACCCTCTTCTCCAAAGGAAGCGTTTTCCCTTGTTCCCAGGTACATATAGATAGCTCCTATATACAAATCGTCTCCCTTTTGTTCTTTCTTGAAATTTATAACACTTTCTGATCACATTTTTATTGCGCTGTTCAGGGCCTCGACTGAGAATTCTTCAGATAGAGCCCCATTAACGATTTTCTACAATGGCACTGTTGCAGTTTACGATGTCTCTCAGGACAAGGTTTGTTAAGCCATCAACTTTCTCGAGCAAAGTTGACATCTGTTCTTGTATTCCCCACAGTATTTCCAAATTACAAGTCCTTTACTTTTCTTGGTTGCACAATGGCCTAGGCTGAAGAAATTATGAAACTTGCGGAGAAGGGAGTCTCCAAAGGTTGTGAAACAGCTGATGAGAAAAAGCTGCTAGAGACTATTGATGGAGGTTTGCACTTCTTTATCTTTTCGGTTTTGTGCCTCATTTTCTTCAGTCCAACTAGTCTCAATTTGGTTCGTCTAGCACTGCGCTAATTACGTCGGGTGGATTGTGCAGATCTGCCAATTGCACGTCGAAAGTCACTGCAAAGATTTGTGGAAAAACGCCATGAGAGGTACATTGTATCTTCTTTTATCTTCTTCTGATTCCGTGTCCTCTGAAGAAAATATCGGCTTGATGTGTCTTGTAGTTCCTGAAAATGTATTTTGAAAAATTGAGCCGAGAAGAGAGACTTGGGATTTGTGTGAACTTTGGGGCAAGAGGTACTGATGAAGATTAAGAAAGTCATAAATGTTCATCTAATTGTAACATTCTCCTAATTCTTCTATAATCAGGGCGAAAACATTTATCCTCATCCCTTAACTAATGGTACGGATACAACATCCTTACTAAACCATTTTAATTGAATTACTTTACTAAGACTACGCTTGTATTGATCCATGGCTACAAGGATCAACTAAGGTTAATCCATTCAGAATCTAACTCGTACTGCGAAATGTCAGTTTGATGCATATGTCATACCGAAATCGATTACTGAGAGATGAACGCTTCATTATTATGTCTGGTTTATAGTGCATGCAAATATTGAAATATGGGAGAAGAAATGATCTTCCAAGTAAAACCAACTAGTTGCATGTTTTAATTGAGCATAAACTTTTCCAGATGCGTTCTTCAAATACGTATTTGCCTTTTGCACGGAAGCTTTGTGTAGCTTGATTTGGTAAAATAACTGGAGGATTTGCTTGTCCTATGCTCTGTAGATTGACTTCGGTGTCCCCATTTTAGAGGAGACCATGGAGATTCGACACAAAAGATATCAGACAAAACTAGCTTGGACATTATTGTTGGTATTCTACATGGATTTGGAGCCTCGCTGTTGCTTTTAGTTGTTCTTTACTTTTATGACTTGTTGCTAGGATTGGATAATAGTTTAAAGAAAAACTTGGCCTGCGTGGTAAACCCCTAGTTGGAGTTTTGGTCTGGAGGCGTGCTTCAGTAGTGTTAGTTTGGAATAAGGCAATTTAAGTTATGTCTAGTCACGGCTTCCTATGGCCATGGTGTCTGATTTAGCCCTTTCATTTTTGTTCCATGTCTAAGACTGAAGACTAGGTGTTCCATAACCTATTTCTTCAACAATACATTTCATGTTATTCTTTCAGTTTCACTGTTATGCTATTGTTGTTTATTCCACTGAAAACGTGTTTATCGTTCGCTTTTCCCATATGTACCTGTATAAAACTATGGGTGGTCGTTATACCAACCAAGAGGCAGCTATATTTGTGTAAAACGTGGGTGGTGGTTATATCAATTAAGAAACACGTGTAGTCTAAAAAGGGGTAGTCGTGAATGGGTCACCTCATTAATCTTAGTAAAATGATGGGTTAGTTATATTTGCAAGCATGATTAACTTATGGGAATTCCATATTCCGTGGTACAAAATAACGTTAGGTACATAATAGTACAAGGTACCTTTAGAATAGTTTGCTATACGAAGAAACAATAGTTTATTGTCAAAGAAAATCTTTAGCATAGCATATTAAAGAAAAATACTTTCATATGAAAAAAATCATAAATTAAATATAGTGACCCTTTTGTAGTTTGAACTTTTATCAATTCAATTCCTTATGGTTTTAAGTTTTCAAACATCCGACCTCCTTGCTATCAGTCGCTAAATTTCGAATCTATTTACATGGCACGGTTGCACCATATAAAGAACAAAGCAGTGTAAGTAATTCAATCCTCATAACGGCACTCTTCATGTGGCATTGTTCTTGATCTCTATAGGATGCCACAAGGATTTCTTGTGGCTGGAAATTAAACAAAATTATTGTCAAAGGAGGTTGAAGACGTTACATGCACTCATTGCTGAAAAATCACAACCACTAAAAAGAAGGAGAGATTACAATTATTTTGTAAGTTAAATAATCGTAATTCTGAGTTTTTAAAAAGGCTTGTAATTAGTTCACTTTTAGTTGACAATTGTATGCTATTGCTTTCAATAAGAGCTTTAAATAGGGTTTTTAATTAGGGGTTCAATTTTATTAAGATTTGAGTATGCTTTGATTAGGATTTGAATTAGGGTTTCAATTTTTTGTTGACATTCAACATTAGTTTTGGTTTGAAAGGTAGAGTTTCTTGCTCTTATTTCTCTATGGCAATTGAGGTTTGAAAGACTCGTAATATTAGTTAGTGAAGTTTGAAAAACTTTTATGTTCCTATTGGTTTCTATAAGCATTGGATTCTCTCTACCAAGACAACCATATCAGATCATTTTTCAAGAATAGATTAGATTAAAGTTTCTCGATGGACAATTTCTATGGAATATCCACTTAAATATTAGGTCATTGGTTCCATTTTGGATAGCTACTACTATCTAGGTAGAGGGTCATTTTCTTATAATCTTTAAGTAAAATTTTACATAGTATATTTATGAAACTATATGTTTGATTGAATCTTCACCTAAATCTTTGGAAGAGAATGATTGAGGAATATATAGTGATATTAATTGTCTATAGTTGTAGAAAGGTTATCACTCTTTTATCTTCACTTCTACATATGTTCAAAAAAATTATCACCCGTAGCTAATTATGTGCATCATTAAGTACAAAAGATTTAATATAATTAGGCCTATTATAGAAATATGAGTTTAATTGAAGTTTTTGTATAAACTTTTAGGTGGAATGACAACATCTTGTATGTTAGTCATGAATAATAATATGATGTATATAAAAGAAAACATCTTATATCTTTCATGTAGGATTAAGTGCACATGCCTTCTCAGAAAAGTCTAATACTCGATGCATCCAAAAATAAAAGAAATACACATGTTTTAAAAAAATTGGAAAAAAGAGAAAGTCAACCAATTGATGTGTGGAATTGATGATCTTTTTTTATGTATTAATGATCTTTTGCATAATCCTATGTGTAATATTGATAATACATTAGATGGGTTGATGATCTTCTAGACAATCTCATATGCAATATTGATGATCTTTTGGACAATATTATGTGCAATAATGATGATATTTTGGATATATTGATGGTATTTTAATGACCTATATGTAATATTGATGATCTTTTAGATGTACTAGTGGTATTTCAATAGCCTATATTAAGTGCCTATTTCATTCCTTTTTCTTCAAACAAATATGAATGATTTTTGGTTTATGCAATGTGTTTAGAGTCATGTATTTGTACATTTAAATACCAATGTTTGGTCTTAGTCCTTTTTTAACCAAAGTTTCAACTCATTTTCATTATTTTAAGCAATAATGTTTATACACTTGCTACCCATTATAAGTACTCATATAAGTACGTATAGGTCCATACAAAGATAAAGCCTTAAGAAGCCATTAACATGTTCTTTTCTCTTAAGCAATTTTTGAAATCTAGGTTTTCCACGCCCCTTAGATAGGTGGAGTTGGTTGAGGGAATTCAGCATTGACAAATTCGTCATACTCTGAGATGATTGGAGCCTTGCCATGGACAGAGGTTGCTAATGCAGGATATTCTTTCGAGGCTAGGGAGAGAGGATCCTCACCATTCATGTCCAGTGGCTAGGCCTGAGAAGGTCAACACTAGGGTTGGGGCAAAGGAAAGACGGCGAACAAGGGTTAGGTGTTGATGGCGGGAAGGGAAAATTTTCAAAGAAAGGGGTTGAAAGAAGGGTAAAGTGGGAAGTGAGGAAGAGAGAAGCCAGAGAAAAATTTTAGAGAGAAGAAGGGTAAATGTATATACTACACCAAACTGCTGAAAGATGGCATTTTATCCCCTCCTAAGGAATTGTTACAAGCAAATGTCACTATGTAGTCCTTTTCCCTTGTGGGTTGCTTATGGAATAAATGCCTGACCTTTCCACTTATAAAAGCTCGATCTGCTTGTTGGATCCCGTTTTCGGAACCTAACATCGAACATGGGATCATGAAGCTTGAGCGTGGAGAAAGACTTAGAATTTGGAAACTTTAAAAGGAAAATCCTTTGGAAGCAAAATCCCCTGGATCCTTTGGGAATTTTACGCTGCAGCGAGTGATTTAACTTTCGCCGCGGTAAACCTGAAATTTTCTTTTCGCCGTAACGAACTCACTACCTCAACAAAAATAAAAAGCTTCAGGTTAATTACGCCGCGACGAAATCTTGGATTCACCGCCGTGAAAACCCTTTTAAGCAGAACCCACAACTCAAAACTACCTATCTTACTAAATGCCAACTTAAAAACCTTCAACCACCTTCATCAATTTAACCCAAAAACAAAATGGTTATGAACCTAACCACAAAAAAGTTCTCAAAATCTTTATCTCATTTCCATAATCAGATACTTTGCGAAAACATGAAGAAATCATAGACAAAATCCAAATACATATTCCATTAATATCGAAAGTAAAAGTTTTACAAAGCTTTACTGACATTTCAAGCCACAATACCAGCAGTTGAGTTTGAGAACCAAAAATACAAAATACACTCTTGAACTAGCAAGACTTGAAATGCGGCAAAAGCCTTGTGATTACAAAAAATAGCTTAAAAATCCAAAAATCTACCTAATTAGAGTGATGCCTTGACTCGCTTAACTACTTGATCTCTTTCTCATCACCTGTATATGGGATGGATAAGGGGGTGAGCTTAAAGCTCTTGGGTAAAAGATTTATAATCGAGAAACAAGCAAAACCCATTTTCAAAACTCATTGCCATTGTACATTTTCAAAACCATAGTAATTTCGCATGAAAAATCACCAAACACTTATTTCTCAAAATTTTCAATTTATCAAACAATTCATGAGCAATTATAAATCATGTATGCATCAATCTTGTTGAAGTTTCATAAGTACTTAAACACATCAAAATGGTTTGGGTAGATCCATAAACATGACGCACTACATATTTTCACATAGTGGTCCTGTGTAGTCGTAAACTTGAGGGAGTCGATGAAGGAGCTCCGTGCCACTAGCGGGAAGGTGGGAGAAGCCTTTAACCTAGTCAACGTGCACATGACATTCTTGAGGGACTACCACAAACCCATATAATGTATATTTCATAACTTGTAAACTTGTTGCCCAAAATAGCACTTTTTCGAAAACTTGCTTTTCATATACTTGATATAATTTGAAAATCATTTCCGAAAACATGATTTCATAAACATGCGATCTTTTCAAAAGAAATCATTTTCATAAATCATTACACAATTCACATATAAAACATGTATCAATTTCTTAATTCATTCAAGAAATAATTAAGGCAACATTGATGATGCAATTTAAATCATTAAACTTCCTTGATTTAAAGAAAACAATGAGTGACTTATTTACTCTATTATAAATGTGTACCCACCTTGAATTCCTTACTTATAAAATTTCCTAGGGATGTCTTTCCTCTTACTCCTCTTGTCTTACTTGATTTCCTATTTCAAAACCAAAATTCCATTCAATTTGGTTTTGAAATCGGAAACTGATAACTCAACAAGTTGAACTATTTCTTATGCTGAAATAAAATTATATGCTCCACTTCCATCCAAAAATTGAGATTCTTAGAAACTAAATTTAGACTCTATTCCTTCATACAATTTGTATCCTTATGTCTCTAGTTTACACCAAATCAAAAATCACTCAATTTAGACATCAACAGAAAACGTTATGCCCAAAAAGCCAAAGTATGTTCTGTGCTGGAAAGTTGAGTTTGCCGCAACGAACTTCTCAGAAACCTATTCTGAGAACGGGTTTTACTGCATTTTTCATCTTTTTACTTTCCATATATCACATATAACCCATCTAAACACTAAACTATCTCTTCTACTTCATTTTCAACTTCATTTCAACCCAATATCATTTACAAATACATCATAATCTATCTTTGATCATTAACCAAACAATAACACCTTTACATAAACCATTCATCAACAACTTCCTACACATATTAACTTTATTTTCACTTCTAATTATCACTAAATATGCTTCATCCAACAATTAAGAAGGGTTAATGCTCATACTTACTTGTTTTAGCCTCAAAGTCTTTAAGTTCTTCAAGAATCTCCTAAAAGCCCTAGCTTTTCTCTTCCTTTCCTCTCTTCCATGATTTCTTCTTCAATTTAGAACAAGACAACAACTTATTCTTCTTTCGCTTATACCCTAAATGAATGAGCAATGACCACTATGCCCTTCCATTATGCCTTATAGCCTTTTAACCTTAAGTGACTTGCCTATTTTGCCCTTGATTCATTCTTATTACCTTATCACTTTAATTAAATCAATCCATGCAATAAATCCTCCTAACTTTGACACACTAATTACTCCAAAATAAATAATCTATCAAAACCTCAAAATTAATTTAAATCATGCTTATTCATCAAGAAAAAAAATTTAGGGGCCAACACTTATAAACTAAAGTATGAAGATACCTAAACTAACATATGAGTACTTGTTAGAGAATAAGTTCACTTAACTGACCCATTTGAAAATCCATCTGGAATATTACTTATATATCTATGGAATTCTCATTGTCATGATTGTATAAGTGATCGTTTGATTTGAGGTCACCAATATTATCTTGTATATGGATTATTATGTTTTGATACTATTTATGACCTATTTAATCATGGGTCGTTTAACCGGTAGTCATTGAATATAGCATGAACTGTATGGAGGTAGTTAAGTGATCAAGATAGGATTCATCATTTTAAAGTAATTAGAGATAATGTTTCATTGTTCTCGATTAATATTGCGATGAAAATCCTTAGACAAGGTAGAGTGATGCTTTGTAAATAGTTTACAAATTTCATTAATTGAATCAATAGCAAAAGGAGTAGAAATAATATGATTGGACTCAAAATAAAGTATACATTAATTTCATACACTATATCTAATTGAAACATTGTATGATGAAATGATTGAATTATACAAAAAAAACGTGCATAAAAAGATTAGTCAAAACTACTTTGATATTCCTAAATATTTAGGTGGTCATGATGTATTGCTAGACGCCAACCTTGATCTATGATACAGATTATTTAATTGCAAAATTAAAGATAAATTAAAAAGAGTTTTAATTTATCTAATTTTAATTATAAATTAAAATTATGATTTATATTCATTATGGACCTAATGGGTCTCACATAAATAATGGGATGAAGAGGGCAAAGATATTTTATCAAGTTGGACTTGATTGTAAAGTTTGAAAAATTTTATGATCAAATATGAGATATTTAATAAATAGGGATCAA
This sequence comes from Erythroxylum incrassatum, assembly GCA_026546855.1. NCBI lineage: Eukaryota > Viridiplantae > Streptophyta > Magnoliopsida > Malpighiales > Erythroxylaceae > Erythroxylum > Erythroxylum incrassatum. The sequence continues at coordinate 7,207,865 of JANVCL010000001.1, forward strand.
TATGAGATATTGGATCTTATTTGAGTACAATTGATATTTAATTAAAATTATTTTTAATACATAGGTTTAAGTTTTATGGAGCTAGCACTTATTGCTTAACCCTCTCAGGAAGAGTTACAGAGTTATCTGAACTTGTTCTATAGATATCGTTAGAGGTTAGATGTTTATGCAGCTACGATGGTTGAGATGGATCGATTTCAGAAATAGTGCAAGGGATATGACAAGAAAAATATTAAGCTTTAGAATAAGGTACAAATTAATATTCATCTTTTAATTTATTTGTTAATCATTTTATAGAATTAAAGCGATTGAGGTTTTGGAAAATCAAAATATGAAAAGTTTTGTAATTATTCCGCTGCAGATGAGATTTGATATTGCCCCAGGTTCCCAACAACGTGTTGAGCAAGTTTTACTTAATGTAAACCCTCAATATCTGCAAGTATACAAATCACAAACTTGTAGTAATCGAAATATCAATCCCATCAGGAATTAGCTAAAACTAAATGGACATAACTTTATCTAAGGTTGAAAAAATGTGATTTAAATGAAAATAAAAATAATCAGAAAATTCAGCAATCAAATATAAGTTAAGTGAAAGTAAAATTTAGAAATTAAACAATCAGAAAAAATTGAACACTAAACCACATAACAATTGAGCTGTCATAATAAAACAGGGATGATCAGGTATGAAAGTATAGGATTTGTTCTATCATTTTGCTCCTTTAACCATTTTTTATTCAATTTAGTGTCGATCCTAGATTTTCAAAGGGTTTGATTATTCTCTCTCAATGCCTAATCATTTAAAACAAATTAATTATCCCTAATTGTTTCCAAAATTCCAAATTTACAATCTCTTGATTCACAAAAATAGCCTAACGTTTTCAACTAGTTCTTAAGCAATTTATCGGATAATCTAGTTCTTACACAAGATCTCTCTTCGTATGATTATCGATTTGATATTTGTGTGAATTATTATATTGTTAACTCTCATTTCCCAACATAATCAGATAACTATTGACTTACTCTCTTGATTTATTGTCAATGTTGGGACCCGATTTTGGAACCGGACCCCAACCGGAAAAATAGACAACGGAAAAACGAAACACGAAACAAAAGAACGGATCCTAAACCCGAAAGTGGGCCAAAATAAATGCGAAACACAAATCGAAAGCCCAAAGTGCAAACGGAGGGCCAAAAGCAAAACAAATAACAAAAGAACGGACAAGGAATTGAAGGAACAGATTTACAAAATCTTAGAATCAAAGAAACCAAAATGGTCAAAAAGCTTGCAGAAGCAGAAGGAATCATCAAGCGAAAAATAAAGAGAAAACCAAAGGAATCGAAAGATCACAAATCAAACTTAAGGGCAAATTCCGACATCCGAAAACGTGTATTTTTTTTAAACAGACAAATGTGTCGCGTTGGAAACTATATAAGACACTCCTGATCTAAACCAATCCAAATCGGCCTAAACCCCTCTTTTTTTTTCTTTTTCATTATACTCAATCTCATACAAAGCAGCTCACCATGGTATATTCGAAATCAAAACATCCAAATTCATCCTCAACCAATATCTCAAATTTATTTCATTCTTTATATTCAAATCATAACCATCAATTACACAAAATCTTGCTAATCCTTTCATTTGTCAATAGACATTTAACACACATATCTATATTTCCACAATTCATACACAATAAACACTTCCATAATTCCAGCTTAATCAACACAATTCATCGAACCTCCTGTCCGGAATCCCAATACAATCAAACTCATTCATATCCCATAGCACTTCAATAATTCTCATTCATTAAAATCATCACAAATCCATATCTCAGTCCCATACACTAGTTCACATACACAAATTTACATTCTAATTCCCTACACAAATCCATAATTCATTATATCATGAAATATATGCTTACAAAATCTTAATGGCATTCCAAGCCATATTTCAACATCAATAACCAAAATCCAAAGTACACAAGATACAACGCTCCCAAAATTCTCAACAACAATCTAACCTAAAGACAAAACAAGATGAACACATATAAACAAAAACCTTTACTTTCTTTCACCCGATCTTCTTCTCATCACCTGTGGATGGGAATGAAGGGGGTGAGCTTTACAG
>JANVCL010000001.1:7210095-7226844 GCA_026546855.1 Erythroxylum incrassatum
CTATTAGGGAAGCGACAACTTCTGATGTGAACTATGATCCATTTACTGCTGCTTGCCCTAATTTTGATGTTAATTTTGAAGTGAAAGGATTGTTGATTAATTCCCTTTCTAAATTTTATGGCTTGGTAGGAGAGGATCCCTACATGCATTACAATCCTTGTCTATGATCTGCCAAAGTATGAAGCCAGTGGGAGCTTCCCTTGATCAAGTTTTATGGAAGGTTTTTCATTTGTCACTAGAAGGAAAAGCACGAGAGTGGTACATGAGTCTCCCGAGGTGTGTTGCGAATGCCTATTATAGCTAGGCCAATTTGAGAAAAGCTTTCTTGGAGAAGTATTTTCCAGCTTCTCGAACTTCATCGATGAGGAAGGAGATTTATTCAGCTAGGCAAGACTATGATGAATCCCTTTACGATTATTGGAATCGCTTTCAGGATCTACTGTCCAGATGCCCACATCACCAGATACTGGATGAGTAGTTAGTGCAATACTTCTATGATGGGTTGAAAAGTCAAGAGAAACGTATGTTGGATACGGCGTCGGGAGGTTCTTTGATTGACCTTACAGCTTCGGAAGCATGGGATTTGATCAAGAAGATGGTCCTGAATCACCAACAGTATAGTGTGAGAGATACCAGGGGAGTACATGAGTTAGGAGCTTCAACAACTCAAGCTAAAAGAATGGAGAGTGTGGAGTCTAAGGTTGACTAATTGGAAAATAGAATCACATCATAATTATCTTTCATCATTGTCGAATTGAAGAACATGAATGTGCAGCGCCCATCACCTTTTATGGATCTTACCACACACAGTTGTGATACTTGAGGGTCAGTAATGCACTTATCTAGTGTTCGCCTAGGTTGATATGAAAAGGTGTCCACAGTGTACCCAGGAAGACCAAACCAGAAATGGGATCCTTACTCTAACACTTACAATGAGGGCTGGACGACCAATCCCAGATTTAGTTGGAGAAATGAAGAGGGCAGAGCTCCAAATAAATTTAAACAAGGAGGAGGAGCCGGTACTTCCATTAACCAATTCCCCAACCAACAACAAGCTCTGACGGTCCCAGCCAAGGAGGACACCAATCAACTGCTACACAATATGATGACCTTGATGAAGGAAGAAAGGAATTTGAACAACAATCAATTCAATGCAATAGCCAATCTGATTCAGCAAGATTCCTCTAAAACTACTGCTCGATTCAAGGCTTTGGAAAAGAGAATGGAACAATGGGAGATCAACGTGGAAAACATCAATTCATATGTCACTCAGTTGTCCAATAACATGAGTGAGAACCAAGGAAGAAGCAGTGGGACAACTCCTTCTAACACTGTGATGAATCTAAAAAGCCTCAATGCAATTACTCTCTGAAGTGGGAAACAAGTGAGGTTTAATAATCAAGAAGAGGAAGCATGTGATGAGGAAGTTGAGAGTGAAGAAGCACCTCTACCAAAGAAGAAAATCGAGAAATCTGAAAGTTTCAAGGAAGAATCATTATTAAACAAAAGGAAGACTGCATCGAAGAACAAGGAAGCTACTTCAGAGAGTTCCAATGAGAAAGCACCAATACAAGAGCATGGAGAATCAAGCAAGCATGGCGGCCAAGGTAAGGAGGTAAATCTTCAAGACTTTCCTTTTCCTAATTCATATTTGATGAGCAAGCTTATGACTGAAATCAAGCATGAAAAGGATATAATTGATTTATTTGGAAAATTCAAAGTCAACGTTCCTTTGCTTGATTTAGTGAAAAGAGTTCCGGCCTATGCTACATATCTTAAGGACTTGTGCACGAACAAAAGAAAGTTTAGGCCCAATGAGAGAGTCCAAGTGAGCTCAAACGTGTCAGCGCTTTTCAAACCTTAAATGCTTGTCAAATGTCAAGACCCTGGATCTTTCACCATTCCATGCACTATAGGGAAAGTAACTATAGGAAGAGTTTTGTTGGATCTAGGGGCAGCAATTAATATGATGCCTATGTCTGTCTATCAATCCTTAGGAGTAAAGAGTCTCAAGCCCACATCTATTGTGTTACAATTGGTTGATAGATCATTTAGGCATCCAGTGGAGATTATTGAAGACACCCTGGTCCAGGTGAAAGGTTTGGTTTTTCAGCTGATTTTTATGTGCTTCTTTTGAAGTTATGCAGGATACCTCCTTAATTCTCAGGCAACCCTTCTTGAGAACTGCTAATACCATGATCAGCATGAAGGAAGGTAAGATCACCATGGAGGTAGGCGATCAACAGGTAAGCTTCAACATGTATGAATCTATGAAGCACCCCCATGAGGACTATTCGCTCCTAGGAGTTAATATAGTTGATGTTGCTTTTGATGATGCATGCCCGGAAATTGAATTGTAAGAGGATTCCTTTGATTCTGATTTATGTTCACTTGAACTTGGGGAAAGGTTTTCTGTTAATATTTCAGGTGATTCAGACTTTGTAAAAACTGACGTTGAAGTGGAAATAACTAAAGGCACTGTACCTCACTATAAATGTTTCATCGAAGAAAAGCAGGAAGGTTTGGCCCAGGCCACTGCCGCACTGGATCATCAGGAAATGGACCTCACGTCGGAGGAAAGAAGGAGTGACATTTTCTCTCTTAAACTTCATAAATTGATTCCTTCTATTGTGCAACCTCCTATGCTTGAATTAAAACCTTTACTCACTACATTAAAGTATGCCTTTCTTGAATCTGATGAGCGATTACCTGTCATAATTGTCAATACCTTGTCTAACACTGTGGAAGAGAAACTCCTAAATGTTTTGAGGGAACATAAGAGGGCTATAGGATGGACTTTAGCAGATATACCTAGAATTAGCCCTGTTATTTGCATGCATAAGATCTTGTTGAATGAGGGTTTCAAGTCTTTAAGGTAGCCTCAAAGAAGACTAAACACACTGATTTTAGATGTAGTTAAGAAGGAAATCATCAAATTGTTAAGTGCCGAGATAATATATCCTATTTTCGATAGTGAGTGGGTTAGTCCAATACACGTAGTGTCGAAAAAGAGTGGGATCACAGTGGTTAAAAATGATAAGGATGAGTTTATTCCTGCCAGAGTGCAGAATTCATGGTGTGTATGTATATATTATCGACAGTTAAATGATGCCACACGAAAAGATCATTTCCCCTTGCCTTTTATTGACTAGATGCTTGAAAGGCTAGCTGGTAAGTCACACTAGTACTTTTTAGATGGTTTCTCGGGGTACTTTCAAGTACCTATCGCACAAGAGGACCAAGATAAAACCACCTTTACATGTCCTTTTGGCACCTTTACATATCAAAGGATGCCTTTTAGTTTATGTAATGCTCTAGGAAATTATATCTCCTAAAGATACCACAGTCGAAGCCTAGATTGATATGGAGGACATTGCTTCTTCAAGAATTTGATACGGAGATAAAGGATCAAGTTGGTGCGACAAATCATGTAGCTGACCATTTGAGTAGGCTACCCGACGATACACAGGGAGTGGACTCTTCTGAACTGACTTGCGATTCTTTTCCTAATTCAGTTCTATGTGCTTCAGTTTTCCAAGAACCTTGGTATGCACATATCGTCAATTATCTTATGTCTAGACTAACTCCTCCTTTTATATCTCAAGCGTAGGTTCAAAAGTTGAAAAGCGAAGCTCGACATTACATCTGGGAGGAACCTCATCTTTGGAGACTGTGCAATGACCATGTAATCCGAAAATGCATACCTAATGAGGAATTTGATGCTATAACTTCATCTTGTCATTCAATGGTTTATGGTGATCATTTTAGTGCTAGGAGAATGTCTAGAAAAATTCTAGATTTTGGTTTTTATTAGCCTACCCTTTTTAAGGATTCATTTAATTTTTATCGATCATGTGATAAATGTCAACGTTTTAGAGGGTTAGGAAAAAGGCATGAAATGCCGCAGTAACCTCTTTTATTTTTGCGAAATCTTTGATGTTTGGGGAATTGAATTTATGGGTCCCTTTGCCCCATCTATTGGTCTTGTGCATATCCTTTTAGCTGTTGACTATGTGTCTAAATGGATAGAGGCTATCTCTACTAGAAAAGATGATGCGCAAGCAGTGTCTAAATTCCTTAAGTCAAACATCTTTTATCGATTTGGGATTCCTAAAGCTGTGGTTAGTAATCGAGGAACCCATTTTTGTAATAGAGTCATTGGTAACTTATTTTCCAAGTTTGGAGTTACTCATAAAGTCTCCACTGCTTACCATCTACAAACCAATGGTTAAGCCGAAGTCTCAAATAGAGAGGTAAAGCACATCTTGAAGAAAATAGTAAAGCCATCAAAAAAAGACTGGAGCCTACGCTTAGAAGAAGCACTATGGGCATATTGCACCGCTTATAAGTCCCCAATAGGCATGTTTCCTTACCGATTAATCTACGAAAAAGCTTGTCATTTTCCTGTGGATTTGGAGAATAAACCTTATTGGGCAGTCAAGCAATGGAACATGGACTTGGAATCTTCCAATATGGAAAGGAAGCTCCAACTATAAGAGCTAAAGGAGTTAAGGCTTGAGGCATATGAACATTCTCGCCTCTACAAAGAGAAGACAAAGTTGATGCATGATAAGATTCTTCAAAGGAAGAGCTTCAAGGAAGGGGACAAGGTCCTGTTGTTCAAGGCTCATTTTACCTTTAAACATGGAAAATTCAATACTAGTTGGGATGGGCCGTATGTGGTCATTAAAGTGCACAAATTTGGTATGGTCGAGCTTTTACATGAAGAAACCGGAGCCAAACTCAAAGTAAATAGCCATCTATTAAAGCTCTACCATGAGAACCAAAAGCCACCATGAATATCAGGCTCTTTCTCTTCTTCACTTGTTTATTTACTTTGGATCTATGACTAGTTATGCAATGTTTGATGTCTTACTTTTCTAAACAAGTGTTGGGGAGAACCCATCCAAGTAGGAAGATAGTTGTGTTTTTACTTTCTTCAGTAGCTCTACATTCCAATAAAGTTCCCTCTGTCTCTTTTTGCCCCTGATATTCTCACTGTTCTTATGTTTTGTTTCTTTTTCATTGAGGATAATGTGTTGTTTAAGTGTAGGGGAGCTTTTCCTACTTTGTTACTTTTGTTTGTGCTTTATTTTGGCCATTTATATATTGGTGTTAGTCAATCATGCATAATGTTAAAATTTTTTAACTTGGTGATTATGATAATTTAAATATGCTGTTTTTCGCTGCGGCATACTTGGCCTTCGCCGAGGCCAAGTTCGCGGCGAACTTTGGTTTCGCCACGGCGACATACCCTTGCAGAAATGATTTTGTTGAAAATTTTTTCCTCAATTCAACAATTTTTCTACACTCGACTCTTGTAACTCTTGTTTCTCAAAGAATTTATAAGTTTCAAAGTGATGCTTGAATTTTTGAAAATACCTTTCATTTTTAAAATGATAGCCGGTTTTGGCTAATTTTATTTTCGATGTTTTCAAGACAAAGTAAATGAAAGTATGTTAACAAAGTAGCACTTTATATTTTTAAGACTTGAGATTATTCATTGAGATATTGCCCTTGTTGGAAGGATATTTGGGCCAGAATTTTTCAATTCTTGTGTATATCTACTTATTTTATACCTCTCTAGAACTTGTTTCAATTCTTAATCAAAGCTTTATGAACTAGAATTTTGTTAAAATGATAGAGACATTCTTTCAAAACCCTTTGCCCTAAACATAATCCCATAAACACTTATCCTTTGCCAACCCCTTGAGTCATTATTTATGAGCACATGCACGCATCTTTATATGGTGTCAATAGGTTATTTTACATTTTCTTCTAGTTATTTCATTAAAAAATGTGTGTTCTAAAAAAAGAAAAAAGAAAAAAAGAAGAGAAAAGAAAAGAAAGAAAAGGAGAAAAATACAATAAGCATGAAATATAGTTATGTATGTATATATTATATCTGTGTTAAAAAAATGTTATTTTTGTGTCAATATTATTTTCCTGTTGACATCTATTTCATAATTGTAGTGCATATATTCATACTTTTTCTTTCTTCATCCATTCTATCCATTTATTTAGTCTTTTGTACATTACAATCCTGAAAAGTCCTCTTGATTTTCAAAATTATAGTTCTTATAGTGGAAAAATACAACTATCACAAGCTTATGATAGAGAATGGACTAAGAAGATTTTAGAGTGAAAATATCCCTAAACATAAGTGAGATGAGAGCAAACACTTTACCTTGAGTGAAATCTCTTTTGTTCAATCTTTTGGATTAAATTCTTTTAGTGTTTATTTTCTTAGCACTTTTCAGTCTGCTTTGATTGATTTCTAAGAAAGTGATTTTTGCCAATTTCATATTATTGTTTTGAGCATGGTCAGAAATTTTCTTTTACACTTATGTCTCTTTGACTCTTATAAACTTTGTCAAGGAGTACAAAGGTCTAAGCGTGGGGGAATTTGATTGAGCCCAATTTTACTATATAAATTGGCAACACTTTCATGACTTTTAATATACTTTTTGATTCCTAAATCTTGATTTTGTGCTTAAATTAATCCTTGAGTGTGTGCTTGTATTTTATGCAATTTGATGGTAAAATTGTTACAAATTGACATTAATTACACTATTAATTTTTCTGAGGACAATTGATACTGCAAATTGCTATTATTGATTGTAGGAACCTCAAGGAGAAAGGAGTCAATGTGCTGAAAACAAGAGCAAAGGCGCTACAAGACTTTCGTTGTGGCAAAACAGACCTGTTGCTGCTGCGAAACATAAAGATTCTAGGACGAACTTTCAGGAAAAGTTTGCCACGGTGAGAATTAATTATTTCGCCGCGGCGAAGAATCAAGCTAAGAGAAAAAACCTTTCGAGAAAAGTACGCCGCGACGAACTTATATGTTGTCGCGTTGAATTGTCAAGAACCCGAACCATATTTGAAAAATTCTCTCACTATTCAACTCGAACCACCGATCCATCACTTAAAAGCCTACCAAATTAGGTTACAATAGACGATCATCAATACACGGAAACACTCCACATCCACAGCCGACACTCATATCTCTCAACCTCGACCTTCATCCATTAATTCCATCCACTTTTCGTCGTTGAATTCATCATCTACTGCTGTCGCCATGGATGCTTTCGGTGTGCTTACTGTCGTGAGGGTTCCCAAAGTTATGCTTGGCTATAGCATCATTTCCTCTTGAAGATGTAGCAATGGCTTGAGTTCGATGGACTTCAAAGGGGAGTAGTTTTTACATTGTCAAGTTTAACTACTTTGTTATGAACTCCTCAGTTAGGGATTTATGCCTTGTAGTTAGATTTTCTTCATTAGAGTTTAATCAAGTGTTGAACAATGTATTGTGTTATGGGTTTGTTTATGTGGAACTTGGATGCTTAATATATGAAGTCTCATATATGTCTATTTGGTGATTGTGTTAATTCTCTTTTATCTATCTAGTTGTGTTTGATATTGAGATTATGCTTTATCTAAATTGACCACTTGCATTAGCTTATCCATTAACACACACTAAGATGCATTTAACAAGGTTTTAAAAAATGGAGTTCATTGATTAAAACCTTGAACTTAAAGAGTTCTTTAAGGTTCATCATTTGGAAACTTAGTGATTTTTGCTCCCAAAAAGATTTGTTTTGAACTATGATAGCCAAAGTTCATTTTCAAGAGGATTTTATCAATTTGATTATCCTTTTAGTTTTTAAACTTTCTTTCCCAAAAATCCAAAAATACCTTTTATACACTTTTCTTTCAATTAGTTTAATTTAGTTAATTTTTACCAATGATCCAAAACCCCCTTTTATCAATTTAGTTGCATTTCTTGACAATTAGGCTAGCTTAGATCATTTGCGTTAGGTTCCAATTAAGTGAGACGACTTGAGGTTGCACTCTATATTGCAATCTTTGGAATTAAATTTTTGATTCGGTATCCAAGGGAGTAACCCAAAGACTAAAGCGCGGATCAATGAAAGGCCACTGGTCGAACCTTCAAAACAGATTGGCATGATGAACTGCTTGCCTCCCCTCATGTTAATGCTATTGGGGATTTAGACTTTCCATCTCAGTTTTAGTCCCAAAAACCTAACCTATCATCCCATCCTGGAGCATCTGAGTCTCCCTTTGGTAATTTTGAAGCTGTCAAAACTAGCCATTTCATGGATACTTCCACCATTAGCTCAATTGATTTTGAACAGTTGACCCCAGCTGCTTTGTTGGTGGAGACTTCTTCACTAGATGACCAACATACTCACACTATTGTTGATCTCTCTACCAAAGTCTCAGATGGTGATGCTACCAACACATCATTGTCCATTACTACAGTCACTCGAGACGATCCTAGAGATTTTACTACATTGGGGTCGAAACCTAGTAGTAGTTCCAGGCGCAAATCAGCTCACAAGAGGAACCAGACAAATCCTAGGGGGGACACACCTCCCTAACGATGCTTATTTGAAATATTCGAGGGCTTAATCACCCTGAAAAAAGGCTATGATTAGAGATGTCGTTTTGGAAAAAAATCCTTGTATAGTTGGCTTGTTAGAAACTAAAATTAAAGCTCACATATTCCTAAAGTCTCTACACATTTGGGGGCTAATTCATCGGTGATTACTAACCTATCCTCCCACTATAATGGCAGGATCCTGCGCTTTTATCATGTGAATAAAGTCTCTGTTTAGGTGCTTGGCGAAAGTGCTCAACATCGGCAGCTCTCATGTCTCCTTTATAACACTCAACTTCGGTTTGTTGTCACTATCGTGTATGCTTCCAATTTTCACTTTCAATGTTAGCTACTATGGAACATTTTACATCAACTTGAAAGTAGCATATCAGTCCCTTAGCTAGTAGCAGCCGACTTCACTTGCGTTAGGAATAAATCCAAATATGAGTGAAGACGTGGTATCCAATTTGCAATTGGTCGTGAGCTAGATTCTTTTCTCCGAACAGTCCAGTTAACTGACCTCAGTTTTATTGATCGACTTCTTAGTGGACAAACAATCAACATGGGTCCTACTTGATCAGGCCGTGGTTAATCTTTTTTGGTTGTTAGCCTTTCCTCAATCCTCTGCGCATTTTGGAGTCAATCTTTTATCTGATCATTCCAGCATATAGATTCATAAGTTATTCAATTATGGCTTCCGAGGTGCTCCTTTCCAATTTTTCAATGGACTCACTAGACAAGAAGGTTTTCTTGATTTAGTTAGTAGCTACTGGACTATTCTTGATGAGGAATTCTTCTCTTTCTAGTTTATGCAAAAGCTAAGATATGTAAAGGTTCCCCTTGAAAAATTCTCCATGCTCCATCTTCAGCAGATTTAGGAATGCAAATCTCGTTTACAACTAGCTCAACGAGATTGTTATCTTAATCCACAAAGTATTCAATTAAGGGCTGTTGAAACTATAAGACTCCAAGCATACCAGTCTGCTCTCTTACTGCATCAGTCCATCTTTCATCAAAAAGTGAGAGTAGCATGGTTGAAGGAGGGGGGTCAGAATACATACCAAGTTTTTTCATGCCTCCATATTAGCCAGAAGGAATACTAATCAGATTATTTAGCTGACTAATGCACAGGGTGTCTTTTTCTGATCATCATTCACTTCTTACTCTTACCCGAGAATACTTCACATAATTGCTAGCGAGTCCACATCGGTCTCCCCATATTTCGGATATGCGCAAATTATTTGATGAGCCTGCAAATGAAGGCCATCCTCACAACTCCTTACATTGATTAAGAGATCAAAGCAGCCCTTTTCTCTACATCCATCGAAGGCCCCTAGTCCTGACGGATTCATGGACCACTTCTTCCAACGAAATTGGCACATCACAGGTGACCTATTCACCAAAGTTGTAAATGATAGCTTTATGCAAGATGTTATGAGAGCTCAATCATACCTTCATTTGTCTTGTTCCAAAAAAAATTAAACCTTTGCTCTCTCTCAGATTATCGACCGATATCGTGCTGTAACACTCTTTACAAAGTCATTGCCAAGCTCTTGGCTTGGAGAAAGAAAACAGTCCTAGCTGAAACTATAAGTCAAACCTAAGGGGCTTTCATCGAAGGTCGATCTATTGGTGACAACATCCTTCTCATGCAAGAACTTCTCAATGATTATCAGTTAGGGAAATAACTGAAAAGTTGCGTATGGAAAATTGATTTTTATAAAGCCTTCAACTCTATTAGTTGGGTTTTATTCAAGCATGTTTAGATGCTTTGGATTTTCCTCTTCCTTTCAAGAATTTACTTATGCTTTGCCTACATACCTCATCCTTTAGTATTCTTGTCAATGGAGTTCTGACTAAACCTCTAAATTGTGCTCGAGGGAACTGCCAAAGTGATCCCCTATCACTATACATTTTTTTGTTAGTCATAGAGGGGCTGTCCAAAATTCTTGATAAGATTATCTTCTACAATAGTTGATTCAATTACCACCACAAGTGTCGGATGCTCAAACTAACTCATTTCATGTTTACTAATGATTTATTACTTCTCACTAGGGTCGATTCATTTTCCATTACCATTATTAAATACATCTTGCATCGTTTCTCTAGTTGGTCGGGTTTATAAATCAATTTGCACAAAAGCTACTTATATTGTTCCTCGGACATCCACCATTCTTAGGAGCTGGCCCAAACTTTAGAGATGGAGTTGCATGCTCCTCCATTTAAATACTTGGGTGTACCTGTCTCTCATGTGAAACTCACCTATCTTGACTGCTTACCCCTCTTGGAAAAATACAAAGCTAGAATCTTTACTTGGCAAAACCATTTATTATCCATGGCTGTAAGAGCTACACTTGCAATTTCCATTCTTAGTAGCCTTCATGTCTACTGGATCAATCAGTTAATGCTTCCACGCAAGGTGATTAAAGAGATCGATCGAACTATCAAAGCTATCATTTGGTCAGGCTCTTTGGATAACACCCGGAAAGCTAAAGTAAAATGGGATGAGGGTCACCCTCCAAAATCTCGTAGAGGATTGGGCATACCATCTACACAAGTCATGTAAAAGTCCTTTGAAAGAAGGTTTGGTGGTTACTCACAAACAAAATGACCATCTGGCTAAAATGGATTCATGAGACTTATCTTCTTCGTCAGAGTTTTTGGTAGCTTCAAGCCACCTCAGGTTGTTGTACAGTTTTCCAACATATGCTGAAAATTCGAGAATTGATATACCCATTAACTTTCATCGGTTGGGGAATGGATGTAATGTATGGTTATGGTAAGATAACTAGACAGGTTTCAGTCCATTAATATACAGACTGGAGCTCACATCTTCAAGGTCGCATACCACATAATGCCAACATCTCCTCTTTCATCTCTAATGGGTAGTGGACTGGAAATTTTTTGGGATTTAGTACACTGTCACTACTTTCCAAGCCTGAATCGGAACAACACTAGGGATATACTTGTTTGGAGACCCCATACTAAAGATATATTCACTAATAAATCTTGCTGCACCTGCCTTTAAGGGGATAATCTAAGCGTCCCCTAGTACTTCCTCCTATAGCAACAACGTTTCATCCCCAAGGCTTCGATGTATGTAAGGCTTGCAATTAAAAATCATCTAAGCACTAAGGATCGATGGCATGGAACATACGACCCTGTATATGACTTATGTAAGTTAGCCCTTGAAGATTATAACCATCTTTTTTTCAGTTGTGTCAACTCTACCACGGTATTGTCCCAAATACTTCATAAAATTGCCTTATTTATCCCTTCTTACGACTGGAATACTACTCCTTTGGCTCATCCGCATGTCCAGCCAAGGGTCGCATGATAAACAACTCATGTCAATTGCTTTTTCACTCACAATCTACAACATATGGTATGAGATGAATTGACGCATCTGTCAAAATGAGCAAAACAGCCCGTACCACCTTGCGGATATTAGTTTCAATGAGATGCGAAGCCTTTTTATAGCAAAAGATGCAACCTAACACTTGTCTAAGAGTATGAAATCACGTTGGTTGTTATAAATCCAATAACTGGGCATTTTGCTTTTTAGCTTGAATCTTGCCATTGTATGGGATTCTTTTGATTTTCTTTAGGGAAACTTCATTGTAATGTTGTAAATAATGTTGTAAATAGTTTTACTATCGCTAATGAATTACATTTAATTTTTAGAAAAAAAATAAATTTACGCATTTTAGAGTGAATTTTTATTAAATCATTCAAAGAAATTACAACAGTCGTTTCTCTATAGTAAACAATATAAATAACTATTATTTTGTTTACATTGCTTCTTAATATTAATTAAACTATGCATAGAATTGATCCCATATTTTAGACATCAACCTTTGTTATCCAAGAATTCATTAAAGGAGCATATTTTGCAATGATAATATAGGTGGATACATTGTTACGCACTTGTTATTATCAATGTAAATGATTCTATATATCAAAAGATTTTCTCTATATGTCCAACAAGGTTGATAGGATATTATTAATTATGTTAATTTAAACTATCTCTTTTTTTTTGCTATACTTTAGTGCTTAAATAAGAAAATTAATGTTTGTTTTATTTTAGGAGAAGAAAAGTGGAGATTTCATCAAATTAGAGTATTATTAGTCAAAATCACAAATTTTGGAGGAAAAAAAAGGTAACTATATTACTGCAGTGGATAAGATGAGATCATGCCTAATGTCATATTTACTTCAAGAGTTTGAATTCAATTAGGAAACTTCTTTGTATCCATATTATGTAAGGATTTGGACTTGTTGTAGATAGGAATCTTTGCACGATAGAATTAAATTAGGTTTTAAGTAAGAAAAACAAGAGGAAAACACATCAACCACTTTCTTTGACATTCTTTCTTTTTTGTTTATTTTTATTTTTCTTTCAATCTTTCATCTTTTTTTTGTGTTGGGACTAAAGCTATATTTGGCTAAATCCAAATATTTTGATTCAAGGGAATTCAAAACTCTAGTTGTAATCTTGTAAGAATTTTTGTCTAAACTTATATTTATGTTTTAATTCAAGTATTTCTTGTTTTGTGTTCTTATATTTTATGAATAATTAATATTGATTGATTTAATATATTAATTTAATGATGATTATTCTATAACTATCCATGAATTTAGTGATCTATAATATTCATGAAGGATTGGTACAAGTAGCAGATAAGTTATTTATGAATTTGTATATTTAACTTATAAGAAAATAGACAATAATGGTTGTAGCTATCTCTATTATTCAATTTAGGATCTAGTATTTTTCACTAAGCTTAATGGTATCATTTAATTGATATGTAATGGTCTAATACCCAATCATATCAATTGATAGTAAGTTTTAGTTTGAATGTTGAATTTGAATCAATTAATTCAGAAAATTTTGAGACTTATTATGGCTATTCTAATATGTTTCAGGCTAACTGTTTGAATTGTGAAAATATTCTTTTTAGACCAATGATCCAATAATTAGATAAGATCTTTCCTATAAACCAAAGTTAAGTACTATTGAATTTTTCACTTTTATATTTAGTTAATTTAATTCGATTCCTTACTAATTTTAGTTAATTAGTTAATTAATCATAAACCCCACTACTACTAAAATATTTCAAATAATCAAAATTAATTTTGGGGTCTTCGACAACCGGATCAAAATTTTGGCATTGTTGTTAGGGAACTATTTTAGTTTCTTAGTTATTTTGCGTTAATTTTTAATTTACTACTAATCTCTTATCTTGTATGACTTGTTCTTCTTAAACAGGTGAATTGCAATATAATCCAAAAATTAAGAAGACAGTGTATCATTTAAGGAAAGATACTAAGCAAGAAGCAGTTATTATCCTCCAGAAGTTAAAGTTGAGACAGATCTAACAATTGGTGAAGACTCTAATTTTTAAAAAGTTGAAGAAGAGATGGCAAATCCTATCACTGGAACATTGAGAGAGTTAGCAGTGCTAAATTTGAATTAACAACTTTTATGCATACGATTTCTAGATGTTGAGTTAGATTTCGAATTAAAATTTGATTTGACTCACTTGCTCTCTATTTTTAGGTCTTTGTAGTTGAAGATCCATATAATCACCTAAAGGAGTTTCATGTTGTCTACTATAAAATAAAGCCTTAAGGGGTGAAAAAATAACAAATTAATCTCAGAGCCTTTCCATTCTCATTGAAAGATAAGCCTATGGATTGGCTATATTATATTCCCTCTAGCTTAGTGACAACATGGAATGAGATGAAATGGTTGTTCCTAGAGAATTTCTTTCCTGCATCACGAGCAGGCAATATCTTCACTAGAGAAACATTGTATGAATATTGGAAGAGATTTAAGAAGCTATGTTCTAGCAACCCAAACAATCAAATGCATGACTAACTTTTGATTCAATACTTTTACTAACAATAGATAGGAGTATGGTTATTACAAATAGTGGAGGAGCTTTGGTAAATAAAACAAATAAAGCGATTAGGCAATTAATATAAAAAATGACTGAAAATTGTCAACAGTTTAGGACAAGGATGGATGGAGCTGTTAAACGCATGAATGAGGTAAGTAATATGAACATTGATGGTAAAATTGTATATTTAATTGCTCTAGTTCTGTAAATGGCTATAGGTCAACTGCAATTAGTATGAGTGTGCAGAATACGACTATTCTCTAGCCATCCTATAGATATGACAAGACTCTCTTCAAGAAGCTAACGCAACAATAGGAGAGATAGTGAAGTTCAATATTTTTGAAGCAATGAAGTACCCTAATAATTTTCAATCCGATTATCATATGGATATTGCGTATTCATTTATGCATGATATTTTTAAAGTAGAAAGTATTGATGATGAGATGGAGTTTAATGGTAAACCAGAAGTGAACAAGCAAGTTGATGAAACCTGTATAGTTGTAGAATCATTGTCAACAATGCTAATAGATTATACTAACACCTTTAGTCCATCTGTCAAACCCACTACATTTCATATTATACATGCTGCTACTCTTTTTAAATTTTAATCTTATGCTTTGATAGTTGTGCATTAGTATGTGTTTTTTCTAAGTATTTGGCATGTGTTTCTTGTATAATAGGTTAGTATTGCTATGTTTTAAGAATTGTTTTGTGTGTTTTTGTTTAATGTGAATTTTATGGTTTTTCTTTTGTGTTTGATGTTGGTTTAGTGTAAGAATTGATCATTTTCGCATAAGAATGGAGGGTAGACACCTTTGTTATTCAGCTAGGGACTGAAAGAAGAGAGGAGAGGTGAAGTTGTTGAAGAATAAGAACCCACAACCATGAGAAAGGGCATGTTTCCCATGATTGAGCTAGGGACCAAGAGAAGAGAAGAGAAGTGGAGTTGTTAAAGGATAAAACCCACAACCGTGGGAAAGGGTATGTTTCCCACAATTATGGGAAATCTCGACAGAATGTTTATGTCATATTAACCCACGATCGTGGAAAGCACAAGGATAATTCTCACGATCGTGGGATCCCTAACACGAACAGACACGTGGGTTTCACTTATTTTATAGGGATTTATGACTTATCTTGTGATATATATATTGAAAAAATCTTAGGGAAAAGGGTGGGTGTCGTGGAACCTGCTTCTTGGAGCTAAAAGACATATTAAAAGCATGGAGATAGGTGAAGATTCAAGGTTTAATTCCCGATTGGGAAAAGAGCATGTCATCATCCAGATTTTTCAGATTCGGGCAAAGAAGAGGAGGAGTTACCCTGTCTAGTTCTTATTTTAATTTCTTTCTCTTATAGCATGTTTATCATGGATTATTTGATTGTTAGGGATGTTATGGATATTATGATTGGCTAAAACAATTTTTAGGGTTTGTTGTTTGAATTATTTGTGAACCTTTGGTTATTGATTGAACGATATACATGTTTGTGTTATTTATTACGCTTAAACCTTGCAATACATCGATAGAGAGAGAGCTTGGTAATCTGTGTTAATTGTACAATGAGAGTTAACAATTAATGGACCTATAAATAAAAAGTTATTGATTTATTAGGAAGAGATTTCAATAAATCAATACACTGCCTATAGGATAGCTTCATATCTAGTTGCATGTTTAGGAAAGGCTTTGCATACCAAGAGATTCCAAAATTAATTCTAATTTATTTAACTAGTGACATTTAGTTACACCTTGAGATAGGGTAGCTAGAATTTTTGGAAATCTTGGGCCATGCATAAATTGAATTAATTAATTAGAGGGGAGCAAATAAGGATAATGACAAGTCTTAATGTTTAATCTTGATTTTCTCCAAGTCTTAGTTTACGATTTTGGTTGGGGTTACGTTGTTCCTCCCTACTTTTAGTTTGTCTTTATTTTACTTAACTTTTTAAATTTGATTGAAACGATTTCTTAAACAGAGAAGAACTTAAATTGTAGCGCCCCCTTACCGCAGGGTATGCACCGGGATGCCCGTAGGTCATTCCGATACATCTCCTATGATAAGAGAGAGCTACGTTCAATCACTACTATACTTCACATGGCATCATAATAATAAACATCAATATAAAATCATGAACTTTTTGAAACTAAAATTTTTCTCATTTCATTTCATCAAAATCAGAAATTTATACAACTGTCATTGTTTACTGTCTGTACATCACTCCAAAAACTTAGTACAATTTGCTACATATACAGGGAAAATACATCAGCTCTATCTAGGTCATCCCAAAAGTCCCAGCTGACCGACCTGTGAGCCATTACTTCTCCCGCCAAAATGATCTACAAGGCTCGAAAAGTCCCTCTGGAGCTAGGAGTCTACTCTCGGTCCTGAAAAGACAACGTTGCAATTTTGGTGAGTTTTGCGAACTCAGTGAGGTAACCATCA
>JANVCL010000001.1:7233889-7245038 GCA_026546855.1 Erythroxylum incrassatum
ATCAATCATCCTCAATTTTAATCTCTAAAATTCATAATTTTCCAAGAAAGGATAGAGGAAAGTCTTAGGAATCCAACGCTTCAAAAATCGGATCAATCGGATGCCGGACGGAGAATTTATAAACGAAAGAGTGGAAAATTTTCAAAAAAAATCAAAATTGGGAGTCGCACTATAGCAGCTGGCTCGGGGTCACGATCGCGAGTCGAGACGAAAAAAAAGCCGGCTGGCGATCGCGAACGGCTGGCAATCGCTAGCCGAAGAAAATCAAAGCTCGTGAGTGCGACGACTCGCCAGTGCGAGCCTCGCCCTAAGACAGCCAGCTCGCGATCGCGAAATGGCTAACTTCTATTTTCCTCTTTTTTCCGCCAAACTTCAAAAATTCATAACTCTCGATCCCAAACTCCAAATTGAATAAATTTGGTATCATTAGAAAGCTTCAAGGAAGCTCTACAACTTCCACAAAGAACTCAAAAGTCAGATCAGTCTCTAAAATGATCAAATTTTCAATCAAAGATCTTGTCCCATTTAATGTCTCCCTAAATAATCACATAACTTCCAAAAATCATATCTTTCAATTCTCACATCCGAAAATTACAAACTATACCTCATTTTCAAGCTATTCAAATTCCCTAAAACTTTCATGAAGGTCATGTAATCCAATTCAGACTAAAACGGTCCAGAATTCAACTCAAAGCACAGTATATACAATCCTACATTTTCAAAATCAAATCAAATGACACTTAACTTCGAAAAATCATATCTTCTACTCCCGATATCAAAAAATTACACACTTTATGGTGACAAAAGGCTCTCAACAGACACTACAAATTTTATGTAAATCCTTTTCTCAAATTTTGCCTAAATCAAAAGGTCAACTCTCAATGACCAAAAAGTCAACTTTTTCAATTCTCCAATTTTTTTCACACTTTGTCTCTTTATTTTTTTTTATTTTCATCTTCCTTTCATAACCATAACTAATCTACTCAAATCTCAAAGCCATAAAAACAATTTAATTCTTTCCTCATTAATTTGCTTAAGGCATAAAATCATCTAGAACATAATTTATATTCAAAAATCACTCATTTCAATTTATTTTGATTTTTCTAATTTCTACCAAAAGTTCGGGGTCCAACAATTAGCATGTGTTTTTCTCTAGGTATTGGGCATGTGTTTCTAGTATAATAGGCTAGTATTGTTGTGTTTTAAGACTTGTTTTGTGTGTTTTTATTTAATGTGATTTTTATGGTTGTTCTTTTGTGTTTAACGTTGGTTTAGAGTAAGAATTGATCATTTTGGTGTAGGAATGAAGGATGAACACTTTTGTGATTGAGTTAGGGACCAAGAGAAGGGAAGAGAAGTGAAACAATTGAAGAATAAGAACCCACGACTGTGAGAAAGTGTATGTTTCCCACAATCGTGGGAAATCTTGACAGAATATTTCAACCACATTAACCCATGATCGTAGAAAGCACAAGGATAATTCCCACGATCGTGGGATGCTTAGCACGAAGAGACACGTAGATTTCACTTATTTTTTAGGGTTTTATGACTTACCTTGTGATATATATATATATATATATAGAAAAAAACTAGGAAAATGGTGGGTGCCATGGAACTTGCTTCTTAAAGCTAAAAGACGTATTAAGAGCCTAAAGATAGGTGGAGATTCAAGGTTTCATTCCTGATTGGTCAAAGAGCACCCTATCGTCCAGATTTTCCAGATTTGGGCAAAGAAGAGGAGTTACCCCATCTAGTTCTTATTTTAATTTTTTCTCTTCTAGCATGTTTGTCATGGTTATTTGATTGTTGGGGATGTTATGGATATTATGATTGGCTAAAACAATTTTTAGGGTTCGTTGTTTGAATTATTTGTGAACCTTTGGTTATTGATTTAATGATATACATGTTTGTGTTAGTTATTGTGCTTAAACCATGCAATAAATCGAGAGAGTGAACTTGGTAATTTGTATTAATTGTACAATGAGAGTTGACGATTAATGGACCTATAAATAACAAGTTGTTGATTTATTAAGAGGAGATTTCAATAAATCAATACACTACTTATAGGATAGCTTCATATCTAGTTGAATGTTTAGGAAAGACTTTACACATCGAGAGATTCTAAAGTTAATTCTAATTTATTGAACTAGTGACATTTAGTTACACCTTGACAGAGGGTAGCTAGAATTTTAGAAAATCTTAGGCCAAGCATAAATTGAATCAGTCAATCGGGCGAGCAAATAGGGATAATAACAAGTCCTAATGTTTAATCTTGATTTTCTCCAAGTCTTAGTTTATGAGTTTGGTTTGGGATGTGTTGTTCGCTCCTACTTTTAGTTTATCTTTATTTTACTTATTTTTTAATTTGATTTAAACGATTTCTTAAACAAAGAACAACCTGAATTAAATGGTTCCTAAGCACAATCCTGGTGGAATCGATATTTGCTTTCAACTATATGTACGACCGGTATACTTGCAGTTTTGAGCGTAAAACTAGTAATGTGCTTTACATTCAACAAGCTTTTATTCATGATGTTAATGATACTAATAATAATCCAAGTCCAAGCCTTAAAAATTATGTGCCATATGAAGTCTTAATTAGTAAGAAACTTGAGAAGTTCGTTCATCGACAAAAAATTTCATCATAAGCATATTCTCTCTCCTTATACAAATATAGTAACAACATTATCTATCTTCTTATTTATGTAGACAATATTATTATTACTGTTTATTCATTTGATTTGATTTCTTTAGTGATTTCTACTTTACAAAAGAAATTATTAAGGATCTTGGAGACTTACACTATTTTCTTATAATTAAGGTTAGTTGACTATAATAAGGTCTTTTGTTGTCTCAAAATTTAATATTTTTGTGACATATTGGATAAATATGGAATGGAAATTTCTAATAGATGTCTCACTCTAATGACAATATCTCCTACTATCTCTAAACACATGGGTGATCCTAGTCCATATGATGTTCAATATTGGCAATTAATAGGAGCATTACAATATATCACAATTACAAGGTCAGATATATATTTTTAGCATCAATAAATTATGTCAATTTATGCACTTTCCTAGTGACATTCATTATAAGCATTGAAGTAGCTTCTTTGCTATTTAAAAAGTACTATATAATTCAATCTCTACTTTTCTCCTAATTTTTCTCTTCATATTAAGTTGATGGTGATTGAGGAAGCGATTTGGATTATCGATGTTTTACAATTGATTTTGGAATTTTCTTCGATTCTTGTCTTATATTATGGCTTATAAAGAAACAACCAACCATATTACATTTCTCTATTGAAAGCGAATATAAGTCCATAGCTTATGTAAGTTCAAAATTTGTGGATAAAGTTTTTAACGTAAGAACCTAGTTTTCTTATTTTAATAAGTTCCTTATGGTGTGAAATATAGGTGCAATTTATTTATTATCTAATATAGTGTTTCATGCAAAAACAAAGTACATAGAATTGGTGTACTATTTTATACCTAAGTAAGTTACCAGAATCTTAACATCAATTTTCTATCCATAACCCAATCAATTAGTTGATTAATTGTCAACCCCTTGTCTTTAAATCAATTTATTCTCTTACGCAATCAAATACCCCTTCAAATAGCTAAGAACTTGCAAGGGATACTAGATCATGTTATCTTCATCTTATTAAAACTATAGATAAAGTTATCTTTCTCTTATCCAAACTATTAGAAAATCTTACCTATATCTCATTAACATAATTTTTGTATTTTCTATTTCATATATTAATCTTTATCATTTTATTAAATAGATAAGCTTTGTACTTCCTAGCATGTAATTATTGTATAGTTATCTATAAATCTTGTATGAATATAAATACATAATGTACAATAAGTCAAATCAAAATTAAACAATTATGAACGATAAGTAAAATACAAAGAAAATTGAATATCAAATTGTGGTGTCTAGGTGATGAATCTCCCTAAGAATTAATAAATTATTATTATTGATTATTGGATAGTGGATATTGGATAATAGAAATTCCTATCTTATGTTAATAACTCTCTTGAGACTATTAACAATAAATCCATTAGTTGATTAATAGAAATCTTTCTAGTTAAAACCCTAGGATTGCTTTATTGATTTATGAATTTCACTATTAAGTTTGACCTTAATCTAGAAGATTTATGTTAGCCTATCTCTAGGTTTGTATGCAACTCCTTTCAATTATAGTAAATCTATTCATATAAGAGGATTTATCAATCTCAATCATATAAAATAATATTATGGATATATTAGAAAAACAATTAAACACACAATTGAATCACAATAATCAATCAATATAATTGCTTTGAATAAAAGATTAAAACATATTACCATCCCAAACTAGGGTTTATCACTCCTAGACATTAAAAGCATTTAGTTACTGATCACAGAAAATGAAATCAAAAATAAACATGAAGAAAAACTAAAATAAAATAAAGGAATCATAATTCTAAATCTCCTTTTTTCTTCTATTAAATCTTCTTGCAAGTTTGGATTTGATTTAGCTATCTACTGAATCTCTTAATGTCAACTTCGAGTTTTCCTCATCTCTTAATCATAATCGTTGCCTCTCTAAGTGTCTTTCATCTTAAAATCGTTATAAAACTCAGTTGCCTTCAATTTGCCTCTGCTCATATCTTTTTATAGTAAAATCTACGATTTCTGAGATATACACGGTCATATACACCGGCTTATGAGAGACTATCTATAAAAAAACAATTGAAATCTTGATTTTATATAAGCATAGAGACTTACACGGGCAACATAGACGACCGTATATCTCAGTATACACGAGTGTGTAACTCCACATGACTAGAAATCAAGTTCTTCAATCTTTATACGTTTACGAAGACTTACACTGTCTCTATACACGGGTGTGTAGGTCCTTAATTGCTTCAAATCTTCGTCTTATGCCACAATTTCAACCAAATTCTTCTCCTTTTAATCCATAAAGGAAATTATGACCTATAAATGCACTTAGAGTAAATTAAGTACCAAATAAATAACAAAACTATAAAATATCAAGCAAAATACATAAAATATGGGTGTATAATTATAGTCAAATATGT
Source organism: Erythroxylum incrassatum (assembly GCA_026546855.1). NCBI lineage: Eukaryota > Viridiplantae > Streptophyta > Magnoliopsida > Malpighiales > Erythroxylaceae > Erythroxylum > Erythroxylum incrassatum. Next base: position 7,238,983 of record JANVCL010000001.1, read on the forward strand.
ACTTATCAAGTAGATTAAGTAAACTCAACAAATTTATTTGAGCTTAAATATAAAAACAATAAATTAAATACTTAAGGACTAAATAAGTTAATACTCGTTGATTTATGTGAAATTTAAATTATTTAAAACTAAACAATTTAAGGAACATGCATGCATACCATCACTATTTTCTCCCTATTTTCAACAGTGTCTTAAACAAAAGACAACAAAGAAAGCAATGAAGTGGAGGCGTGTTAATTGAAATTGGTGATTTACGATTTCATAATGCACATGGATTTCCAATTTCTATATGAATTAAGTTGGTCATATTCATCATTTCATTTTTCCTTATGTAACATTATGTTGGTTTGTTCGATTATAAAGTTAGGGGACTGACTGATTAGATTTGAATTTTAGATATAAATTCAAATTTTTCCTATAAAATTAATTTTAAAATAAATACTTGAACATCATAGAGGGTGGATTGTTTAGTACGAGCTTAATTATATTACATATTTTTGTTAGTGCCTAAGGGGAATCTATTTGGATCATTACTTGTATATCTATGAAAATTCTCATTGTAATGATTACATAAATGATCCTTTGATTTAAGATCTCCAAAGCATCTTGTATAGGGAATGTTATATTTTGCTACTACTTATGACATATTCTAGTTAAAGGTTGCTCAGTCAGTAGTTACTGGATGTGACATGAACTATATGGAGGTAGTTGAGGGATCAATATAGAATTTATCACCCTAATCTAGTTATGAAGAATGTTTCCTTGTTTTCAATTAAAATTAATTCGTGAAATCCTTCGTCAAAATGAAATGGCACTTTGAAAATAGTTTTCAAATTTCATTAATTGAATTAATTACTAATAATGGAGAATTAACATGATTGGACTCAAATAAAGTAAACATTAATTTCATACTTTATGTTTAATCAAAACATTGTATAATAAAAGGATTTAATTATATAAAAAATTATGCATAAAAAGCTTAGTCAAAATCACTTTGATATTCCTAAATATTTAAGTGGTCACGATGCATTGTTAGATTCCAATTTCGATCTACGTATACAAATTGTTTAATTAGAAAATTAAAAACAAATTAAAGATGTTTAATTTATTTAATAATAAATATGATTTAAGATTAAAGATCAAAAAATCAAAATCAATGTACCCAATGCACAGGACTTCCCACTTTGTGGAGTTTAGGAAGGGTCATAACATAAGCAGCCTTCCCTTTGTATTTTTACAAAAAGGTTGTTTCCGTGACTTAAACCTATGACCTTATAATCACAAAGGAGCAAATGGTAATATGATTAAAGATTATAATTTATATTCATTACCAACATATTTAAAAACCTAATGGGTCACACATAAAGAAAGAATTGAAGATAAAAAAGGTGTTTTAATCAAGTTAGACTTGATTAAAAATTTGAGAAAACTTTATGATTAAATATGAAATATTTAATAAATAAAGATCAATATGAGATATTAAATCTTATTTAGGCTCAATTGGTATTTAATTAGAATTAATTGTAATTTTAATTAAATTACTAAAATATATAGAATCTATTATAAATAGTCATAGGTTCTAAAGGTGCTGGCACTCATTGCCTAATCTTTCTACAATGATTGTAGAGTTCTTTTTAACACGTTCTATGGATGTTGTAAGAGGTCATATACTTGTGTAACTATGATGGTTGAAATGAGTCGATCTCATAAATGGTTTAAATGAAAGGATAAAAAATGGTCAAATTTTAGAATAAAGGACAAATTAGGATCCATCCTTTTATTATATTTTTTATGTTAATTATGTTATAGAATTTTAAGTAATCTTGACGTATGATAAATCAAATGAAAAGCTTCATTATTATTATGTTACATGTGACATCAATTTCTACCCCGATATAACCATGAGGCATCCACTATAATTTTATATGATTAATTCTATACCAACTACGTAAGTGCGTGCATAACTGCAACCTGCACGAACCTCTATCAGAAGCATGGTCTAAGTAGAATATCAATCAATTAAAACATATGTTACGAATAGAAAAGTTGCTCTTTGGATTTCCCATGGAGGCTGATAATTGCCTGGAGCAACATATCCACACAAATCAGACAAACTAGCTAGCTTGTAATGAGTAGGTGGTCTTGTAGTAAGATTATAAACACAGCATGGGATTGGTAGATCGTGAGTGCGAGAAGGGTATAGATGTTAAGAACTGACTCTAATTGACCAGCAATATGTGCCAAAAGTAAAAATCAGAAGGGGAGTACGCACATGCCCCAAAGATAAGCCTTTGCTTCTTAATTATCTTATAGAACTCCCAACACACGCCATGCAATCTATTTTCCTCTCTAGGCTTCAATAAATTTATACCCTCAATGAGTACTTCAATACCCTTTTCTTTTCCTACATTCATATATATGCATGGACTGACGCTGCTTGTCCCTCTCTCTCTCTCTCTCTCTCTCCCCGAATGTGCAAACACTACTAGTGATACCTATATATCTTGCTATACTAGTTAGCTCTCTCCAAATGTGCAGACACTACTAGCGATACCTACCTAGCTATACTAGTTAGCTATTATTACTAAATTATAATACGACAAAAGAAGTGATGAGATGACCTTGATGATGGTATGATGAGGGGAGATTAAGACCAAAAATCTCATCGATCCCATTTCTTCATTTATAGTCCTTCAATCTTAATAGGAGAGCTAATGAGACGAAAAACTGTATAATTTCTCTGAAGGGATCATGTTGTGAAAATAAAAAGAGTTATCGTGCGTTTGTCCCCTCTTGGTACGGTACCATACCATAAATTAATTTTGCAGGGAATCATTTCATGTATTACGCCTCTTCTTTCTTTTTCTCTGAGTGTTAAAAGACAATGATTAGAGGATCCCATGAAAGGTTATTCCATATCCAATACATGCTTCCATGTTTTCCTCCGTTATAATGGAAAACTTTAAATTGGATGGTTTAGTTGGTTAGTTGTTTTGTCCCTTTTTTTTATCGATGAATCAGTCAGTCTATCCTGTTAAGGCCCAACTATTTTAGGTTTCAACTCTTGCCCTTTCCTCTAAAATCCATAACCTTTTAGCTTTATTACCACCCCTTCTGCCATTTAATGTCCACAAATTTTGTCTAATGCCAAGGGGTTATAGGTGAGAATATCCACTCTTTCCAAAATTGAATTGAAAAAAGTAACAACAAAGAAAAGGAAAATGAAAAGTGAGAGAGCTTCCACTAAGTGGGAAGGTGGGGATGTGCTTGTTTGGGGTTTCGTTTTTCCTCAATCTTGATTACTAGAATAAGCAAAACATCAGCTTGATTAATACAATTACTATCTCATTAATCCACTCTCATAATAAAGGCATCGTTAGTCGAGTCCGTTAGCTTCTTCTATGTCCAAAATCTTTTGAATTTGATAAAGCATATTGTTCGTGCTAAGAAAATGATGGCACCTTTTTCACTGTAGGACCTTGCTAGGTCGACCAGGGCTCTCCTTGTTTCATAAAGAAGAAAAGAAAACATGTCCAATCGAGTGGAAAATGGCATGGACGCCGTAACATTTTTTTTACGCTCTCTCTTTCAAAGTCAATCGGAAGATGCCAATTGAGTGGAAAATGGCATCGACCCCATAACATTTTTTTCGACTCTCTCTCTTTCAAAGTCAATCGGATTACTTATTTAGGTGCAACGGTACTTTGAACTTTAACATATGTAGACGGCGTTCGAGCGATCGTAAAATTTTAATTGAACAAAACAGAAGGGAGAATACAAAGCTCTTTAAGGATGGGCATTATGGACGAGTTAATGCCGCTCACAATTTCAGTCTTAATAGCAATTGGATTACTGATTTTGATTATAAACACGTGTAAAGACCATATATCTGTAAGAAACGTTTATATTTTGGTTTAATACCTATAAATGGTAGTCTACCGTTATGAATTTTGTGGCTATTAATGTCCCATTTTTGTAGTAACAATTAATATGTTTGATGGAAGCACATTGTTTTTTTTTTCATTTACATTTTTGGAGTCCTGAGCTTCTTTTCTCTTCTAAAAATTAAACTATTGAATTGGAAATTGAGAGTTTAAATGAATTTCAAAACACAAACTCTCCAAAAATAAATAATAATAGTTGGAATTATTTCGTTTATATGTTATTCTAACATATATTAATATTGAATATATATGTTAAAATTTGATTAGATTTGGTATTAGAGCAGTTAACCCCCTGCCTTGTTAGAGCTTTTGGAGAAATACATATTCTGGAAGAAAAAATCAGATTTGAAAGTATGCTTTTCAGAATTATCGTTGAGCATTTTTCTTTCGATTAAAAGTAGAAATCTTCAATTAAATATTTTGGAAGTATTTTTACATTTAAAAAATTAATTTTATGATATTTTTTGGTCTGGTTTCGTTTGGTATTTGACAAGTGACAAATTGGGTCATTATGACCTGGCTGGAGGTTAAAGAAGACTCATTTGATTAAATGACATCGTTTTGTGTTTTGTTATAAAAAATAAACAAATTCTCTTACAGTGGTTGGGGCTTGAACCAGCTTCCTTTGTAGGGTGCATATTATTCATTAAAATTATATTTGTATAAACATTCAACATGAAGCAGATTGTTAGATGACTATTAAGTATATATTTTGCATTGTGAATAAAATTTTAGATAAAATATTTTTATGATTAATTTGTAGGGCTTAGTCACAACAACCCTAATTATATAAAATTATATATTTATGTAATTAATTACATAAAATGTTGAGGCTTTTAATAGTAGTTAATTATTTTAGTATAATAAATTGTATACCAAAGGAATTCTTATTATATTTGAATAATTAATAATGGGGAAAAATTAAAAAAAATTCTAATTTTTCCACAAGTATTAGAAATTGAAATATAATTTGATAGTTTTATTGTAAAGTTTAGCATAAAACTGTTTGAATTAAAAATTTAACCTACAAGCAATTTTTATGTCATTTGATTTATGTCTTTTTAAATATGTTTTCATTGGTAATACATATATATAGTTTGTTAGTCTTAATTTATTGATAAGTATAATGTATGTTTAAATTATGTAGCTATTCAAATTGTTAGTTTCTCTTATACAAGTTGTTAAATTTCAGAATTGAGGGGTGAAAACTATAAGATTTGGAAAGAGAGAATTCTCCATCTAGGGTGGATGGATATTGATTATGCTATCTGGAAGGATGAACCACCTAAGGTAATTGAGGCCAGTACTACAACTGAAATTGTTCTTTATGGACGTTGGGAGCTATCTAATCGCCTAAGTGTGATGTTCATACAAACCAAAATTTCTATTGACATTCGTGATTTTGTAGAACAACATGACAATATCCGTGCTCTATTAAAAGCTATTGATGAGCAATTCAAAACTTCAGGAAAAGCACTTGTAAGCATCCTGATTATGAAGTTTTCATCTATAAGGCTCATCGGTGTCGAAGGCGTGCGTGAGCACATCATGAAGATGAAGGACATTGCAACTTAGTTAAATAAACTAGAGGATGTCTGATTCTTTCCTCGAGAATTACATTTTGAACATCCTTCCACCACCATATGGACCCTTTAAAATCTCTTATAATATACATAAAGATAAGTGGTCAATAAATAAATTAATGACCATACGTGTTCAAGAGGAAGGAAGATTGTCGATGGAACAAGGAGAGAGTTTGCAGAGTGCATATTTGGTTGTTCAAAGAAAGAAGAAAAATCAAGTCAATTCAAGGGGAAAAGTTCAAATATCTGCCTAAGCTGACACTAAGAAGGAATCTAAGTGCTTCTTTTGCAAGAAAACAGGACACTTGAAGAAGGATTGTGTCAAACATAAGGAATGACTTGAAAAGAAAGGTAACCTAATCTCATTAGCTTGTTCTGAATATAATATGGCTAAAGTTTTTCATGACACATGGTGGATTTGTTGAGCCTCGTTTCCGAAGCCCAACAATCCTTCCGAATATCATAATCATGACCATATCACCCTATAGGGTTATTTCAATTGACCTTCATTAGCCATCATCTGTTCATC
>JANVCL010000001.1:7245138-7285877 GCA_026546855.1 Erythroxylum incrassatum
CTTTAATACCCTAAAGCCTCAAAACCAATTAAACAAGTCCTAATTTATCCTAACCCTATTTTATGGCCTAATTTAAACCATTTTCTTATTCTTTTAAAATCTAACACCAAAAATTAAAAATTCTAATTTAACTAAATTCCTTCAATTAATAGGTATTGCACTAAAAATCCAAATTATTCCAACCAATAGGAAATCTAATAAAACCCTAATTTCATACTAATCAAAAGACAAATTTCATTTGCCAATAATTTAAACAACCTATCGAATAAGGAAAAGGGATCGGGGTCTAACAACATTATTTGATGGTCTTTTCCATTTTAATTTATAAGATAATACCTATTACAATGCAATGCATGTTCATACTGGAACAAAATGTTATGAAATGAATGAAAATTCCTCTATGTTATGGCATCAAAGACTATGAAATATCTCCATAGAAAGGATTAAAAGATTAGTGAATGACAAAATACTTAGTAATTTGAATTTTAGTGATTTTGAAACTTGTATAGACTGCATAAAGGGAAGGAAGACCAACAAATCAAAGAAAGGTGCCAGGAGAAGTTCAGACATATTAGAGATCATACATATGAATATTTGTAGTCCAGATATGGACTCGAATAGTCAGAAATACTTTATCTCATTTATAGATGATTATTCATGATATATGTATCTCTACTTGCTTCATAATAACAATGAAGCACTAGATGCTTTCAAATTATTCAAAGCTAAAGCATAGGAACAATGTGGCAAGCAAATTAAGATCGTGAGATCTAATAGGGGTAAGGAATATTATAGTAGATATACTGAAGGTGGATAAGCACTTGGTCTAATTATGAGGTATCTTCAAGAAAATGGGATAGTAGCCCAATACACTATGCCTAGATCTTCAGACCAGAATGATGTAATAGAAAGAAGAAACCAAACATTATTAGACATGGTATGGAGTATGCTAAGTAACTCTAAACTTCCTCAATCCTTATGGACTGAAGCTTTTAAGACAATAGTGTATATATTAAACCGAGCACCAACCAAGGCTATTCCAAAGACAACATTTGAGTTATTTAAAGGTTGGAAACTAAGTTTGCAACATATATACATTTGGGGATGTCCGTCTGAAATAAGAACTTATAATCCACAAGAGAAGAAATTTGACCTAAGGACCATAAGTGGGTATTTCATTGGATATGTTGAATGGTCTAAATGATATAGGTTCTATTATCCATCACATCATACTAGAATTGTGGAATCAAAAAATACAAAATTTCTTGAGAATGACTTGATTAGTAGGACGGATCAATTTTAAGATATAGTTTTTGAAAATAATCGTATGGATACTCAACCTTCCATCTCAAATAGTATGGTGATTGTCATTCACAATGCTTCTCAGGTTCAAATAGACATTTTATAACTAACTGTTGAAATTCAACAACCTACGATCAACATAAATGACAATCAGGAAATTTCATAATTTGCTAGTAATTTAGTAGATCCAGTTATTCAGGAATTATTTTAAAGCATTCAATGACCAGTTGAAAAACAAACTCTACAGAAAGATGTTGGTGCAACATTAAGGAGATCTACTAAACTAAGGAAATCAACTATTACTAGTGATTATCTTGTATATCTACAAGAATTGACTACAATATGGGAGACAAGAATGATCTTAAAACCTTTTCACAAGCTATGAGTAGCAAAGAATCAAATTTATGGTACAATGTCATGAAGGAAAAAATGAATTCCATGAAGAATAACAATGTTTAGGATCCTATTAAGTTGCCTAAAGGAGAAAAACCTATAGGTTGGAAATGATTATTTAAGACAAAGAAAGACTTATTAGGCAACATTGAAAGCTACAAGACAAGACTCATTGCTAAAGGATTCACTCAAAAAGAAGAAATCGATTATACAAATACATTTCCTCCTGCGTCTAGAAAGATTCACTTCACATGATTTTGGCACTGGTTTCTCAGTTTGACATAGAATTGCATCAAATGGATGTGAAAACAACTTTCTTAACTGGTGACCTAGATGAAGAGGTTTACATGAAACAATCAGAAGAATTCTCCTCTAATAATGGTGAGAATTTGGTTTGCAAGCTTAAAAGATCCATATATGGATTGAAGCAAGCATCTGTTAGTGGTATTTTAAATTTCATAACATTATCTCATCATTTAGTTTTGAAGAAAATATCATAGATCAATGTACATACCAAAAGGTTAGTGGGAGTAATTTTTTTCTTGTATTATATTTGGAAGACATATTACTTACAACCAATGATAGGGATATTGCTACATGACATAAAACAATTTCTCTTTAAAAATTTTGAAATGAAAGCTATGGGTGATGCGTCTTATGTCACTGGCATTAAGATCCACTTAGATAAATTATGAGATATTTTGGGTTTGTATTAAGAAACCTATATTAATAAAGTTTTAGAGAGATTTTAGATAAAATATTATTCACCAAGAGTAGCACCCATTGTGAAAGGAGATAGTTTCAATTTGGACCAATTCCCTAAAAATGATTTTGAAAGGGAACAAATGAAAAACATTCAACATGCTTCTGCAATCAGAAGCCTGATGTATGCTCATGTTTGTACAAAACCTGACATTGCATTTGTTGTTGAAATGCTAGGCAGATATTAGAGTAACCTAGGATTAATCACCGAAGAGCTACGAAAGTACCGAGGTGCCTTCAAGGGAGCTTATGTACAGACGAATAGACAATCTGAAGGCAATAGGGTACTCACATTCAAATTTTCCTGGATGTGTTGATTAATGAAAATAAACATCGGGTTATATCTTTATGTTTTCCCATGGAGCCACATCTTGGAGGAGTGTCAAGCTATCTTTGACTGCTAATTTCACCATGGAAGCTAAGTTCGTTTCTTGTTTTGAGGCTACATCACATGGTTTATGGTTAAAGACTTTCATATATGGGCTTAAACTCATGGATTCCAATTTTATACCATGGAGAATATATGTGACAATTTATCTATTGTTTTCTAGCTAAAAACAATAAGAGTGGTAGTTGGAGTAAACACGTCAACATTAAGTTTTTATCTATAACGAAACGTGTTAAGGACAAGAAAGTGTTTATTTAACATGTTAGCGCTGAATTAATGATAGCTAATTCTTTAACAAAAGGCATGCCACCATTAAAGTTCAAGGATCATGTTGTTAGAATGGGATTGGGTTCCATTATATAGTTTTCATTGTATGGACAATTTTGTTTTCATGAAACTCTTATAATATTTTCTTATATTATGGTGCACATTATTGAATTTTGAGAAAATTGATTATTTTGGACCTGGAATAAACATAGGGTTTATTCATTAAGTAATGTTACCGCATTCATGTGAATACTAAATGTACTATATTGTAATACATGGAATATAACACTCAACTACTATATTCATTAAGCAACGCAGACTCTTCAAGCACAAACAATAATGGTCGGAGATATTTCATTTTCTACCATATTTAGTTTATATGTTATTCTAATGTATATTACTGTTGAATATATATGTTATAATTGGATTATAAAATCAGAAAAAGTGCACTTAAATTGTGTGTGTGTGTGTGTGTCTACATATATATATAATCACATTATTAATGAGGGTAAAAGATAAATTTTCATATTGTGGGGATTTTAGGGTGAAAAACATTTTCGTTTCAATGGCCTTCTTTTTTTGCATACTTTGCTCCAAGCTCAACTTGTTCCATGCCCGTGCACTCCCTCGTGATCCTCAGCTTTTATATATTTTCCATTCCTTAGGCATGCATGCAATGCAACAAACTTAATGTTCTTGCACGAAAACATTAAATCCTTAAAGAAAAGCTAGCAGGGCATAAGGATCATCATTTTCCAATTGTTGTTACTAATATAAATGTAACAATAATTAAATTTGGACATTTATCAATATTATTTAAAGTTAAGGAACCTAGTCTTTGGAATTAGAGCCCTAAATGTCAACAATTTTAATATTAGTCACTTAAAATAACATGTCATATTGAATCCCATCCTTAAATTCAGTTGAAAGAATTTGTTTGATTTGAAAATTTCTAAAATCAAAGAAAACAAAGTGTTTAATTAATTCTGAGAGAGAAGGACTATGCTTGGTGGGCTGGTATGAGAAATTAACAGTTTTTCATGAAGAGGCTATCCTAATAACAACCACCAACATTTCTTACATTTTTTAAGAAAATCATCATTTCATATTGAAATTCTTTTACTAAATAGGAAGTAGGAATGGGGATAACCAACAAAGAGAGGCATTTGCATTTTTCCAGATTGTTAGTATGATTGATTAATTAAACTTGGTTCAGCCGGATTTTGCTGGACTGCAATATCGTTATTTTGATCCATAATTCTGAGAGGCTATGGCTAAGGGATTCTTGCAAAACAGATAAAGACACTCCAGGGGTTGTTTCCCGGAAGGTCCCTCCGACGCCCAAGTTAGTCTTTTTAGAGAGGTTTGGCTGCTGTGAACAAAGAGAAAATTAGGGTTTTTTGTTCGTACCTCTATCATGGCAGAATAGTACCTTATATATGCTGTAGGTTGCCATTAAGTTTAGATCTTCACGTAAGTCTTAATGTTTGCATGGGAGACGACCTCTTACTACTGTGCTGTCAACGCCTGGGCTTGAAGTTGGGCCTTATTAGGCCGACCCGACCAAAACTTTATGCTACATTATAAATCTTTTTAAGAAGAACCACCTTAATTTCTTTAAGAAACTAACAAGAGCACTAAGAATATATGCATATGTTTCGTAATATATTTGAATGGAATAAAATAAGAGAGCCCTGAGGTACAATTGCTGCAAGAATGGTGGGAGGCCCATGGTTATGCAAGTGTGTTCTTCCTGCTTCCTGAGGATGTGGGGAAACACCATCGTGCCTCCATTTATTGGTTCATAATAACCTCTTAATTAATGACTTACTCTTACCTTAGTTTCTTGCTTTCATTATCTTGAGTTTATGTTCACAAATCATTATGCCATTACTATGCCTATCACTTCTATATCCCTCGTTCCCTTCTTCTTCTCTTTTCCTCAATGTCATGCCTCCTAATAATTATAATATCGTTAAATAACCAATTTTTTATTTAAAGAAAAACATCACTTTTTTATATTGGTAGAATTTCATGTTCAAGATGTGATAAGAAAATTTATTATTCTTTCTAAATTGTTTCATAGAATATTGATACTAAGCTACCTCAAGTTCCTTCAAACAAATAAATTTGTTAAAACTTTTACCATCTAGCCTAAACCATTTAGAGGAAAAAGAACATTTGTTGTTGTTGTTTTTTTTTTGCTCATCCAATGAAATTAAACATCCATGTTCTATATTTTCATTTATGATTTCGTTGAATTTTTGTTTAGGATATTAAATGAGATATGTTATAAAATGATTAAAAATTCAATAAATTTTTAATAATTAGAATATTGAAATAATAAAGATTTAAAACTTAAAGCATATAGTTATTCAAATCCTGAGCAGACTCGGAGGAAAGAAGAGGGGTTTGAAAATATCCAAGATGATGGTCCAAGTTATGAGCCCAAAATCGCTGTTGTAGTTGTTGATTAGCTGACTTTATGAGAATCCTACAATTCCCAACATTGAGGCTAGAAAGGACCTTCTTGTGGGATATTTTCCAGAATGAAGCAAGTTCTTACAGCCATTTGACATGCCATGCCATAAAGTTGTTGGCTGGATGTTCCGTCCCTTTTATGATTTATATGATCCTGTAATTTTCTCACTAAACAAACTGCCGCAAGGAATGTAACATGTACACATATCCCATCCCTAGTACTAAAGTCAAAAGAAAAAAGAAGAATTCATAATATTATAAAGTAACATAACCGACTTACTGACCGCCCGTCTTTCTCTCTCTCTTTTTTTCCTGCTTCCATTATTTCATTCTCATCCACATGCTTGCAAACAAAGAGAATTACGGAAAGTGAGATTTGCGAGGGTTATTCTCCTACTTGTCCTCGGTTATGTTTAATAGTATGAAACAGTAAACAAAAGCCCTTATCCGGTGAATGGGCGCTCTCTCTCTCTCTCTCTCTCGATTCCTTAATTGTTGCACATGCTCATGGCTTTAACTCTACCCTCTTTCAAATATCACTCTCACTTTACAAACCTTTCAATCCATGGCTGACTTTCAAACCGTCGTCAACAACTATCACCCGTCTCGTTTTCCGGGCTCTCCGATATGACCATGGTTCCTGCTCAAACTCTCTCTAAACCTCAACAACAGAGACGGCAGCTTGTGCTTTGTGGCGGTTATGGTGGTTGTGTTGGTAGTTATGCTGATGAGGAGAGTGTTGGTCTTATGAATCGATTAGAAGGTTATGAGTATTGTAACAATATTAGCGAAGCTTCTTTAGGATCTGATCTAGTTGCTAATCCCATGGCAGAAGATGAATCAAGAACTAACAGTCTTAATGAATCTGGTTCAAGCTCTAAAGACGTTGTACAAGAAGAGAAAGATGAAGGCTGGCTACAACTGAGAATTGGTGTCCAGGATACTAAAAGTCGTGAAGATAGTAAACAACATCAGGGTCATCAAATACTGGATCAAACACCTAGAGGAGAAGCAGGAGAATTGATAGAGCTTGATCTATTAACAAGAAGCAGTTCATCAGTTCATCCGAGGACATTCAGCTCTCCAATCTTTCCGGTCCCAGAATTTACAGCTCTTCCAAGGCCATTTATGAATATCCCATCATCTTGTGCCACTAGTTTTAGTTCACCGTTGTTGTTTCAGCACCAACAGCTCCATGGAAGTAGTTCAAATACTACTTACAATCCTCCTCCTCATGGGGAGGTTAACTGGGCATGTAGGCCTATGCCATACAACGTTCTAGCTGCGACTTCCTCTTCTTCTTCATTGATGCCACTGGGTTCCTATTTTTCGCGTCCCTTGCATCAAGTCCATGGTAGAACAGATGTCGCCGGACCGACCTGTGATTTTAGGGTCGTGGATCCTCCTAGCAGACCTCATTCGGGCATTTGGTTTATGTTACAAGCGTCTCAATATCAGTAAGTTCGCTAACGCACGTGAGAACTGGAGAATGAACCTGAATCATCCTCAAAAGAATATATTAGCACCAACCCACCATTATTTTCTTTCAAGAACATTTTTTAATATATATTTTCTCAAACATTTCAAATACTAAATTTTCCTCCTTTATAACGAAACGCTTAATTCGGTGTCTAATGCAGTGCTAAAGAACCATTCTTGCCTCAAATATCCAGGAGCTATCTGAAAATCAAGTAAGATAGACTTCTAATTAATCTTTGTAATCCGTTCACTGTCTGTCTTCTCCTATCCTTTGTCCATGTGCTCATTCTAATTCAACAACTCCCAAGAAACTTCATGTTTCGGTTGACTAAATTCGCTTTTGTTTCAACGTTTTAAATGGTCAGGGATGGAAGAATAACAGTCCGATTATTAACCAAGTATCTGGCTAACAAGCTGAGATTGGATAGCGAATCAGAGGTATTTATAACCATCATGCTTCTCTTTCTGTATGCTAATGCATAATGAAGTAGCTAATGAAACCATACCTTTTTAGAATTGGAAAAGCATAGCTATTGATAGAAAGAGCAAGAATGTTTCTATCTTTGAAATTAATTATCGTAATTAATTAGCCGAATATATATCAAGATATGGAGTTGGTGTTAGGGAAATGACAGGAACAGCAGAACTAAATGCCCTTCTCTATGGGCATTAGTTTTGTCTGTTAACATGGAATTTAGGTGAGAAGTAGACTTCCTGTTAGTCATCTACTCTTTGTATCATTAGCCTTTTACCTCATAATCTAGTCTTGTAAAGATGGTCTAGGAATAAAAAGTTTCGTCTAATCAAACAAATTGAGTCCTTAAGAATTTAATTAATTATGGATGTTAATTTCTTATGGGTGTAATACTTTCGAGATGATACGTAGAAAACTACCTACCACCTTCTTTCCTTGACCCCAAAACAAATGGAAGAGAGATGAATAGCCTTTCCTCTACGGAGGAAATGAATTACTGTTTTAGACCAAAGAAAAAGGAAGTAACGCTTCGATGATTCTGCTTGTTCGCAACTGAAAACAAGAGCAAGCATACAACCCTGGGGAAGAAAACTAGGTACCTAATTAAGGAATTTGATTATTAAATTACATGTTCATAATAGAAAAGAGTTGCGAGTAGTATATGATGACACCTAATCTGCAAGCATGCACGACTCAACATTTCTTAACTATCGTCTTAGAACGCAACTATTACAACCACTAGTCTCCTGTAGAAAACTAGATATCGACAGATATATTTAATTACATATAGTTACTTTACCATCTTAGCCGGCAATTTTTAGTATGTAAGTATCTATAGTTCCCTAGTATGCTAGACACAGACCAGGGGTCTTGATTCCCACTAGGTCGATCAAAACCATGTATGTAAGGATTTGTCCCAAGAATTTTGTGTATATGTGCGGCATATATATAATATTGATTGATAGATACAACTAATTTTGCGGCTTTGACGTATTACACTTGAGCATAAATAAGATCTTATTATCTCCGGACGATGCAGTACATACCCATTAAGAATAAACTTACCCTTCGGCCTTGTGGCAGAAAAAGGAAAGGAAGTTAGTTGTATTTTCCGGTATAGGGACAGAACCATGCATGTCTACATAGATAAGACCAATTTAGACTATCTAGAACATTGACCAATTTGATAGAGGACAAGGACGATTACTTTTGTTTACTACATAGAATGTCCTCCTTGTTTGAGGTAATTATAATTACATATATATCATAATGATTTGTATTTAGTTAATTAAGTCATAATTTGTCTTTATTATTCGCAACAATATTTAAGCTTAACCTTTTGTACTTTGTTGGTTCTTTCGAAATAAGTTGTACTTATGTGTAGGCATCTTATTATTTTGTATGAGGTGATTACAATGTTATATATATATATATATAATAGTGATTTGTTTGCTTAGTTAGACATAGAGATTTTTTGCTAATTAAGTCGTAATTTGTCTTTATTATTAGCAACAATATTTAAGCTTAACCTTTCCTACTTGGTTGGTTTTTTACAAGTTGTTATCTGTAGGCATTCTAGCTTCGTGATCCCATCAAAGCTCCGCACAGTTTTAGAACTAAACAAAACTTAGGGAACATTAACTGCTTCAGTTCAATAAGTCATGTTTTTGTTCATAATCCAAAACTTTATTAGTGAGCAATCAAATGAGCCGCGAAAGACTTAAATCTTTAATAAGTAAGTTTATCCTAGGAAACTATGTTTTCCCACCTGTAAGGTATTCGATCGGAAGGTACAAATACTGATCAAATGTAATTACTGCAAGAAAATATCTAATGATCAAAGTATAGAGCACGTATTCCCCATGTAAATGTAAATCCTACTTTAGTATATATTGTTCTAAATTAGAATAATTTATACACTAAATGCATCCGCTGGACATACATGATGGAGTATCAAATGCATATTATTATGTGCCCCATCATTTTATACGATGCTTGTCAAGCACACTTCAGCCCTAGATAAATAATAATTGCTCTACACCGAAGTCCCTGTGAGGCTGTGATGATAATTCGGCATTATAAGCTTATTCGTTTTGTGATACTATTTGTTCTGTAGAAAATCAAGCTTACTTCTTTGCAAGAAAAACCCGTACGTATAATTCATTGTCTTACTGACTTATCATCTCAACCAGTATTTATATCTCCATTGTGAGTGTCCACATGTTATTTGCTTCGAAGTTAAAACAAATGTAGCAAAGGAGTTCGTAAAATACAAGTAATATGTGTCTCACCTTAAAATGAGTTTGCTCTGTCTTTGTTTATCAGGTTTTCTTCAATGTGGAGCTAAGTCAGTTGAATTACTCTTTGAAAGATATAAAAAGGCAATCATGAGATATTAAGCTGTAGAAATAAACATAGGAATTCTCTCCTTCCCTTTTAGTCGAGTCCTTTCACATCTCCCCTTGGTGCCATTCTCTTCTTATAGTCAGTAGGCATTTTTGTTATGAAAAATGTTAGGAGAAAAACAATGATTAACATACATGAAATCTTCATCTTTATGGAAATTAAGATAAAATTTTTATATCTCAATAGGATCAATTTAGGTTAATATATTGAATATGGTGATTAAGTGATTTTAATTTTACGATAATACTAATAAAGTACTTCTTATGAATATTAGCGTGAGCTATATGACAATAGACTTTTAGGGCTTGCCTATTCTTATATGTATATTTTTAAGGTAGGTTATGTGGGGTAACGTCATGAGCACAGAATCGACGTCGAATAGACATACTGCAAGTTGACAACCAACAAACACGACAACAAAACTCAACTCAACTTGCATAGATGGATACAATAATCCTCCTGTCTGTATATTCTCTTAATTTGTATCATGAAAGAATGAGCTAATGCTAAGATGGCAAAACATTAAAAATGGTTCAAGGCAATTCCAGATTGGCATATATAACATAGATTAAGACCACTTAGTATCAGTTGAATTCACTAGTTCTTGCCTTAGGTGGTACTCCAATTATATCGTATCTGTATGTTGCCTTCTTTACCTACAACATATACATATATATACTTGTTGGAGCTAAGTTTATGATTTGGTCAACCCTTATGCATGATTTGGATGATGATATACATAATATTTCAATTGTTTTTTTGCACTTCATGTCATGCCATGAAGCAAGGAGGCGGCGGTTAAGACTTATCTTATTTTATAGAAAAAATATATTTCATGCCATAGGAAAACAATTGAAACAGAAGATCTATTTACTCTCTAGTGTTCGTCTCTTTATGCATTCTTCATCTAGTCGAACCTAATTATCTACAAAACACATAGCTAATATTAGAGCATAAATATCGTGATTATCTAAGATATCAGCTTCTTCGTAATCAGGTCCACCGCCAAAACAAAATTAGAGCTAATTAACTCTATGACCTTTAGTTAAAGAAGTAGTTGATTCGAGTGCCACCCAGCTTAGTTGGCAGAATTTTAGACATCTCCCTTGAACACATGACGTACAACTAATAGTAGCTAGTGATTAAAGTCGCAAATGGGTACGAGAAAAATAAGGAGTCTCGTGATTTCTAGCGCAATTTCGGTCCTTAGGAACCAATTAGTTGTTACCAAATCAGATGAATATATGCCAAATCAGTTCACGCACCCAGATGAACATTTGTCAGTGTTTTATTATTTTCCTGTATATCTTCCATTAAAGACCAGAAGCTCGTAGAATTTTTTGCACGATGATCAATTTAATGAAGACCAAATGATGCAGGTATGGTGGGAAGTAAGTTTTACTTTTTTCCTCGAAAACTTTATTATAATTGGCTAAGGCTTATATGATATTCGAACATACATGATTCTTGTATATACCATGTAGGAATGTGCGTGTCTTGTACTATATTTTAGGAATATGTTTAGGAAATTACCAACATGTTAGTTTATTGACGGATCTGGCAAGATTCAATTCGTTAGCATATTATAGACAAATCTGTTGGTATCCTTAAATTATTCGTGCTTCATTATTACTCGGAATAAGACACAAAAAGAGAAGTAAAAGCTTGGTATCTTTTTACGAACACAACAAGCAAGCACATCTTAGGGTGTGAGAAATCACACGTGGACCTTGTTATTATCAAACATTCCCCTAAATCTACATGCCTTATAGTACTAGCTACCTCCCCTTTTCATCACGCTTTCGCCTCTCTAAGCTCAGCTCTCAGATACAACTAGGGTATATTGTAGGTCCTCATTTTCTTTTCTTTATACTGTTAAGGATTGTGCTTAGAAAGTTCTATAAAAAAAAAAACTCAAGTGGTGTTCTATCATCCTCATCTCTCTTTCACAACCAACCACTAAACAAATGCAAATTTTATTTTATTTTTAAATGGAAAAAGGACTCACACTCATAAACACACATTTATATATTTTTACGTTGGAGGAAAGCAATGTATGAGGGATAGGTCTACAACATCATTCCAAGTTGTTGAAAAAGAAAAGCACAAGAAGACAAAATTTAAGTGCACACGCAAATGGGATTTTGATGTATCTACTAAAGAGATGTTGACATGATTACTTGCATGCAAAATCAATTTAACTAAACTAAATAATCCTCCATGATTAAGCTTTGTATAAATTAATTGTGGTATTCGATCGAAAACAACATGCTTCTTGATAGAATATCTTATCAAATAAAATCCTAATTATCCATATCATTTACTCTAATCACTTTCCTGATTTAGATTATAATCTTTCATTTATAATTCATATTTATCATTTATCTTATTCACATGTATATTAGGGACAGTGTACGTCATAATTAACATCAATTCAATCCTTACACACTATTATTCGCAAACTCTATTATGGTATCAAAGCTCACACCTTGATCCAATCAAATAGTCTTCATTATTGCCACAATGCGTCAACCAAATTTCAACATCAATACACCACATACACAATCCAAAACAAACACCACATTATCCAAAAAGTATCCAAACATTGATTTCCATCATAACAGTGACAAAACGATAGTAATCATAGATGGCAGAACTCAATATCTATGTTCTTCCTTTCAATCAAATAACAAAATTTCTTATCACTATCTTATATTCAACTAATTACCTTGTCTGGAGAAAGCAGGTCCAAACAATTCTGACTGCATCTAATCTCCTTGGATGCATTAGTGTTTCTGTTTCTACACCACAACTTACTCAAGTTCAACTTCTTCATAATTTCAAAATTTTTAAAAATTTGATTAACTTGTGTACTATTTCCTTATTGCATCTCTCTCAAGCTCCTTAACACGACTCACAATTGGATATACTATGACCTTAACAATATAGGTAACCCTAAAGAAGCATTTTATGTAGCAGTTGACTTGATAATGTTCTATTCTTCACTGAAGGTTGTATACTTTGAATAAAGGACCAACTTCTATCACTGAGTATCTGACCCTTGTTTCCAATACTATAAATGGCCTAGCAACAATAGGAGACCAAATACCCAACACTGACCTTGTCCTCTTTACACTTAATGTTCTTCCTCTGGAATACGAATCTTTTGTCACCACCATTGAACACGACCACCCTCCTATATACTTTCTTTCCAAATCTCATAATCCCTTTCCAAGGAGATGTCTTAAGGAAAACTTTTTTGCCGACTTTATATTCCATTTCCTTTCGATGAGCATCTTCATAACTTTTCATCCTGTCTTGAGCTGCTTTAAGCCTGTGCTTTATCAAGCTGACCTTATCAACTGTCATCTGAATCAACTCTAGAACCAAAAGTTTCCTTTTTCTTTCTTCATCTTAACACACTAGAGTCTTACATATCCTCTCATACAGAGCTTCATAAGGAGCCATCTGAATGCTCGAATGATACGAATTATTGTAAGCAAATTCGATCAATGGCAAGTTTTCATCCCAGGCTCTTTAAAATCCATCACACAAGTCCTGAGCATCCCCTTAAGGGTTAGAATGGGAACAATATAAAAAGGAAATCCACTGAGACTACTCCACAACTTTGTTCCTCATTGTCTTACGATTTTAACGACACCAAAAACGCTTAATTTGGTTCAGAAATGAAGAAGTCGGCCGGAAAAATATCCAATTGAAACTCTTATAAAAGATCCTCCCACTTTGATTTAGACCATCCTTTTTCAATTTAAAAATCAAAGCCTATGAATTTTTTTTAGAGATAGAGGAAAGTGTTAGAAAACCAACGCTTCAAAAATCGAGTCAAACAGAGGTTGGACAGAAAAGTAAAAAAAAGGTAAAAGAGGGGTTTGCTGAGTCGTACGGCTCACGATCGCGAGCGAGCGGCTCCAAAAAGTTGCTCGCGATAGCGATCGCGAGGCTGTGGTTCCGATTTTTTGATTTTTCTTTTTTTAATTGCGCCTCTATAAGTAACGTCTGTCGCTATTCACTCTTCACTTGCTCCTGAGGCAACACTTATGGCATCACATACTGGGGAGTTCTCGTTTTACAATGTTGGCGAATGCACCAGAGGATGACTAGACAATGGAGGACATGACACTTGCAAAAATAGAGGACTTGGGCATTATAACCCTAACGTTAATAGGTAGGCCATACAGATGACAGGCCCAAATTTTAGCAGTGAGCCTCCAAGACATCCAACCCAAGCCTCTCACCTAAGTCAGACTAATTTTTTTCTAATCCAATTATCATAATCCAATCCATTATAACCCATCCCAGACTTAAAGCACCTTTTCTTGACCCAGATCTATATCCCAATGTCAAATTTGTTAGAAATGATGTCATATTGTTGCTCACAATAGTTTTTGCTACTTCAAATCCAGAAATCGCCAAAATGGATTTTCTCGTTCTACCAATAATCTTACTACGACCTTTTACATCATAAATATTCAGTCTAATCTAAACACTTTTTAACTCAATTATAGCAATATAACTGAATGGTTACCAGACATTGGAGCTATTGCCCATATGACTCTTAATTCTCAAATTGTAGAATCTGTTCCACCATATGAAAGATCTAACCAAGTGGTTATCGATAATGATCACACATTTCCTATTTCATCAATTAATTCCTTAACTATCTTTACTTGCACTCGTCCATTTCATATTCATAATGTTCTTATTATTATTTTTATCTTAGTCCCAATTTATTATCTGTTGCAAAATTTGTAACTAACAACTCTTATCTCATTAAATTAACCCATTTGGTTATGTTATAAAGGATCTCTACTGCTCCTCATAGGATCCATCCATATTAATCTTTATCTAATAAAGATTCCCTAACATATTGAAAATCATATTGCCTTCCAAGTCACATATGCTCCACCAGATCTATGGCATCAATGCCTTGGTCATACATGTCATTCAACTTTATCTAGACTATCTCATCGTTTATCTATTAAGTCAAATGACCAAATTTCTTGTATTTTTTGTCTCCAAGGAAAAAGTATTCGTCTATCATTTTGTTAATCATCTCATACTTCTATAACCCCTTACAACTAGTTTATTGTAATATTTGGGGTCCCTCCCCCTCCCTTTCTCTTTCTAGTTATAGAAATTTCATTATTTTTATGGATAACTTTGTTATGTTTGTATGGATTTTTTCCTAGCTCAAATATCTCATGCTTTATTATGTTGTCAAGCCTTCAAAATAACTATTGAAACTCTGTTCTCTGCCATTATTAAAATCTTTTAATGTGAAGGAGCTCTTGAACTCATTAAAGGCACTTTGCATAATTTCTCACTTCTAATGGTATCAATCTTCGTATCTCCTACCCCTATATCTGCAACAAAAAGGTTTGCTAAATGCAAACTTCGTTACATTACCAAAATAAGCCTTACTATTCTCTTTCACACCTTTCTTCCTAAATGCTTCTAGTTTGAAGCATTCTCTACTACCGTCTATTTTATCAATCATTTACCTACCCATATTCCCTAACACAAATCTCCTCATTAGCTATTTTTTCATACATCGCCTAACCTTACACACCTTTGTGTTTTTGGGCTTACCCAATTTTCCTTTCTAGGCTCTACTTGTCCTAACAAACTTACACCAAAATTCATTTCATTTGCCTTTCTTAACTACTCCCCCACATATGTAGGTTATTAATGTTTCGACCTTACTAATACTAAACTTTTACATCTCTCGTCATATTTACTTTCTTAAAATCACATTTTCTTATGTCGATAAATATCTTATTTCACCTTCCACACCTTTGTGTTCTTCTTCTTCTTTTTCTATCATCATTTCTCTCCCTCTGCCTTTCCACCCATATACATCACCTACTCCCTCAAATTCTCTCTCTCCCTTCTCACCAATTATCCATCATATATTCACTTGCACACGTGATCAAACTCGTGTCCCTCATACTTTTCCTAATTATATCACCAAATCCACCTCTACTACAAAATTCTCCATTAATGATACCAAAACCTTCACTCAAGCCTACAAATTTTCTCACTAGCCTCAAGCTATGATTGATTAGTTCACTGCTCTTCATTGCAACAACAATTGGACACTTGTTCCAACTCTTTCCAATGCTAATATTGTGGGTTGTAAATGAGTCTTTTGTACCAAATGTAATCCTAATGGGTTTATCGAGCGACATGAGGCTTGTCTTGTTACAAAAGGATATCACCAAACTCCAAGACTTGATTATATTAATACCTTTAGTTCACTTGTCAAACCCACTACAATTTACATTATTTTGGCTCTAGCCCTCTCTAATAATTGGCCTATTTATCATCTCGATGTCAACAATGCTTTTCACCATGACTATGTTCAATAACCAATCTATATGTCTCGATGTCGGGTTTACAGAGCCACATAATCCACATTATATTTGTCAGCTTCACAAAGCTCTCTATGGTCTTAAACAAACTCATAAAGCTTGATTTTATTGCTTAAGTCAAAATCTCATTGATCTTATATTCATTGCCTCTAAATCTAACACCTCTCTCATTGTCTATACTACTTCATCCAACATAACCTTTCTTTTGGTCTATATGGATGATATCTTGGTTACCGGTTCCTCACCTACTTTTGTTTCGTCCCTTTATCAATGATATAAACTCCACTTTCTGCATCAAAGAATTATGGGATATTCATCAATTACTTAGCCTAAAAGCTAAATATACTCCTCATGGTCTTTTTCTCACCTAAACCTAATATACCAAAGCTCCTATTTTTTTTATACAAAAACTGCCTAAACACTTATCACTCCCACTCTCCCACTATAAAAATCATAGCATTCCACTTTCAAACCCCACTGAGTATCATAGTACTATCTATGCTCTCCGACATCTGTCTTACCCATCCTAACATTCAATTTATTGTTAATAAAGTGTCTCAATTTTTGAAGTGTCCTACTGATATTCACTAGATTACGGTGAAATGGATTCTATGCTACCTTCAGTCCACAACATCTTAAGGCATTCACTTCTCCAAATCCACCTTACTTTTGTTTTACACATACAGTCATCCTGACTGGGTTGATTGTCCTGATGATCGTGATTCTACATCTGATTACTGTATTTTTCTTATATCCAATCTCATCTGTTGGAGTGTTAAGAAACAACCTATGGTCGCTTGATCTAGTACTGAAGTTGAATAAAGGAGGATTGCTGTCGCCTCTACTGAACTATGTTAGATTTCATATCTAATGGGTGAACTAGGATTATCCCACCTTATACCTATTCTCTGGTATGATAATCTTAATGGTACATTTCTTACTTCAAACCCAGTGTCTCATGCCCATACTAAGCACATTGAGATTGATATTTGTTTTATTCATGATTTTGTAGCACGTAAAGCTCTCTTCATTCGATATATTACTTCATTTGCTTTGATTATCGATGTCTGAACTAAAGCCCTGCCATCTTCGACATTTCATCAACTTCAAGACAAGCTCACAATCTCATTTAATAGTAAGCTTGAGGGGGGCTAATAAAATATCTTATAAGATAAAATCCTAACTATGCATATCATTTAGTCCTATCACTTATCTGGCGTCGAATATAATCTTTCAGTTGTAATTGCTCTTTACATGTATCTTACTGATCTGTATATTAAGGACCGTATACACTATAATTAACATCAATTCAACCCTTACACTCTATTTTCAAAAACTTTATCATACTAGGTCTCATCTTCTAATTACGTGTTTAATCAAAACTATATATTAGTTTGGATGCCCAAGGATTAGAGATATAGATTATGATTTGTGAACTAGATAGTTCATGAAAGTATACTTGACCTTACATTTAGAGTTTCTTCGAAGAAGGTAAAAGAGCAATGCGAGCGAGACGTGTATGATATGAGAATGATGTAATAATATTATTAACCGTAAAGAAAATATTTAAATGAAGGGATAATCAATTATAAAGTATTCATTAATTGCTCTGCTTTTCCTTTTATTTTATTTTATTCTTACTGATTTTAGTTTGGATTAGACGAATAAAAGATCGACATCGCTGTAGAAAACGGTCTATGAAGCTCATGATTCTGGCTTACGAGCAAAGTCTGGGCGGTCCCGTAATGATTAAACTAGGGTAACTCGGGCAGTTTCGCTGGGGGGATGGCGGGCAGCCATAGGGGTCCACTCCTATGGCTGACCGCGAGAGGAGTGAGGAATCTCGGTGGGGTAGGAACTAGGGACTATGGAGAAGGAAAGGACCTTTAAGTTTTTGCGGAAAGATTTTTATGGGTAAAGTGGACGTACATATTATTATATCGTTGAACTCTATGGGCATGGGAGGAGTACGTAAGCTCGTGACAGAGCATGACCTCAATACATCCATTTATATTGTTACTAATTGTACTTGTATTTTATGTTTCGTTACTTCCAACTTCCAAGTGACATTTGTCGTTAGGTGGACTACATGTGCTTATAGAATATTTATGATTTTAGATACAAAATTAAGTTAAAAGTAGCAGTCTGAAAAAGCATAATTTTGACTAGATGTCCTTACAAAATATCTATTAACAGTCCCAGGTGCTTATAAAATACTTTATATGATTTGAAGTAAAAAATATAACTCAGAAGGTGTTATGATGACAATGATTAAGTCAAGTCAGATAAAGGGATCCTCCATAGATGGCATGAGATCTCTGCATGAGCCAAAAAAACTATCAATAGTACCAAGATATTGACTGCCTAATAAGTAATAATCAAACATTTTCAGTTTTCATGGGCATGTACTGTCATTTGTCTAGTTAATCCTCATGATTATGTCATATATATTATGCACAGATGAAATTAGATTTATCATATGGTTATATAATATGTTTTGGATTATCCCTAACACATACTGTTAAATGAATGATTGTGATATGTATATGAAAAAAATGTAAGCAGGTAGAGATAACATGTAGAGGGCAGCAGCTCCTTCCTTTCTTGACGTTACAGCATGTAAGAGATAACATATGGAGCCCAAGGGACTCAGTTACTTTGCTTCCAAACTCCTCAACCATTGATCATGTCATGGTGCTGCACTATGGTAGGAGTGCCTGAAAAGTGAACCCAACAAAATAAAACATTCATGTATCAGTCATTTCCATTTTTTATTATTCTTTTATTCCTAATTTATGGGCTCCAGTATTTATTTCCCCTTCATCCACAGCTTGGAGTTCTCTGAAATGACATAACCCATAAGAATTGGATTGATGTTTAATAACAACTGTTTCTTTTAACTAGCACAATGCTAATTATGAGGTTTTCCTTTTATCACTTATTGCTCCTGTCTAATTTTGCTCAGCTCATGATTATCTTGAATCACTTTTTTGCGCCAATTTATTAGGGCAATTTGGTAATAGTTAATCCGCTGGCATTATATTTCGTCCATTGTATGATAGGAAGACGTTTTGATATACTTTTCATTACACGGTAAACCAAAAATATCCTTTTTCCTTCAACCATAAGTACCCTCTTCAATATTTATTTTTTGAATGATAGGCCAAGATTATTACGGCAAAAAGAAAAAGTGCCATTTCTACGCAAGTGTCAACTCATTGACTAAACCGTTTTCAGATTGACATAACAAAAAAGAAAATAAAACAAAGCAGAAGATTTGAGATCCAAGTCCACCTAGTTATTGATTCGTTTGGAGTCTAGGTACAAAAGAACGAGAGTAAAAGAGGACAAAAGTGATATCTTTTTATGAATCTATTTCACGCCATGGCTGAAACACGAGCTACAACTTTTCTACTACTTAAGAAATGAGCTCTGGGTCAAGTTACTAACAATGGGGTTCTTCCTTCAACATTGATGCATATAATACATGTCTAAAAGAGACCATGGAGAAGTGTGGCCTAGCTGTGAAGCGGATTAAAGTATTCGTACCAAGCTCCTTAAAAGAGGCCGTCTAGCATATTTCGAGCCTTGAAATTAAAAGGTTCAACTGGGCCCAGAGATGAGTAAATCGTTCAAGTCAACTTATGCGATGATTCTTAACCAACCAAACCAGTGACCAGGTAGATACTAGAGAAACCTCTCCCAAGTTACAGCAAAAGCACCAAGCTCAGGATGGTCTGACCTTGATTTGCTCTTAGTATTTACGCGTATCATCATACTTGCAATTCAATTGGAAAGCCTCGTATTACAATAAACAACCATTCTCAAAATATGTATCTTATGATATAGAGGAGTTGAATTGTCCGTGACTTGAATGAGGAATCTGAGTTCTGCCTTTCATTAGCTACTGAATCTGACAAGATGTGAGCTCGGGCCTCGAAGCTGCATGTGCATAATGTACCAGGTCCTTTTGCGTAGAAATAGAAGCAGAAGACTAGACAGAGGAAGAAATGAGAGATAAGAAGAACTAGAGTATGCAGGAAAGGAAAACCTCTTTCTTTTGGGACAAATTTCATGTTGTAGTTAGCCAAAAATTACCGAGGAAGTTCATTAAACATAACCATCAGGAACAGTTTCAGGGTACAACCAAGCATCTTCTATCCAAAACAGGAGTTATGATTCAATACATAAACAACAACTGTAAGCATCAAGCAACACAATTGGCGGTTCATAAGTAATGTAGTCATGAGTGCCAGAGCCAAATGACAGTAAGTGTATCTACAGACTTTGAATGGCAAAAGCAAGAAATTGAAACTTGATGCAAGAACTGAACTACCACTTACTATCTCACAAAATTTTAGTTAGAAAAGAGGTCAAACCCATCTCAGACATGAGTTTAATTTACCTATAACAATTCATGTAAGACAGGGTTTGAGCCATGGGCTATTGTAAATAGGGATGGACCAGAAACTCACGAGAACCCTTTTCGAAGCTTCTGAATAGCAGAGTACAGCTTCCGCCGCGAACCCACGGCGTTGATTCCCATGTCCTTGAGATCTTCTAAAGTAAGCAACGGTAACACCTCGTCATCAACTTCGTGAATCTCAAAAACGGGTGCGTACCGACTCAATCCCAATTCAATTAGCCAAGTCCTTACACCGTCACTTGTGCTGCATTTCCGGTCACGGGACTCCATTTCATTTTCTCTACTCTCTCTGACCCGACTGGAACCCGCTATCCTTTGTCCGTTCCAATAATCGACCGAATGAACCGGACTTGGGTCCTTTGACGGACTATCCGAATCCCTAAAACCTTCTTCTCCATCTTCTCTACTGTCTCCTCCTCCTTCATCAACCTTCAATATCCAATTCGATCTCACTCGCTTAGTCGTTCCTCTCTTCGCCTTTTTCCTGTGGCCGAACTCCAAATTCACTTCGCCGTTCTGGTTACCGCCGTCGTGTTCCTGGACATTGGCGCTATCATTTCCGTTAACTAGATTGATTAAAGAACGGGCCTTCACGGCCTTCGAGGAGTCTCTCGGGAGGCGCCAAGGGTGTTTGGTGCGGCGTGGGTGAGAATCGTACGAAATAGTCACCGGCTGGTCACCAATTTCTCCGAGACGGACACTAGGCCTCCTTTGCCGTTTTGGCGCTGTTGGTGGTGCTACGGCGTTCTCCGTTTGTACGGAAATTGCCGTTGTGGTGGTTGCGGATATGTCGTTGTTGATGGTGTTATTGGCGGCGGTGGCTACCGGATTAGGGACGGTTTCTATTGCGATTGTGGTAGGGGTTTCCGGTGGATGTAGGTCGGCGGCCATTATACTGAGTTGAGTAGAGTGGGTAGAGTTTGCGCAGGATAAGGGTTAGGACATGGTGATCCGGTGATCGTGGAGTGTGACGTAAATACAGCTTGAGCCGTTGGATGAGCTTCCATCATCGAACGGCGACGAAAGCATTTGAGCCATGGGCTATTGTAAATAGAGATGGACCCAAAGACATTTGGGTTGAGAACTCATTTGAAGTTCGATCGACATTTCTTGATCAGGTGATTTAATTTTGAAATAATAGTGATATTCCGAGACTATCATTACCACCTAAAACAAAATCTTATAAGAATGTATCAAAAGAGACCAGTTATTGTGGGTGTGTACACAAACAGTTTTAATGAGTGTGTGCAAAAGCAAAGTTAATACATGAGCTTAAGGGAGGCCTCCCGGGGGTTGTGCCTGCATTATGAGGAGTTGCGGGGGGCATTAAAAGGTAACGATTTGTTTACAACACTTTAAAAACGTATTAAAAATTAATATAAGACAACAATTTTTAAAGTATTGCCTTCCATAATATTAAGAGGCAACAATATATTAATTTTTTGCTATGTATAAGAAAAGACAACAAAATTTTAAAAAAGGTTGTAATAAAATTTTATATATGCAACATTCGAAATTGTTGCTATAATTATCTATTTGCTAAACGGTATTTACTACATTACATATTTATTTATATAGTTACTTAATCATGTATATCTAAAATATCAAATTTCTCCATTTATTAATGAGTATTTAGAATATGTTTAAGAAAATTAAAATACTCGTCAATTTATTTAATAAAGTCAAAACATATGATATAATTACTCTGAAATACACAAAATTATTGTAATATATACACAAAATCCTAAATCAACCATTTATTTTTTAAAAAATAAAATTTAAAAATTAGTAAGAGTTGGAGTATAACATTTGGAGACCCTCCTACCCCCAGAAATAACAAATCAACCTCAAAGATTGTTATAGCTACCTTCCATAATTAACAATGTTTTTTGAAAATTAAAAAAATGATTGATAATAAAAATGAAAAGACCAAAATCAGGAAAGAATAACTTTCGTGCATCAAATAAGCCAAGAAAACAACGACATTATA
The DNA here is from genome assembly GCA_026546855.1 of Erythroxylum incrassatum. NCBI lineage: Eukaryota > Viridiplantae > Streptophyta > Magnoliopsida > Malpighiales > Erythroxylaceae > Erythroxylum > Erythroxylum incrassatum. Next base: position 7,267,900 of record JANVCL010000001.1, read on the forward strand.
AGCAGGTTACAAGGACAACGTTGCGTTGGAGCCCCCATCTTGAACAACAACGCTACAAGGGGGAAGGTCCACAAAGGCGATTAACAATGTGATCATCTGCTCGCCATTTCGTGACTTACTCAATTAGGGTTTAGAAATCATAGAGTTGATTAACAAGGCGATGGCGATGGATGATGTGTTATGATAGGTTCCAGTCAAAACCTCCTAGAACAAATGAAAAGAGAAAAGCAAATATGCAAAAACAATATGCAAAAATTCTATTATTGGTGAGAATAAACCAGTAATTTAAGCTGACGCTAAAAATCTCCCCCTTCCCCCCTCCCCCAACACTGACAATTGAAACGTTTAAATACAAAGTCTGCAACAACCGCCTTAGTCCTAACTACAAGGAATTCTAAATGCTAAAGGTACTCCACTAACGGCTAATGGGTACATGACCCATTAAACAACTAGATTGATCGAATCATAAGTAACAAATTGAAGAAAAAGGTTTATCCCACGTTTCCCATATTGCACGATTTACACGATCTACTTGTATCGTGATATCTCAACATTGCCCTCCCCTTTCACTGCAACCTTGTCCTTAAGGTTGAAGTTAATTGTAGCTCGACTTTCATGTCTTTCAACGATATCCTCCTCATTGTTTGCATTATCTCCTTCCAATAAGAGCAACTGATGACCCTTACACTTGTGTCCAGGTGTAATTTTTCATTACAATGGAAGCAAAGCCTTTGTGCACGCCTCTTCTGTATTTCTTCCCAGGACAATTGTTTTACTGTAGGCACAGGCCGTGGAGGTTGAACAAACTTTTGTTCCCTAATTAATTGCTCGTCTCTCATTCGCACCAAACTTACGGCCTCCTTCAATGTTTTGGGCTTGAGCATACGTATGCCATCTACAATTTTAGGTCTCAACACTTCCATTAATGTTCCTACTAGTGCCTTTTGAGTCCATCCCTGAACTTGGTTGCCCAATCGTTCAAATTCTCTTTAATAATCTCGCAAGGTTCCTATTTGTTGGATTTTAGAAAGTGCTTCGTTGAAATCTTCACATTTCGTTGGCCCAGACCTAGTCCAAATTTCTGATTGAAAATTTTCCCATGTCACCTATTGCCCCTCATCGATGTATGACTTGTGAAGCCATTGCCACTATTGGTTTGCCTTACTTTCAAGGTAGAAGGAGGCTAAAGGAACACATAAGTATGCAAAACACACGTTTCACACTCATCAATAATTACACACACACATAAGCATTTATCTATGTTTACTGCATGTTCAATGACAATCCCTGGTATATGCTCTAAATCACATATTACGCTTATTCCCATTTCATCATTCATGTATCTCTCATAGAACTTATAATTACACTTCATTGTACAAGATCATTTATAAATTCTCCTTTCAATTTTTTACCCTTTTGCTTGCATCTAGCTTACTCCTCAAGAACACTTGGTTACTTTATATCATAACTTAATTTCTTGTTTACTCTTTTCTAACCTCATATGGTGTCATAATATCCAATTCCCGTTTATGGCTTAGCAATTTAAACATATTCACACACATAGGCTCATCGCCCATTTATACAATAACCATACATATATTACTCACCAAGCTTGCTTGCAAGACTCCATGCTAAAATTGTCTTTGCCCTTGTTCTTGCGTAGGATTCTCTTGGTTTCCTAAAACAAACAAGATATCATTCAAGAGGAATTCACTTTAAGATCCCACAATGCAAAATCACTGAAACAGATTCTAGCATATTTAAACCCAAGCATTTTCTAAACTCCATAAACTAAAATCCTTCCAAAATTCCAAAGATTCAAATGATCATACCTTGATTCTTTATCAAATGAAGAGATCTTTAGCTCAAATGGAAGCTCTTTTCTTCCTCTTACTTTTTACCTTCTTGAATAACTTCAAAATCCCTCTTAAAGGCTAAGGAAATTAAAACTCTAGCTTGTTTTCTCTTCTTTCTCTCTCTCTCTTTCCTTTTTTTATGTTTCTCTCTCTTATCTCTTTTCTCATCCACGTATTTTGCTTCTCTAGAATCTTCTCATTCCCGTAGTTCTTCTCCATTTATAGTAAGACAATATTTCTTTTTTTCAATTATGTCATTAATGATTGAGAATTGTCCCATTTGCCCTCCTATTTATGCCTTCAGTCTTTTGTCCTTAAGTGTCTTGCCAAAAATATCCTTGAACATTCTGATATAACACTTTCTTCTAGAAGAATCTCCCCCATTGTCTTACGTCTCTAATGCCACCGAAAACATTCCATTTGAGTTAGTGATTCAGAAGATACACTTCAAACATTTTGGACTATTCTTGTCCATAACAGTATACTATGCATAACTTCCATCTAAATTTTAGACATCTTAGAGACTGAATTAGATTCCAAGTTCTTCATACCATTTGTAACTCCATGTCTCTATTTTACCACAAATCAAAAATCATCTCATTTGGATCAGTAAAACTCCAGAAATCATCAAAATACCGAAGTGTGGTCAGTAGAATAACACCAGTTCATATCCTTTAAGAACACACTCACTGTACCCGTATCACTCTTTTCACTCAATCTTTCTCATTTCATTTCAGATAGCTTCGATTCTTGGGGGAGATGTAGATAAATGTCTTACGAATCCAATGGTTCAAGAATCAGATCATTTGGATGCCTAGAGAAGAAGTTATGGCCAAAATACTCCAACATGTTTATGCCCTCACTTACAATGTACATGTCTCAGTGCGAATGCCATAACGTTTGCTACAGATGTCGGATTGACTTAGCTTTTGAATCATTGGAAAGAAGACTTCGAGATCTACAACATTCATGCATACCTCAAAGGCTAATTCTATCATCTTGCATCTGTATCATCTCACTTTTTCTTCCGTCTGCTTTTCTTCTTTCTGCTTTTTATCGTCTACTTTTCTTTCGTCTGATTTTTATCGTTTGCTTTTCTTTCCTTCACTTTCTATCGTTTGATTTTCTTTCGTCTTCTTTTCTTTCCTTCACTTTCTATCGTCTACTTTTCTTCCCTTCACTTTCTATCGTCTGCTTTTCTTCCCTGAATATATCCACTTGTAAAAATCATAACTTTTAACTCCGATATCAAAATTTTTCATATAATATACCGTTGGAAAGATAAAAGAGAGATCTAAAACTCTTTAAAAGGCAACTTTTCCATAATCAATCTAATTTAGGTCCATATTTACTCTCGAAATTGGAACACGAATTTTTGCTCAACTCTCACGTCCTACACCCAGTCCTCAACTTCATGACAAATTTTGGGACTCCTAGAGACATAATTGAAATTCAATGTCTTCACAAAAATGTAGCCATATGTGTCTAGTTTGATTCAAATCTAGAATCATCTCGTTTGGATAACTAGAGAAAATGTTATGGCTAACATACCGAAGGACACTCAGTAACGATTTCCAGATTACTATCAATCTTGTTTGTAAATCTTTCCTTATCATAACTCATACTGAAATCACTCTTTTTACTCTTTCTATTCCTCATTTTCAATAAAATCACGTTTAATATCAATTATACCTAGTAATTGCCAATGAATGAATGTACCACTTTTTATACAAAAACATCCCATATTTATATGCATATGTGCTAACATGATGCAAAATGCATTGTCTTAGTTTCTCTTTAAGCTCGCTTGTGCTGAAATTTCGGGTCTTAACCCTTAATATGGAGACGGGATGTTACATCTAGGCAGTAGTATAAGAAGTTTGAATCAGTTATGGGGGAGCAAGGCTACAAGAAGACTTCTGGAGATCACTGTGTGTTTTTACGCAAATTTTCTGACTATATTGTTACTTTATGTGGACGATATGTTGACTGTGGGCAATAATGCTTCTAGGATTGCTTAGCTGAAGAAGAAGTTAAGTAAGTCTTTTTCCATGAAAGACTTGGGTCATGCCAAGCAAATTTTAGGTATGAGAATTACTAGTTGCAGGGATGCCAGGAAGCTGTAATTTTCGCAAGAGAAGTACATAAAGAAGGTACTGCAAAGGTTTAGTATGACTGAGGCTAAGTCTGTTGCTAGCCCCCCATTTAAGGTTGAGTGTCAACCAATGTCCTTCTACAAATGAAGAGAAGGATGAGATGAAGAAAGTTCCATATGCCTCAGTAGTTGGCAGTTTGATGTATGCCATGGTGTGTACCAGGCCAGACATTGTTCATGCGATTGGTATAGTGAGTCATTTTCTCTCTAATCCCACCGACCTTGTAAGTGTAAAAAGCGAAACACATTAATGATTTAAAGAAGTTTCAGTGTTCAGTGTTATCATTTATTGTTACTTATTGCTTGGTTTGCTGAAAGCGTCTTTATTAAATGACTTGAGGCTTATTTTGTTACAGTAAAATATAACTTAACCTTTAACGATTCAAAGCTTTCGAACTGAAACTTACATTTTTAAAACGTCCAAAATAGATATTAAATAGATAAAAAATTTGTAAATTCATTACGTCAGGTAAATTTCATATTGTAGGTTTTGCTATCATATAATTAATTTTTTTAAATTAATCAAAGAGTGAGTTGTAAAGGAAGAGTTTTGGAGTAATTGGTAAAAGTTACTAATTTTTTATCAGAAAATTACAAGTTCGAACTACGAAAATAATTTTTTTGTAAAAATGTAAGATTAAAGTTTGGTAGATCGATAAATCTGAGTCTTATGTTTTAGATACGTTAGATTTTTATAAAGTGAGTTTTACAACCATATAATAATGAAGTTTATTGTTATACATTTGTTTCACTTGTCATCAGGGACGGATTCAGAAATTTTTTTGAGTGGGGGCAAAATTTTACTAGAAGCTAAAAAATTTTCAATTGAGGCAAAATTTTAGTGGGAGCAAATTTTTGATTTTTTTATGAGTTAAAAATTTAAATTAATAATTTTTATGTAAAAGTTTTGGAGTCAGTAGGTTCCGTCCCTGCTTGTCACAGGTAAGACCCACTATTATATATTTTAAACAGTAAATTTCATTAATCATATAATGAAATTCATTTTTTAAGGGTTAATTGTAAAAAAATTCAAAGTTTCATTAATTTTTCAATTATAACCCAAATTTAAAAAAGTAACAATAAAATGCTCAAATTTTGCAATTTTTTTCAATTCTAATCCAAACATCAAAAAGTGACAATAAAATATTCAAGCTTTCAAATTTCTTTAATTCTAGCCCTACATTACTTGTTGTTCTTCGATATCATCAGTCATTTATTTTCTGTTTGTTCTTTTGATGCCGCAAGCTATTCTTACATTATCGCATATTGTATCAGTAAGATCATCGAGACTGTATAATCTGATTTAGATAATTTTAAAACTTATCAGAAATACTAATGTTGGGTTAAAATTAAAAAATTTAAAGTTTGAGTAATTTATTGTTATTTTTTAATGTTCGAGGACAAAATTGAAAGTTTAAACATTTTGTTATAACTTTTTAAAGTTCGGGCTATAATTGAAAATTTGACAAAAAATAAAATTTTTATGAAATTAACCCTTTTTTAAATAAAGAACAACGTGACATTTAATTGGTAAAAAATTAAAGCTCCTAAGTTTTTCATCCATTAGAGTTTGTTATATATTATGTCATAAACGTTAAGGTTCGGAATGTAAGATTATGAGCCGACTTAGGTTGGGCTCGATTAATCTAAAAGTCAACAAATAACTTTAATTGTTCGAGTAGTAAGATGAATTTAGTTTTAGAAGGTTCGGTTTGATTTAATTTAAAAATATCAAATTTAATTGAATAAAATGATTTTCTTTTATTTAAATTTAATATAATAATATTATTTTCCTCAATAATACTAATTAATTAAAATGATATAAGTTAAAAAAATGACAAATCGATCCATAAACAAAATGGTTCCCATATATTATTATTTTTAGTTAAAAGAGTTTTTTAAATAATTTTATCTATTTAAAAATATTTATTATTAATAAATAAAATAATATTATTAACTTTCAATATCGTACTTTGTACGAAGTTTTGTACACCGGCACATCATACAAAAAGAAATTGATTAGACGCGCTGTCTATTCCACGTCACTATCAAATCCTAAAACGTTGTCGTAGTATTTTTGTCTTGACTCTTGATAAGTAATTACGTAAACAGTCATTTATCCCCTTCTTGCATTCTTTTCCGGTGATCGGAGAACAACCTTTCTGCTCCTCGGAGTAACGTCTCAGATTTTGCCTTCGTTCCGGATAATACCCCAAAATTTAAATCTTAACACAAACGAAACGCCACCGTAAATTCCGATTTCATTGCAGGGGTGTCACGGTAATTTCGTGCTTTTCTGCTCCGTCTCTGGAAGAGGATATCGCCACTTGTCAAACGCTCGTCACTCCTTCTCTTATTATATTATGAACACTGAGCTGTTTCCACTTCTGAAATATATTGCAGTAGTAACAGAGATAGGAAAGAACTGAAAATGGTATAGACTATAGAGTAGCTCTGAGCTTCTTCAAATCTGTTTTACCTTACTCTGAAACAATGGCCTTCGGTGGTTTGCTATCGAACCGGAATTTCGGTTCCTTCATCGGCTCAGGTGTGGTTTAGTGTGCCTCAATCTCTTTCTGCATCTCGCTTTGAAGTTCTCTGCATGTTTTGATTGCTTGCTCTAGAGTGAAGTTAGATTGTCTCTTGTTTAGCTTTTCTTTGAAATTCTGAGAGAAGAGAAGTTCATTCGCCTGTGTTCTGGATTTTACTTGTTTGCTTCGCGTTGGCAGGTAAAGTTGGACAAAGAGAACCTGGTTGTTCACATCGCACAACCGTTTTCAGTGTGCGATGTGTGGAAGGGAGTGTACTCTATCAAAAGTTACAGAGCCGAACGGCCACTTCAGGATTATCGTATTCACCGTCTCTTCAATCTTCAAAACTCTCAAGACTTTTTCGTTATTCCTATCCGTATCCTGGTAATTTCTGGTCTAACGAATGTCAATGCGGTCATCTTGACTGTCTGAAGTTGGAGAGAACTCGTGCGTCGGTGGAGGGGAATGCTCAAGAAACATCTGGTTGGACGGAGCATTTTCCGAAGCGTTGGGTCATTGTGTTGCTCTGTTTTGCTGCGTTTTTGCTATGTAACATGGACCGTGTGAGTGCTAGTTTCTAGTTTTTTATTCAATTTCTTTGCTTCACGTTTCAACTATTTGCATTTTGCAAGTGATTAATGATTTAACTAGTTGGAAGGAGCTGTTCAAATCAAATGTTGAACTTGATGTAACCGTCTTCTTTCAGATTGCTTTAGGTTCACGGAATTGTTTGTGAATCTAATACGTTGAATTGTGCAAAATATTATAGAAAATTTATTGAGGATTGAGTTCTTCGCAACTGAAATAATTTGTTCCTACCTAAGAATTGAATTGTTGTAAAAACTATCTTTTGAGTTCCATGTGAAATTAGAATTTCTATTCTTTATGATAGAAAAGCAGCAGAATTGGAATTGATACTCCCAATTCTAACTAATTACCAATTCTGAGCTTCCAAAAATCATCCTTCATAAAATAAATGTTTATTTCAAAATTTTCATGTTAGATTTTGTTTTCATAGCTCAGTCATATGCTAGCTTCAATTTTTTGCTGTAGGTGAATATGAGTATTGCAATACTTCCAATGTCTAAAGAGTTCAACTGGAACAGTGCAACTGTTGGATTAATTCAATCATCATTTTTCTGGGGCTATCTACTGACTCAGGTATGATCTCAGATAGTCATGAATTTTGAGTTTCATCTAGGACTCATTGAACATAACTTGTTTTGACTGGCCTGTAGATTCTTGGGGGTATCTGGGCAGATAAACTTGGTGGAAAGCTGGTGCTCGGTTTAGGAGTTGTCTGGTGGTCAATTACTACAGTTTTGACGCCTTTTGCTGCTAGAATTGGACTTCCTTTCTTGCTTATGATGCGTGCTTTTATGGGGATTGGCGAGGTCATCTCTTCTGATGACTTTCTAGTTTTGATATGCCTTAAACTTTCCTTTGGTAGTATAAATGTGGCTTGTTCATGTATTTGTTTCATTTCGATAAGCTGTCATAACACTATGAAATGAGAGTAGAATGAGCTTGGACATGTGAGATTCACTTATCTCATTCTCTTTTTTCGTCTAATCTCTCAGTCTCTTACTCCTTTTATAGCGTTTCCTATCTTATTTTGTAGAATATTTTGGTTGATCTGGTGACTAACTTTATGTTATGATGGGATTTATATTGAATTACAACATTCATGCATTCAAAATGTGTGATATTTTTTCATGGAAAGTGAATTGAGTATTATCATCTTCAACTATGGTCCAATTTCCCTACAGGGTGTTGCCATGCCTGCCATGAATAATATTCTTTCCAAGTGGATTCCGGTTGCAGAGAGAAGCAGATCACTTGCCTTAGTTTACAGTGGAATGTATCTTGGTTCTGTTACTGGATTGGCTATTTCTCCCATTCTAATACACAAATTTGGGTGGCCATCTGTATTCTACTCCTTTGGATCCCTTGGAACTATTTGGCTTGCATTGTGGCTGAGAAAGGTAATTTCTTTGTTTTTGATAGTTGTTTTTCATGGCAATAAATCAGAATTATAAAGTTTGCTTTAACTACAAGATTTGGTAGGATAGTTTTGTTTGAGTGCATCTCATGCAATTCAGTTCTTGGGACAAACATAGCTGAACTTATATATTGATAAAGTTGAGGATCCGATGAAAGAAATTATCTGCTGCCTCAAAATGTTCGTTGCAGGAATTATTCACTTTATGTCTCACGAGAACCAAAATTTTAATTTGAGCATGCACAAGATGCGGCATATTATTGATTTGTGAAAGATGGGATCAAGTTATAAATTATGACCAAAGAAACTCGAATGTGGTTTCTTGTATCTTTGGTTGGTTTACCCCAGGCGCATAGCTCACCAAAGGAAGATCCAGAACTTAGTTCTAAGGAAAAAAATCTCATCTTGGGCGGTAAGGTGGCGAAAGAGCCTGTTTCAGTCATCCCTTGGAAGTTAATATTATCAAAAGCTCCTGTTTGGGCTCTCATCATCTCTCACTTCTGCCACAATTGGGGAACTTTTATTCTTTTAACTTGGATGCCTACCTACTACAATCAGGTAATTGAGCTAATCCCACTGCTTTTATTTGATTTCAGTTAAGTTGACCACAAAAACTATTTGCAATGATTTTTCTTCCAAGATCTACTTGTTTCTAGTTTAGTATTGGTCTCATAGTCTTTGTTTCATGCTGATGCCTTGCTGTGCAGTGGATGCTTGTAAATGGTGATGAATCTTCAATAGTCCACTTTGAATCATGTGATACAAATATTATCATATCTTTTCTGCAAAGTTAACAGAATTGGTTGACAATTTACTCTATGTCAGAGATTTACCGCATCAGATCTCTGCTATTTCTTTTATCTGTTGATGCTATTTGTCTCATGAAACAATGAGAGCTAAACATATAGCATTGAACTCACTAAACATTAGGTTCATAACTTTTATGATCTGAATCATTGGAAGTATTAAAATTTTCAACTTCTTGCCCACTACGCCTTAGCAAATCTTAAACTCAGACAACTTATCATTCTCACCTTAATTTTGTTATGGCTATGTTTTTACAAAAATTTATGGAGGCTAAGTTGTTGTATTTACGTAATTTTCATGATTGTTTTCTCAGGTGTTGGACTTTAATCTCACTGAATCTGGACTATTCTGTGTCTTGCCATGGTTGACCATGGCAATTTTTGCAAACATAGGAGGTTGGATTGCAGACACACTTGTGAGCAAAGGTCTTTCCATTACAACAGTTAGAAAGGCAAGGAGTTATTTCTTGTGTCTGCTTTGGTCATCATCATCTTGTTGTTAAGCCAGATAATAGTTCTTCTATATTGTAGATAATGCAATCTATTGGATTTTTGGGCCCAGCCTTCTTTCTTACGCAGCTGAGCCGTGCTACAACTCCTGCTCTGGCCGTACTATGCATGGCTTGCAGTCAGGTTTGTTTGAATACGATATCAATTTCAGAGAGCCTAGATTGTCTGTTATTTTTCATTCAACAGTTTTTAATTAAATTTATTTCTGGTATAATCTTTTCCAAAATGTTTTTCACATTTATTTTCAAAATCACCTGTTTTCAATCAAGTTATAGCATCTGCTTCTCATCGATGTGTTCTTCTTTCACCTTTACGTGTAAGCTTTTAATAACAGTTCACTGGTAAACGGGAAATAGATTGGATTTTAAATACTTAATTAGACAGGTAATGAACTTGAAAAACTCTGTATTTAGACCTTTTTAAGGAAGTCAAACTCAGGTAAGTTGTCAGATGTAGAGTAAGCAAAAGTCTAATAAGCAATCAAAGATAATATGGTTAGAACAGTCCAGAAAGTTTCTGTTGGATAATTATGTGATCTGGGAATTACTAGCTTGCGGTATCATGACATCAATAAGGTCAGAGATAGTGCTAGTTGAATAACTACCTAAACACTATGCCTCCATCAAACCAGTCGTTGGTGATATTGGGAAGAGAGTTTAAATGGTCGATGCTTGAATTGCTGCAGGGATCAGATGCGTTCTCTCAGTCCGGGCTTTATTCCAACCATCAAGATATTGGCCCACGTTATGCTGTAAGTTATTGCTATCTTAATTGTGCAAGTGATGTTTGAAGTGTTAACGATGTGTGTATATCTATATATATATATATATATGTGACATCTTCTAAAACACCAACAACAACAAACACTGATAGTTCTATTAGAATGGGGGTCTATGGTAATCTAATATTACACAACGTTACATGGTAGAGAGTCTGTTTCTGAATATATGACATCTTATTCTATCATAAATTCGTACATATTCCCTTGTCGCATAATTTTGCATGATTGCTTGTCATTTGGTGACCCATCAATTGATTTGACCAATATCCTAATTTTTTTTACATAAACTCACTATATCAATAATCACCAATATTATAATTGTAGAATAAATATTATTTAATAATAATAACTACTTGAAGTCATACAATTGTCGAACTATTTAGTTGATCTTAAATTTTAATGTAATCTAATAGATTTCGAATGCCAGGGAGTTTTGTTAGGACTTTCAAACACTGCGGGAGTGCTTGCCGGTGTACTTGGTACTGCTGCAACTGGATACATTCTGCAAAAGGGTAAGCCGTTGGGATTGAAAGAGACTTGCTGTTTTTACTCGGTCCTTGGATTTTCTTACTCCACTCACTTGATTGTGGACCCTTTTACTTATGTTTCCTTTTTAGGTTCTTGGGATGATGTGTTTAAGGTCGCTGTGGCTCTGTACATTATCGGAACACTGGTGTGGAACTTGTTTGCTACAGGGGAGAGAATTCTGGAGTAGAACTATATGAGTGAATACGAAACCTACAAGCAAAAGTTTCTATATAACATAGGCAACATCCAAAGAGATCGAATTGGTTAACAGATGCAGCAGTGTCGACATAAGGTGTATACTTGCTGAACAGTCCACAAGGATAAAAATCCTGGTAATGAGTTAAAATGTTCCTTTCTTACCCTTCAGTAATCAAATAAAGAAAGTGTCCTCATAGCATTTGCATGTCTGTTGACATTTTGCACCCGTACAGCATTCAATATCAATGCTAGCCTTTTTAAGGCAACTCACTGCCTACTCAAAAGCCTCACAAAAGCTGTTGCAAGTTCTACGGACATAAAAAAACTTAGAAGGGCCCATAGTGCATTGGAATGTCTAATAGGAATGGCATTGGATCAGACCATCAACAAATTAGATGAAATGAAATTGTACTTAGCTTCGGCCTAAGTTGATTTCTTTTTATGACTTGAACCGTGGCTTGATCGAGCTTAGGCAATTTAAAACTCGATCAACTCGGGACCAAAAAGTAGAGTTTGTGCTTGTAAAAATAATGGAATAATTAGAAATAAAGATCAAAAACAAGATTCAAAATCTTTTGATGATGATGTTCTGTTTGAACTGCTTGGAGTCAGTAAATTTGTCTTATATTCCTTGCCTTTTACCTTTTCCATAAAGAATCACACTCAAGACTCCCTAGTTGCTCGTATCTTTTGGTATCTACTGAATGGTACAACTTTTCCTATAAATGGACCAGTGTCCTAGTACACAAGGGAAAGAGTTTTCCTTACCCTGCTAGAGAATCTTGTTCTTTTAACGTCAGAATAAACCGTCTATCTATCATTGAACCACTGAGTTGGTACCCATCACATGATTCTCTGACCCAAATATCCAATCTCAACCCTGTTTCTGACTTAAACCGATGTTAAATATAAAACATTGTTTTGGGGACAAGAAGAGGATGAAATTGGATAATTGGTATAAAGGATCTGAATCCATCCACATCACTACCTTTTCAGGTTCACTTACATTGCCAAATTGGGGAACAGATCTTTTGTTTCAGTAAACCAGTTCTTATCTGAACAGATCAAATGAAACAGAGGATCTCTTCCACCAAATTGGATAGTATAGAAAAAGAACATAGGCAAAAGGTAAACACAAATATAGGCATTATTTATACTTCAATATGAGCATTATTTCTGCAGAAGCTGTTACAACCAATAGAAACAAATAAAAATGAGGATGAGACATAATATAGACAAACGAAGTTTAGAAGGGAAAAAAAAAAGAGAAGAATTTATGAAAACTTTTGAATAATTTCACCAAAAATTAAGAAAGCTTATATAGTATTCTGCCTGTATATATAAAAAGTCAATGGGCTGTGTCTTGAAAGCCCAAGTAGGGCCCAATTGGCCCACAATCACTCACCTTTGCCCTCTCCTCTTCCCAAGTGTGTAGCATCTTCAAGTCTCACATGGATTCAGTCCCACATTCCTTAAATAACACTCACCAACATCCAAACAAGACCTTAATGTCAACCCCACCTACCGCTTCTCTCTAACGCCGTTACTTCTTGCGTTAACTCCTTGCAAATCCTTCTTCACTCTTGCCACCGTACCCTCCAAATCTCTCTTATGCACGTTAACCCTCAGCCCGTATTTCATGAACAATGTTAGTGACATCTTCTGCTCCACCTTGTGTCCCTGAACCACGGTGAGACGGTGGCGTAGTAATAGAGCCGCGGCCACCGACTTCATTTGTAGGTATGCCAAGTCCTTACCTAAGCAAATCCTCGGGCCTGCATTGAATGCCACGAACTTGTAAGAGTCGTGTGTTATGAACTTCTTGCCGTCAGATGACAACCACCTCTCTGGTCTATAGTCCATGCAATCATCACCCCACGTAGATTTCATCCTCCCCGTTGCGTATATCGAATACGTCACCGACGACCCCGCTGGAACGAATGTTCCGTCGGGCAAGACGTCGTCGGAGACAACGTGCTTGGAGTCCTCAGGCACGGAAGGGTACAGCCTCAGGGTTTCTGATAATGCTGCTTTGAGATAGATCAAACGGTCGAGTTCTTCAAACACCAAAGGCTCGTCGACCCATTCGGACAGGTCTTCACCGCGTGTCTCGATCAGGGTGGTGCATATTTCGTTTAAGATTTTGTCTTCCACCGAAGGGTTCTGGGTAAGCAACCAAAAGAACCAGCAGAGAGCGACGGAGGAGGTGTCACGTCCGGCGAGGATGAAGTTGAGTGCTACCTGTTGGAGGAAGGAGTCGGAGTAGGATTCTTTCTTCTTCATGAATCTGGAGAGCAAATCGTCATTTGGGTTTCCGTCCTTTTCAAGGTTTGAGAGCTCTAGTTTCCTTGCATTGATAACCTCCGTCAAGTAGTCACCGAGCTGAATCAAGCTCCGGCTTAAACTAACCTCCATGCCCAACCTCAGCCACTTCCTGAACTTCCACAAAACCTCAGGCAAAATGAATCTCTGAAGAGAGGCTTCGGTGGCTCTGTCAAAAGCTGAAGCGAAGCTGTTCTCCGGCAGCCCGACGGCGCATGTCTGTGGGTCCTTACCAAAGGCCAAGCCGCATATGTTGTCGAAAGTGAGCCGAAGCAACACGTCTTGAAGATCAACCGGCTCGGCATTGGCCTGAGCCGATTCAAGAATTGGGCAAAACCTCAATTTAATGGCTCGGCTCACCCAACGAGCGATGGCTTGGCGAAGAGTCCTGGTGGTGAATTCAAGTGCGGCGGTCTTACGTTGGAACAGCCACGTGTCGCCATCGGAGTTGAAGATGCCTTCACCGAGTAGATCATGAAACACTCCTTGCCATGTGGGGCCCTTGGGGTAATTATCGAATCGGGTCTTCAAGATGTGCTCTAGATTTCTCGGGTCGCACGTGACTGTCACGAGTCCTTGTTTCTTGGCCAGAAACGGAATCGCACAGATGCACGTTTGGTACGTGCCGCCGCAGGCGCGTAGATTATCACAGATCCAGTCGTGCATGCGATCACAGTTCACGATCAATCCAGGCAGACTGCCCAATAAAGGCCAGGCACGTGGACCTTTCAAAGACCGTGAGATGAAAAAAAACCATAGTAGATACACGGTAACCGCCGATAGAAGCAACAAGGCCGTCGATAAATCCATAGTTGCAATGTAGAAGAAGAAAAGACACTTTTTGTGTTGATGGGTACTCTGTGACTTACCTCAAAAATGGAGCTTGAAATGCAAAAAGGCTTCAATCTAAGGGAAACCCAGATTGCCCTTTTCTCCAAAGATCATTTCTTTGGGTTTAATAGCTAAAACAGAGCATTCTTCATGGGAGCAACAAAGGTGGAAAGGAGGAGTGAAGTGTATGTGAAATGTGAAGAGAGTAAGTGTTTAGTACAAAAATGGAGAGAGGGGATTTATAGGTGAAATGTAATGGAAGCAATTATTATGGCCAGACTGTTATGTTGAAATAGGACCATCTCTGCCGCTTGCTTCTTTCTCTTTCTCTAAGAATGAGATGTAGGACTATAAATGCACTGAGAGGTCGTTGAGACTTTGAAGGCTAGAACTTGGCTGTTTTTCGTTTTCCCTGCAAAAACCATCATTAGAAAAAACCATTTTCAGATTAAAGAATCGATCAAGAGTTAATACTTTCCATCTCTTATCTCTCTTTCTACTTCCCTGCATGTGTGTGCACCTAAATTTGTAGGCAAAGTGAGGCTCTTAAATTCAAGCATTGAATGTAGAGAACTTAATGAGATTAGTTGAGGAGCTAAGACGGCAGAGAGATATAACAAAACAGAGCATAAAAAGAAGAAAACATGGGGTCACAACGACTAAAACAGACTGTCTGTTTTCAAGTATTTAAGGATCATTTGGCTTATTGTTTCATGAATATGCTTTAGAAACTTCGTTATAAGACAACGAGTCTTTCCTAATTTTTTGCATCATTAAATGAAAATTGGTCTTTTGGGCAATCTAGTTAAGGTTCGGTGAGCAACCCTGCAACATTTCGATATGGGATTCTTTTTTTTTCACTTCTCTTACTCGTCTTTTATCTTTTTCCCACTCAGAATATGAGAATATGCACATATAATAGATATGAGCAGAAATTCCTGTGGTTCTATAACACGACCTTCATCATTGATGATTCATATGATAAAAAAAGTGTGCCTGCTCAGTGACTCTGGTGTAGATACAAAGTCAAATCTACCTTGTATAAGTTCCTCACCTGAACTCCTAAAAACAGGAGGCCTTACCAGTCTGCAACTCTGCATGTCAACTCCAAATTTTGATCTCTGAATATTCCTCTCTTTAATCATTCATGTTTTACCATTTCTTCTTGAGATACAATATACATCACAGTAATCTTTTGTCCATTTTCACTTTCACAATGTAATGTATGGAAATGGAAATCAAAAGCATAGTGGCCTAAGTCATCATAAACAAACATACATTAAAGAGCTGTTGACCTATCTTTCTATTTTTGATGAACCTTTCATGTAGCTGAATTACTTGAGATAAAGCACATAAACAGAGGATTCTAGAGGGGGGCAAATATACCTATGCTATGCATTAACATAGTACCCTGTATCTTAATCGAGTTAAATTTATGACATTTTTAGCATATGAATAATAAATTTAACCTATATCATGTCACAATCAAAAAATTTGGACCTATCAAATATAAAAATAAAAATTTTAAATACCAAAAAATATGATTTTTAGCTTAATATTTTATAAAAGTTTTAAATAAGTTTCTATCGTTATGCAATGAATAATTAATTTAATAATGTTAGAGTATAACGGGTACTAGTTTAGTATCTTTCGAGTATAAAGTAATACTAAAAATTACGGAAAAAAATTAAAAATTTTTGGTGTAATGTTAATGTACAAATTGTTAAGTACCCGATTTAATAGCTTAAGCTATTGTGTGAGACCAATTTAATTACTTTTATATATTTACTAACACACCCTCTCATGTGAAAGCCTTTAGGCTTGAAACTTTCACAGATTCACTCTACCTTGTGTTGAATAATAGGTAGGTGGTAGGATTTGAACTGGCGACCACTTGGTCACAAAAGCTCTGATCCTATGTTAAATGACCGATTCACCATAATAGCTTAAGCTACTTAAGCTATTGTGTGAGGCCAATGTAATTAGTTTTATATATTCGTTAACACAAATAACATCTTTAGTTTAAGTAAAATGTTTAAGCAATGCTTGCCATTAGAATATATTATTGAGTATTTGAATTGAATATTATAATTAAATTATGTAATATACAAATTATCATGTGTATCTAAAAGTATACTCATTATTTAAAAAAATAACTCAAATTCTATTACTTTTTCGGACAGTTGGAGACATTCAAAGAGTAAACTAGTTGATGATTTTATAATTGCATCATAATATGTTGGTTGGGAGGTTAGTATCAAACTCAAAAATATGTCTAAAGCTGCCGCTTGAATATTATTTTCTTGCCCTTTGCACGAAGCAATTGATGGTTGGATACCACTTTCATAGCCCACAGGTTCTTCTGTGGCAGACATGGAAGTCTTGTGGAGGTTTGACTTTTGTGTGTTTCTGATCGAATAGATTAAGAACTCCTAGAGATTGGTACGTTCGAAGTTGACTCTTTCCTTGCCAACCAAATACATATGAATCAACGATCATGAACTTTAGACGTAGCAGTCTCAACCATAAGCTATAGAACTCCTAGAGATTGGTACATTCGAAGTTGACTCTTTCCTTGCCAACCAGCAAATAAATATGAATCAACGATCATGGACGCTAGCCGTAGAAGTCTCAACCATAAATTACAACTTTCCTTTCCATAATAAGTTTGCTTTATCATAAAAATCAGGAGTTCTGTGGCATTCCCAAGAGATTCTGTTCCTATATTAAGCAGTAACTGAGGAGTTATGACTGGTTTCTAAAGTCGTGTTTTCCAAAGAGTTAGAACCATCAAACCAATGTACTATGAGCATCTTAGTGGTCACAGGTTTGAAAAACAGGTAATTTAGGTGGACAGCTTAATTGGATCTGACCTGAAATGGTGGCTAATTTAGGTGGACGTTGGCTATGATTTAAACCACCGTGACTCCTGCAAAAGTAATAGCTAACACTTAGGGCTCTTTGATTGGATGATAATTAATGAAATGAAATAGAATGGAATGGAAGAGAGCAGAATAATTTATAATAGAATAAAATGTAATGTAATGAAAAATTGTTTGGAATGAATGGAATGGTTCATAATGTAATGTAATAAAATATTGTTTAAAAGATAGACGGAATGAAATGTAATGTGTGATAAATGACTATTATATCTTTATATAACATTCTCACGCAATCTCGAACCAAAAAAGCACAAACACTTAAATGCTATAGTTTTAAAACAGCAAAAACCTATGACTTATTAACAAACAATTAAAGTCAGAGTTGTACTTTGAACAATAATTATATATATTTTTATGTTTATTAATAAAACTTTATTATTAATTATATACAATTTATTATTTATTATATAAAATATTATTATTAATTATTTAATAAATATTATTATATTAAATATTATTCTATTCTCTTTGATCTATATTTTAAAATAATTTATTTATATTTTTATTTGTATAAAA
>JANVCL010000001.1:7340243-7353835 GCA_026546855.1 Erythroxylum incrassatum
CAATGAGATGCGCTTCTCTATTTTCTTTTAACGTGTTAATATCACGCATAATTGGAAGATTCAAGAACTTGCTTTTAATATGGTTATTGAGACCATAATTTTTAAATTAGAGGCATTGAGGTGAAAATGGCATGTAGATTACACTTTTTTGGTGCCTTTTCTTGATTTTACTTTACCATATTTTTATCCCTTAGGTGTAACCAATTTTGAGCCTTAGCTTTTTCTTTGGATTGTGTTAGCTATGTTACAAGTTGATTACTATTTTTTATTGATTAGCTCTATATTTATTTATTTACCCTAAAGGATTGTATTTACTTGATCATTTAAGTATTTGATTGGATAAAGAGGTATTAAGAATAGATAAAGGTGTGAGCTTATATATTTGAAGTTATATCTTCTCATGTGTTACTTGTCAATATTTTGTATATTCTCTTTATAGTTTTTAAAAAGTTTTTTTTTAGAGTGTTAAAATTTTAAGGAGAACAAGAAGACACCTAACGTGTTTTACACCTTCTTTACATTATATGTAGAGATTTGAGTTACTTGAATCAAATTCTTGTTTGATCTTGTTTATGCAATTTACTTTATGTTAATTAACCCATAATTTATTTTTTAGCTTATCCTACATAACTTTATTATACCTTTATATAAAACCCTTTTAATTTTTCCTGTAATTTATTTTGTAATAGTGGAGATGTAACATATTTGTAAGCTTATGGTTAGGATTCCTTTTATGTATTGACTTGAGAGTTTCATCAATTTTCACTATAAACACTTTGAATGAATTAAGCAAATCTTTTTTTAAGGGTTTTAAATCATATTGCATTTGATTTTGTTAGGATTATCAAAATATCATTCGTAATGTTAGCTTGTGAAAATTTGTTCTACAAAATGTTTACGCTTATTTTATTTTAATTTTGTTCTTAAATCATTACATTTGTAATGTGAATAGATAGGTTAAGATGAAGAAGAGGCGAATATTAAGAAGAGTAGATGAAATGGAATTTTTATTTGCTTTATTATAAGCAAATGCTTAAGTGTGGAAATTTTGATATATAGTGATTTAGTCATATTTTTATTCCTATATTTAATTCATTTTTGCTTGTTTATTTGATTATTTTTATTGATATTTGTACTTAAGATCTTTTTATTGTGTTTCTAGGTCTAATTCACTCATTTGGAGCAAGATGAAACACATTCAAACAAGTTTGGAGCACTTTGGTACTATTTTGATTAAGTTAGAAAGTGTAAGACATTGCACATGGATGTCTAGGAGAGCTTGAAGGTGTGTTGAATATTCTCTATAGAACATGCCCGTACTGATTTGTAAGAAGGATATATTGATGGTACACATTTGTGTTTGTGCATGTGGTATCTCTAGATAATGTTACACATCAATTTGAAGAACATGATTGTCAACATGCCCATGTAACTTACTGTAATTGAATTTCAAATTTAGAAAGATAAGATTAAGCTATATATAAGGGGGAAGAATATATATATATATAAGGAAGAACCTTAAATTAATTAAAGGAAGGAAAAATAACCAAGGAAATCCTTTAGAAGTATATTTGCATCAATCTATAGTGATGTTTTTGGAGACTTTAAGGTTTCTAGTTATATTTTCTTATATTTCTAGCTTTTTCTTTAGTTTTGATGTTTTATTTTCTTTTATCATATGGTAAATACATTTTGGTTTCTATATTAGATAAACCCCAAGATGGATCTTGTAGTACTTTATTTTATTTTAAATTATTTTTTAATTTTATTGAAATTTAATTATTTGTTCGTTTATTCATGAATTAATATTATTTTTTGAGAAAATGGTAATGAATTAAGCCATTAAAGGCAATCAAGAGTTATAAAATAGCTACAAAGAGTTGTACTTTAGTATACTAGCTATTGCAAATACTATAGGGCAATTCTAAGCTCAACCTTTTTAGACATTGGGATGGTTGAAAACTACACATTCCACATTCTAGTACAATTATTTGAAATTTAGACTTGCATAAGCTAAGATAGCTTCTGATTTGGAGGACAATTTTGTTGTTGAATTATTCCTTGGTTAATATTATTGGGATATTACTTCATATGTCATTTCATGTGAATAAGATTGACAAATCCTTTGTATGAATAGATCTGTAATAACTATATTTTGTGGCATCTACACAAGAGCCTTGACAATGGGTAAGTTATCTTGAATTTGATTAAACAGCTTAAGGAACTTACTAAATAATGGGTGTATTTTAACTTTCTTCACTTTAGTAGCGTAATAGATGATAGGACAATATTCCTTGACTTTTTCTAACTGATGTTCATCTTCAACTTTTAGGATCTTCTCCTTCTTCTTCTGGAAGTTCAATTCCACTCTTTACGATGATTGTCATTTCTCTTTCCTTAGGATTTGTTTCATTTGTACTAGGTAGACTCCCCTGTAGTCTTTTTGAAACTAGCTTATCAATTTGTCTAACCTAAACTTCTAAGTTAAGTATAAAAGCTTCTGTTCATCAATGTCTTGTATTAAATTCTTGAGCAATCTTCAATATCATCTCCTCCAGAGTTGGCTTCTTAGGTTGAGGTGCTTATTGTAGAAATCTCGGTGGAGGATTATTCTTTGCTTGGCCTTGATTATATGTGCTACAATATGGATTGTTTTAGGGTCTAGAAGCATTCCTCAGATAATCCACATGCTCGTACTGCTTGACAATTTTGACCTTGATGATCTAGCCTACATACCTTACACTGCATCACTTGCCTAGTGGATTCATCATTAATCTATCGACTTTTCTACTTAAATCTTCCACCTGGTTTGCCAATTATATCATTTTGTCAATTTATAAACTCCCATTGGCTTATTAATTTTGGTTCTAAACGAGCATCACTGATAGTTGTTCATTGTCATGTCCTCAATAAGATTTTCATCCGCTTATATTGTTTTGTTATTTAAAGTACCCATAGTTGTTGCATTTATTGACTGCCTCGTGTTTTGATTAAGCCTACTATGGACACCTTCTTAACATCTCCTTGAATCACTGCCATGTATCAGATATCGACTCAGAATCAGCCTAGGAGTAGGAGGAGATATCATTCCTCACTTTAGCAGTCTTTGTTTGTGGAAAATACTTCGATAAGAATATTTTTTGCCACTTAATCCCGTGTAGTCAGTGATGATCATGGTATCGAACACAACCGTAGCTATAGCTATGTACCATATACAACTGCAGCTATAGGGTCACTTTCTGACATAATTTTTTACCAATTGACAAGTTTAACCCTAATATTTTATAGAGAACAATTATAATGTTAACATTTATAAAATATTAAAAGTAAACCCCACTATAAAATAAAATTTAATCCTATCTGTTAAATGTCAGGTTAGCACTGATTTGACAATTTTTAATATTTTTTATTTTTTAATGCTAAGTTATTACTAATGTGATAAAGTGGGACCCACTTTTTTAAAAATATAAAAATTTTAATTTATTTATAAATGTGGACCCACCTTCTTAGTTACTCATCATCTCATTTTCGTTTTTTTCCTCACTCTGTATAATACCAAATCATTTCTTCTTCTTCTTCTTCTTCTCCTTTTCCTTTGTTTCATTTTCATCGAAAATATCATGAAAACAAGGTTATATATATATATATGTTTTGATTGTTATTGTCTTCTTCAGCTCGATTTCCTATCACTTCTTTTCTTGAAGTTGATGTCTGTGATGAAAATCACGATATTCTCTATTAACCCATACACAGAACCAAAAAAAGCATAAGAGACTTAAAGAATCAAACAGGATGTATGAAGCAGAAAAGAGGAAAAGTGAGAGAAGCTCTCGAAGCTTCTTGCTGTGTCAGAATCAAAGACATGTTTTTGAAAGATCACTAGAAAAGTAGTAAAAACTCAACAGAAAGTGGTATCAGAGCATTCAAGACTTCCTAGGGCATTTCTTGGATTCTCCAAGCATCAATATTCATCAAGAAAGTCAGTAAGTGAAAGTCTTTGGATTCTGTATACTATAGTAAGCATGGTAGGCAAGGAAATGGATGCTTTTTCTAGTAAAGAAGACTTTACCATCTGGAAACTCCGGATGCAAGCTCTTCTTGAGTCTTATGACTATTATGGTGTTATAGATGATCAGTATGACCTAGAGACTGATCCTATAAAGAAGCTAAAGATGCAAAAACTTGCACATTGCAAGTTAATACTTCACTTATCACCAACAGTGATAAGAAAAGTGCAAAATTGTAACACTGCACAGAAGCTTTGGTTGAAACTTGATGAATTGTATGCCAAGAAGTGTCTTCCTAACAAGATGACACTTCTTCACAATCTTGCAAACTACAAGATGAATACTTCAGTCTCCTTAGATGAAAACCTAGACTATTTCTTTAAGCTAATTCAAGATTTAGAAGCTACAAATGAGAAAATTTCATAGGAACATCAAGTTGTAGTAATCCTAAAGGCATTACCTTGTAAATTTAATGCATTACCTTCTAAATTTAATGAATTCAAGAAGGTAATTAAGCATGCTAGTGGAGAATCACTTACTATAAATAGGGTTTTGGATTCTCTAATGGAAGAAATGGTTGAAGTGAATCCTTTTAAGAAAGAGGTTGAAGTGATGTTTGTAGAGAATAATTATGATAAGAAATCTCATAAGAAAAATAGCAAGAAAGGAAAGTGGAAGAAGGGGAGTGGGAAAGAAAAACAGTCTAAGGAAGGTGAAAATGAAAAGAAGAAAAGGGGAAAGTGAAAACATGCTTTTACTGTGATAAGGAGCGACACTTTGTAAGGGATTATAGAAAAAAGAAGAGGGATAAAGCAGCTGAAAGTGGAATTTCAGGTAATGTTGAAAAACCTGAAGATTCTAGTGAAGATAAAATTCTGCCTATGACTAAGGATTATGAGGACCTTAGTAGAGAATGGATATTTGATTCAAGGTGCACTATGCATGTCATTCCTCATAGGGACTGGTTCACAAAATTTGAACTAGTCACTGCTAAGGTTTAAGTGGAAGATTCTGGGTAGCAAAGGATAGAGGGCATAAGAAGTGTTTCCATCAACATGTTTGAGGGAAAAAGAAGGATCCCAAGTAATGTCAGATTATGCCTGGAATAAGGAGAAATATGATCTCTGAAAGTTTGTTTGATAAGCAAGGCTTTCAGATCAGGTCTAAAGATGGACTTAGAGAAATCCTAAGGGATGGGAAAGTCATCATTAGAGGAGTGGAGAGGGGTGGTCTATACTATGTTATAGGCTCAACTGAAATAAATTAGATTTCAAAAAGTGGAAACCTTAAACTAACCAAGCAATGGCATGCAAAGTTAGGTCATGTAGGCAATAAAAGCCTGCATCATCTCTCTAGGCAAGGTATAATACCTGAATAAAACTTACAGAAGTTAGAATTTTGTAAATCCTGTGTGCTTGGAAAGCACTACAAGTCAGCATTTCAAAGGGAAGCTAAGAAATTCGCAGAGATCATGGAGTATGCTCACAGTGATCTCTGGGGGCTAGCTTAAGTCCCCATAGCAGGAGGGAATTTGTATTTCATATCCATAATTGATGATAAATCAAAGAAATGTTGGGTTTGCCCTATGAAAAGAAAGGATGAAGCTCTGAAGATTTTCATGAGGTAGCATACCCTTATGGAAAATCAAACTGGGAGGAAATTGAAATGCCTAAGGACTAATAATGGACTGGAGTATTGCAACAAAGACTTTGAGGAATACTGTAATAAGAATGAAATCCTAAGGCATAAAACAGTAAGAGCTACTCCACAGCAAAATGGAATAGCTGAAAGATTGAATAGAACCCTCTTAGAAAAGACTAGGTGTATGCTTCTCTCTTTGGGTTGCTCTCATTCCCTATGGGGTGAAACAATTAGGACAGCAGTGTATTTAATCAATAGGCTTCCAACCTCAGCTAATGACTATAAGAATCCTCAGGAAATTTGGAGTGGTAAGAAGCCAAGACTCACACTCCTTAGGACTTGCAAATGTGTAGCCTACGCACATCAGAAAGAGGGAAAATTAGAGCCTAGAGCAGTCAAGGGGTGTTTCTAGAATATCCAGAAGATGTAAAGGGTTATAAACTCTTACTACTCCAAAAGGAAGCCTACAAACCAATCATTAATAGAGATGTCATCTTTAAGGAAGATGAATTTCTCTGTTGAACAAAAATTCACAAAATTTTGACCTCCAAAGTGAAATTCAGGAGCATTTAGGGACTTCAAACCAATTAGTCCATTTTTATGTGCCATCAGAAACTGAAGAAGGTGGTCCACAACCTACTGATGTGGAGCCTATGTAAGGCTCAACACATTATGAACTAAGGACAGAGGTGGCTGAAGCTGTGGGTGAAGGAGAAACCCCATAAACAACTTCAGCTGATGAATAAGGAAGCGTACAAGACTATCAACTTACAAGGGATAGACAGCCAAGACAAATAATTCCTAATAGGAGGTATTTTGATTCAAACTTGGTTGAGTATGCTTGTCTTGTGGTTGAAGGTATTGAATGGAAGGTTTCAAAGGAGCTATAGGTAGAAGTGATGCTGAATAGTGGAAGGAAGCTTGTGAAAAGGAGTATTCTTCCCTAATGAAGAATAAGACATGGACTTTGGTACCTAGACCTCCTAAAGTTAAATTGATAGAGAATAGATGGTTATTCAAGTTAACTGAAGGAATAACAAAGGCTGAACTAAAAATCTACAAGGCAAGACTTCTAGCTAAAGGGCATAGGCGGAAAGAAGGGGTTGACTACAAAGAAATATTCTCACCAGTAGTCAAATTTAAGACAATCAGACTTATCCTAGTGCTAGCTACTGCCTATGACTGGGAAATCCATCAAATGGATGTCAAGACAGCCTTCCTATATGGAAAGCTAGAGGCGACTATCTACCATAAATAACCAGTTGGTTTTGTAGATAAAGAGAAATTTCATCATGTTTACTTGCTTCAAAAGTCCCTATATGGGCTGAAGCAAGCACCTAGATAGTGGAACAAAAAGTTCCATGAAATTGCTAATGAGATGAATTTGTTAAAAGTGCCTATGATTACTGCTTACCTATGATTACTGCTTATAATATAAGAACTTAGGAGGGACAGAAGCCATCTTCATGCTAGTCTAAATAGATAACTTAATTATTGTTGGAAAGGAGCTAGGTAAAATAATTGAGGTAAAGACTAATCTGAACAAACGCTTTGAAATGAAAGACCGAGGAGAAGCTTAGAAGTTGTTAGGGATGCAAATTACAAGGAATAGGAGGGAAGGGAAACTATGGTTGAATTAGAAGAGCTACATCCGAAAGGTATTAGTTCAGTTCAATATGGAATTAGCAAAACCTACTTCTATTCCTATAAGTTCTCACCTTCAGATGGTTGCTGATAAGTGCCCCCAAACTGAAGAAGAAAGGAAGGCCATGCTAAAATACCCCTATGATGTTGGAGTTGGTAGCATCATGTATATGATGCTCTATACCAGACCTGATCTTGCTTATGCTATTAACATTTTAAGCAAGTTCATGTCTAATCCTGGCTTTGAGCATTAGCAAGAACTGAAGAATGTCTTCAAATACCTTGCTAGAACCCTATGAAGTAAATCACATGTTAGTATAGACTTAATATTCAATATACAAAATGCACAAGAAGGAGGGGTTGAATTGTGTATCCCTCTTTTTAAAACAATCCCCTTTTTAAAATCACTTACTTTTTCAGAACTATCCAAAATCAGTAATATGAAATATTGCAATTTATTTCTAAGTGCTTGTATAAAACAGTAAGAATGAAAGTTTGAGAGTTGAGAGTGAGAATCGACACAGGAGATTTATACTAGTTCACCCCAAACTGTGGGCTACGTCCAATCCTCAGAATCCTTTATGAGATTTCACTATACTTCACAAAGATACAAGTATTCTTTTCTCCGAGCCTCTTCAAGTCTCTTACAGCAAATATTCTTTCCACACTTAGCCTCTTCAGGCTATCTGCTTTTGTTCTTTCTACTGAAAGATGTTTCGAGCTTTGTTACGGACAATATTAGCTCTAGGTTTAGCACATAGAATAAAATTTCTTGCTTTTGAATCTCTAGCTCTTTTGAATTTCTCTAACTCTTTCGAAAATCTCTAACTTTTGCAGTCTTCAACTCCGACTCGTATTTATAGCCTTTGTCTTCAACCGCTTCTTGATAATTGCTTCTTTCTTCTTGTTTCTTGATCTTTGAAGAATCAATTATTCAGTTAAGTTCTGTAACTAACTCAAACTGACTAATCATCCGACGTGGAATCGGGTCTTCATCTTAGTTTTGCTTTCCGTCTCATTTCTTTCGTCTCATTTTTGTATCTACTTCTGTCTCATTTTCTTCCATCTCATTTCTTTCGTCTCATTTTGTTCCGTCTCATTTTCGTCTCCCGTCTCATTTTCGCCTTTCGTCTCATTTTTGTCTTCCGTCTCATTTTCAGCTTCCGTCTCATATTCGTCTTCCGTCTCATTTTTGACTTCTGTCTCATTTTTAGCTTCCGTCTCATTTTCTTTTGTCTCATTATTTGGTCTTCATCAAAATTATTAATCATAAATTCATTTTGACTTAACAATCTTCCCCTTTTTGATGATAATAAATAATTATAGAAAGAAAGTATTATTAATACAATGATATACACTTAGACGACTATATACGCTTGAAAAAAAATTGTAGCCAATATCTTCTTTTTTTGTTCTTCTCTTCTTCTTCTTCTTCTTCTTCTTCTCTTCCTCCCCCTATCTTTTTCATTTATTTCTCCTTTTCTCCTTTTCTCCCCTATTTGTTATTGATCAAAAAGATCATTACCTCAGATGCTTCATAACTTCAAAAAACATTTCTCTCATTTCCGTGCGGATTGACTTGAGATCTTGTCGAATATACTCTACTTCTTTATACAAGTCACCCACAGAAGCACACAAATCATCAACTTTATCTTCAATGTCTTCAACATGCTTCTGTTGTACTACTTCAAGACCAACGGTCGTAGTATATACATCTGAAAACATGACACCTGGTTTAGTGATTGTAAGGAAAGGAGGTTTGAGAGATAGGCTCGGTTCCGTGAGATCAGAGTCTTCAAGGTTGGTTACTCGTGGAACTTGTCTTCCAAATAGGTGTAGAACATCTCCAATTGAAGACACAATGCTCAAGGGTCTGATGTGCATAATCAGGTGCACAAGAGTTTCTATTGAGTAGCTAAAATCTCCAATCCTAATGGATCTGTACTAGGATATGGGCAGAGGTCCCTATATAAAGAGATACTTCTCTTCTTATAGGCTTTTTTAACCTTATCATTTGATTCTTGTATCTTTTAATTAGCCTAAATACTTTTGTTTGTAGCACTTACTCCTTTAGTTATTTTATTTATTTATTTTATATTTTTAATTACTTGATTTTTTTTCTTTTTTTGGTCTCTTCATTTATTTATTTACTTATTTTTATTTTATTTTATTTTATTTTTATTTATGCAATTATTTCCTAATGTCTTTACCTATTGTTTTCTTTCAACCATTTTGAAATTTTGTTGTTTTTGTAGGTCTATTGGAGATATCCTCTACTAATTAAGGGTAAGGCTACATATTTCTATACCTCCCTACAGCTTACATCTTAGCAGGATTCTTACTAAGACATTGTTGTTTATGTTAGCTATAATTGTTTTATATGTTTAGATAGGGAGAGCCCTAGTTATTTTCTTTACAACAAATTTAATATTATTTATAAAGTCACATTTAATTTTATGAAACATATTTGAATATTCTTAATATAGATTTAGTTATGATGGTGATTAGATTTACTATTAATTAATGTGTGGGCTACAATAGAGAAATTGCATTAGGGGGGACAGGGAACTATGACCTAGATATTTGAAGTTGCATAGGGTACTAAAGATAGGCTTACATAAATCTCTTGAATTAGAATTAAAAATTTCTTAGTAAATTACAAGATATATTACATTTTTGAGAGTTTTAATAAGGTGGAAATATTGATTAATTTAACTTAAGAATAGGTGAATATAATTTAAAAGAGAGCGATTTTATATTATAAGAATTTCTATCTTTTTAAATGATAAATACCTTCTAAGTTTATTGAATCATAAATGTAGAGATGATGTTAAAAGTACTTATCTAGGCATTATCCATATCTAAATTCTTTACTCAATTAATTGCTTTATTTTAACCTTATCAGCTATTCCTTATATATTTTGTTATGTCTTTATCAGTTATACATTATTCAATCTATCTAATAAATTTCAATAAATCAATAATTCACTTCAATAATGAATGTAACTCATGTGAATTCTTATGAAATTCTCTCAAGAACATGT
Organism: Erythroxylum incrassatum; assembly: GCA_026546855.1. Lineage (NCBI taxonomy): Eukaryota > Viridiplantae > Streptophyta > Magnoliopsida > Malpighiales > Erythroxylaceae > Erythroxylum > Erythroxylum incrassatum. The sequence goes on from JANVCL010000001.1 coordinate 7,350,580, forward strand.
TAATGGATCATCAAAATGACTTTAACATGTCAAATAACTAAATTGTGGACGATTTATAACCATTTGTGAAAAATATTCTCATTAGAGATTCAAGCTAGTCATTATAATGATTAGTTTTTGAGATATTGATCGAATTATCCTAATTTTCAATTGACTTATATTTCTTGATCAACCTATCATATACAAAAAAAAGAAACAAACTTATTGCTTTATAAATTTCAAATTTCTCAAAATTAAGACATTGGGAGTTATTTATTTCTATTATTATTCTTTTTCCTATAATTGTAATTGATATTTATCCAAAATTTGTGATATGCTATTTATTTGTAAAGTTTGGAAACAGTCTCTCCACTAGTTAGGGGCAAGGTTGCGTACTACTGGACTTCCCCAGATCCCACATGATAGCGGAAGTTTCGTTAGATTGTTGTTGTTGTTGTTTGTCTATTCATAAAGTTGATATTGAACATTTTTCAAGTCTCTTCTTGAGATAGATGTGAGTTATTTTGTTACAAAATGGTGCTTAAATCTTGCAATTAATCGATGCAACTGTGAAGAACATCTTTTGCTATTCAAAACTAATTTGCTTAAGTTTATATTCATCATATAATATCATTTTTAATAAATTTATTAAATAGGATTAGACATATTAGATACATCCTATACATGTCATATATATATATACATACATATATATATATATATAATGAGAGATGATTTCTTAGGACTTTAAAATTTTTAATTCAACACAAATGGTCATTACGACAAAAATATTTTTAGGCAACGACATGTTTGTAATAGTTTAAAAATATATTGCTAAAAATTAATATAACATAATAGTTTTTAAAGTGTAGTCTTTGCTAGTATAAAAAGGCAACGATAATAATAATTTGTTGTTACATATATAAAAAGGCAACAAAATTTAAAAAATGTTGTAATGGAGTCTTATATATGCAACATCTAGAATTGTTGTTATAGTTCCATTTACTTATTTACAAAAGGGTATTTACTAATATTACATATTTATTTATATATCTATTTGCTAATATATATTTAAAATATAAATTTTTCTATTTACTAATAAGTATTTGGAGTATGTTTAACAAAATTAAATTACTACTAATTTTTATTTAGTAAATTAAAACACATGAGTCGATACTACAGGTAAATATTACTAGTAAAATTAAAATACATGGAAATCTTTTTTCCATCCAACCTAAGAATTTTTTTTCTAAATCTGTTTTAAGCCAAAAAAGAAAAAGTTTTATTCAATATCTAATAATATACAAAAATAGTCTCTATGAATAATCCTTTTGTTTGTTCTCTTCTTCAATCTATAACTAAAAATCTCTAAAACCACTGCCAAAATGGCTCTCCCTCACCTTCTCTTAACTCACAACCCTTCTTCTTTAAACACCAATCCCTTTGACCATTTCTTAAGGTTATGTTTGGTTGGAGGTTTATTAGTGGAATGAAATGTAATATTATTCCATTGTTTGGTTGGAGGGTTTATAATGGAATGGAATGAGATGAGATGGAAGAGGAGGCTTTCATATTACATCCCATTCCATTCTAAACAGTAAAAATGAAAAACTTTTGATTTGGGGGGTTTAAGATGGAATGTAAAATGATAAACAACTTTACGCTATATTACATTATAAACCCTTCATCCAAACAACATTTCACTAGATTACACAATGAACCCTTCGATTCCTCCCAAACAATAATTTTCTAATATTACATCTAGTTAAGGTCCATTCCATTATAAACCATTCAATTCCATGAAAAAATTTACGTCCATCCAAACATAGCCTAAAACCTTCGCCAATTCTCCCTCCAAGTTCATGACTTCGCTTTTTTGCTACCATAGAAAACCAAACACCACCAACCTCAAATGATCCTTCGAAAAGCTTCACACCAACCTCTGGAAACTCGACAATGTCATTGAACTCCCCTTCTTGCCTCTCCCTTTAGTTTTATTCCTTCAAGCTATCTTACTTCTCTAGATTTTCGAGTTCCATTACCGTAACATGATGCACACCCTCTTCTAATCTAACCTCCATTTTGGGATTGTTTACTCTAACCCCAACTCTGGAATGCCCGATGTTGGTTGCATCTGAAGTAAATCACTTGTTAATAGAGAAATCACGTATAATATGTAAAATACACAAGAAAGGGGGTTGAATTGTGTTAAATCATTTAAGATATTAATCTTTAAAATCTTTTTGATTTTTTTTACAAATTCAGAAGATTACAAAAATAATTCACTTAATTTGGTGGGTTATGCAACAACGAAAATTAGTATCTATTCTTCTAACAACAAGAAAATTAAAGAGATAAGAGTTAGAGAATATGACACTGCGATTTATCCTGGTTCAATCTTAGCCTCTGAAATTTCACTATATCCTTCAACGTTACAGGTATTATCTCTACACTTGCAGAGCCTCTTCAGGTCTCTTTCACAAAGTATCCTTTATCTGCTTTCTTAGCCTCTTCAAGCTCTAGCCTTTCTTTCACTCAAAAAGATATTGTTTAAGCTTCACATGACAGATGTATTTGCTCTCTTTCTTTTCTCTCTTTTCTCAAAGTATTTTTCACTGCATGAGCACTTGAGCACAAAATTTCTCTAAGTATAATTTTGTACAATAAGAATTCTTTTCTCTTTTTGTATCGTATCTATTTTATTTTACGACTATAACTAATATTTATAATCTAAATCTTCATCAGTTTTCTTTATAATTCTGCTTGTTAAATCTTCTGAAAACTGTTATTAGTTGAGTCCTGTAACTAACTCCAACTAACTGACGTTCTAGTACATTCTTCAATTACATCATCTTGCATAGATTCATATATTTCGTCTGGTGTCTTAGACTAAGCATTTCATCTGATCCATCTTTTTCATCTTTTACTTAAGTATCGTCTTGATTTGATGATTTGTGCCACTTACATTTATCTCTACACTTAATAAATTCATTAAAACAATTCACACACTTCTATGATTATTATTATTTGACTTTCGTCAAAATTAATAAAAGAAGTGAAGTCTTTTGACTTAACAATCTCCCCTTTTTTGATGATAACAAATAATTATAATAGTAGAAGATAAAAATAATCATACGAAAATAAAGCAAGATACACAATAAAAATTTCTAATTCTTTCTACTGTTCTCCCCCTATTTGTTATTAATCAAAAAGATAGTTCATTTTAGACGCTTCAAAATTTCAACAACCATTTATTGAATATCGGTGCAGATCATCT
>JANVCL010000001.1:7373321-7386025 GCA_026546855.1 Erythroxylum incrassatum
GATACCGTTAGAGACGGTCTCTTTTGGTCGTTATGGTTTGACATCTTTATATAGACACATGGATCCTAGCTTTTGGGAAGGTTCCGGAATAAAAATTTTTGTTTTTCCACACCGTGTGTATGTGATGCACACACCGGGATTTTCCTACATTCTCATAGATATCCCCCACCACTTTTCTCTAGTTATGGGAGGGAGGGGGCTATCAGTTTAGGTTCTAAAGCAAACACAAGTAGCTTAGTGGTTTTAGGTAAAGTTTGATGGAGAATATGAAATTAGGGAGTGCTAGAAAGGGAGTTAGGGATAGTAGGCAAAGATGACAAGGAGGGAGAGGCCAAGGGTGGAAAAGTCAAAGCATCAAGGTATGTTGAGAATAAGAAAAGTAAATATAGCATGAAGAAGAAGAAAGACACCAAAGCAAAAGGTGCAATAGCTCTAACTTTGCGGAGGACTTATCCTGAGCCATATTAGAGTTGAATCATTAAGGCGAGGTAGGCAATAGGAGAAACGTTCGACTCAATTGTATTAGTATTAGGACAAAATATAAATTATATAAAATTAAGAGATTATTTTGTAATTTTAAATCCATATTTAAAATAATATCTAATATTGTACTAAATTATAACTAAAATTGATATCTAGGTACAATATTTGTAACAATGGGCAACAATTTAGTTTTGATAATCTGAATCCTTTAGTTACATAAGGTGTGTATAATTTATATTTCCCTTTTTCAAAATTCAATCAATTTATTTTTATTTTGTTTATGATCTAACTAAACCAGCCTAACATATAAAAGAAAGAAAAAAGAAGGGCAAAGGGGTCAAAAAAGACCCAAAGGTTTTCATTAAGTTAGACTTAAACGTTTTTAAACATTCAAATAAAATCCAAATGTTTGATAAACATTAAAAAAGGCCCTTATTTTACCTAAAAATTAACTCCTCCATTAAATTTTTCCTACATATATTTTTTATTTTTTTCCTTTTGAACTTTACTATCACGTAGAAAATTGCTTTGACATGGAATGAGGTCCATCTAAAAATTAGGAAAAATGTCTAATTTCATTAACCCCTAAATTTACTAAACCTTTGAACCCTAATTTTTCCAATTATGAAAATCCCTAATTTTATTAACCCCTAAATGTTGTTTCTATTTTGTCATGACATTAATGAAGACTTTGGTTTGACTTTCATCTATGATATAGATGTGTTCAATGATCTACTCAAATAACTCATCAAATGCTTTGGCAATAGCCTATATGCACTTTCTTAGACCCTGATGATCAAGCCATGCAATATGTGGAATATAATCTCCCAAGTCAGGAGTGTTTATGAGTTCATCCTTATGAATAATAACAATGACCTCCATTGTTGAATATTTCTTCCCAAAAGCCATTAAACAATTCATATTAGCACTAAGAGAGTATAGTTTTGTTCTAAGATTCACAACCAAATGCTTGTGACAAGAGGCCTCTTTGATGGGCTGAACAAGCGACCAAGCACTTGTTTTCTCAAAGACTTTTAAAGAATTTCTCTTAGAGTTGTTAAGAAACTCGAGAGTGCAAATTTCGCGCATTTTTCTCCAATAAGAGCCACAAGAAGAAAATATCAAGTTCTTTTGGTTATAAGACATGTACTTTGAAGCCTTAATAGGTAGTTTGTCAGTAAAGCCAATTTAGGGGTCAATGAAACTAGGGATTTTTCCTAATTTTTAGATTAAACTTATGCTATGTCAGATTAATAGTCTATATAACAGTGGAGTCTAAAAGAAAAAAGTAAAAAATTCTATGTAGAAAAATATTAATAGAAAGGTTAATTTTCTACTAACTGAAAGGTTTTTTAAAAATATTTATCAAATGTTTGAGTTTTATTTGGATGTTTATAAACGTTTGGGTTCAACTTAAATTTTAATAAAAAATTTTAGGTTTGTTTTGACCCTTTTGTCAAAAACTAAGAGCAATTATATATATCAGTGATTGAAAAATTGGACCAAATCGACCGGTTCAACCAGAATAAATACTAACAGCCTTAAGTTCCAGTTTAGTTTGTGTTTATAACTTTTTTGAGAAAAAAATCGGCCCCTTATGTAGAAAATTGGTCAGTTTTTTAAAAAACAAATCACGAGACAGCTAATTTGAGCACGTGGGACCCAACCTGTTGTCCTTATCACTCTCTATTTTTGATATTTTTGAAATTTTTAATGAATTTTGTCTATTCAATTCTATTACACAATCTAACTAATGTAATTTTTTAATTATATATTATTATTGATATCTTTATATTTTAATTAAAATTAATATTGTTAAACATGAATTAGTATTTTTATCCTTAAAAAACTAAATTCATTTAATCTCACAAATAAGTTATATTTGTTAAAATTTAGGTTCTTTATACATCTCTTTATACTTTAATTTAAAGCATGTAAATTATTATTGTTAAAAACTAGTTATTATTTTTATTATGAATTTGTTTAATAAATTAAATTATTAATTAATATATATAAGTATTTTGCTTAAGAAAATATAAGAATGCGTTAAAAATAATATTTAAACTATAAAAAAACATATTTAAAAGGCAATAAAAAAAGTTAGAATAAAGCTAAAGTCTTTTCTATTAATTTTTTTAAATATATTGAAACTTTTCGAATCTTTAAATAAATGATAATAAAAAATACAATTTTATTTCATTTTTATTTTAAAATTTATCTTAGATTCAATAAATTATTAGATTTATTATATATTAATAAGCATTATTAGTGCATTTTTATTTCAATAAAGTGTATTTTATTTTATACTTTATTTTTACTTATTCTTATAATTATAATTTATTATTTATTATATTTTAATTTTATAATAATTGAATACCGATTAAATTTCTAAATTTTTAATACCAATTTAATGTTTGGACTAGTTTTTAAATCATTGATATATTTTAAGATAAAAAAGATAAAAGATAAAAGAAAAGGTTGAATTGTTGTGTTTAATTGAGAAGGGTCAATGGAGGACTGGTATATGTACACGTATCAAGTAGCAGCAGCTGAGGCTCGGATGGTGAGGTGATTATTCCCAATTTTCTTATCATCGGAATCCTACTCGAATGGCAGTGCAAAGCAACGGTTTGTTCCTCCCGATATGGGCGTCGTCAATTATAATGAATCATATGAATTCAACAAAGAGGAGAAGGCTTGCAATATGCAGCAACAACGATTGGAATATGAAGAAAGGAGGAGGAGGACTTCCGAATTCCAATTATGTGGTTCCTCTTGACAAATCCTTATCTTCCATCACTCGGCCTCTGGCAGAAATATTCCGAGATCTCAACAAGAGGATTCCAGATAATATTGTGAAAACCCAATCCCAATCAGAAAGCTTTCGAGATCTCAATAACAATGTGAAAACCCAATCCCAATCCCAATCCCCATCCCCCTCTATCCCCTGGTACTCCTCTTTCTTCCTTATAACTGTTTATGTTATGCATATGCATCTCTTTCATTCACTATATCTTCCTCGTGTTATTAACCTTATAGTCTTATTAAATAATTCAGGTACCATGCCAATCGAATGCTCAGCTTCTATGCCCCTGGTTCGTCTTTTTTTTTTTTTTGGTGTTTGCTTGTTTCGAAGGGCTAACCTAACCACCAAATTCATCATTCTATTCGATTTGTTTATTTTATCAGCTAAACAATTCAACCTCTGCAATACGACTTTCAACTCGTTGCTCTCTTCTGATTACCATGATTCCATGCCTTTTTCTCACTGGATCAAGTCTCTTTTTTCTGTGCATTTCTTTCATATATACACACACACACATACATATAATAATGTATCTACTGAGTTTGATATAAAATAATAAAATGCATTAGCAAATTTTAGCTGTTTGTTCCAATATTCTTTTTGTATTACTAAACACAACATTTACTTCTTTTGACAGGGTGGTGCGGAGAGATACGCGATGTTATTTTCTCTGACAATGGAAGTGTGACAGTTGTGTACCGTGTCACTGTACGAGGATCTGACGGAGAGGTGTGTTCTATGTTCACTAAACTGTAACAGCTCCTACTAATATTATGCACATTTTCTGCTCAAAATCATGGTTTTGGGATATTTGAGTACTGCAAAATTGTGTGTCCAAATTACCCATGTGTTGTTTATTGGATAATGCTCATCAGATCATTGACTTGAATTATTTCCCCATGATCATCCACTATTTGATGTGGAGTTTGCTTGCATACAAACTCAGGTAGCCACATTTATTTACATGTAAATAAAATCTCAATCATTTAAGTTGGCCCATATGGGACTTGGGATTCACGGTGTCTCTGTTTAAGATTAAAATTTGGGACCAGCTAAACAGAATCCGTGTATTACTTCTGAAGTTTTCCATGTATTTGTTGACTGAAAGTCGTGTGTAGGATCTCATGTTGAAATTGACTATGACGAGTGAAATATATAAGACATCCCTGAAATACTGTGTGTGAGAAAAGAACGCATAGGTGTAATTTTGGCTTTATCATGCAACTAATCAACATACATGTGAATACAGGCACACCGTGAGTCATCTGCGACAATCTCATCCACTGATGCACACATTGTAGATCCAGTTGCTGCGGCAGAGGAAATTGCTTTTTGCAGAGCATGTGCTCGTTTTGGCCTTGGGCTTTATCTGTATCATGAAGAATAGATTCTTCATAGGGAAAAGATTTTCACTCATGTATGTGTCTAGTTGATGCTTACCTCGTGGTCCCAGAACTGATGTACATAGCTAATAGGTTTAGGAATAGCAACACAAACATATTTAATATAGAACAGCGTATGCTGTATTGGAGAGACGATAATTGGAATAGTTGCCAAACGATTCTTAATATTTACGAATTTATAATTGGTTTTAAGGGAACAGATATCCAAGAGAGAAATTGGATGGATCTGATCCCATGGAATAGAGTAGGAACAGATTTTCGGGAGCAGACGATCTGAATCCTGGTTTTAATCTTCTGTTAACCATAAGCTTGAAGTTTCGACATGTTCCACCCTGACAGTTAACTGAACGGATATTTAGATTTAGAGCTTAAGTAAGATATTGCACTCGTTATACAAATTAGTACTAGAAAGAATATATGGTTTGAATTCATTTGTCAAATAAATATATTCTAGGATAGAGTTCCAACTTGAAAAAATGATTGTTTGGTACAAGCCCCAATGGTACGACGCAAGAAAGAAATCCAGAAAAAGAGGAGTAATGACAATAATGCTTGACTACATCTGGGGATTTGAACGGAGGTATCCATTCCGGCCTTTGACATCCTAAACAATAAGACAATGCTTCATTCATATAAACAAATTTTTTGGTTACGCCACCTTGACTACCTGAGACATGTCAATTTTTTAACCAAAACGTTCCAGTTGGAAGTGTATCTATTTTTGGCATTATTTGTAATTTAATTAGGATATCTTTTGTAAAAAGGAAGATAATTTGGTACAAAATTCTACTACCTTAGAATATGAAAAATTTTGGAAGTTAAGATATTCGTAGAATGAAGTAATCCTAAAAGAATAAAGAATCCTAAAGGGGGGAGGATTTGTTGTGTATCAATAAGCAATCCATGGTGTGACAAATGATCATCGATTTTTGGCTAGTGGGTTGGTCTGTTTTCAAAGATCAATTACAAAGTTCTGCCTTCAAGGGGTATGGCTCGATAGTTGAGAGCGAGACTTGACTTTGGTTAAGTCCCAGGTTTGATTCCTTGTTAGCCCTTCTTGTAAGGGCCTGAGATAGTCAGGGTTTTACTTGTAGGTGGAGAACTAATTAGGCCTTCGATGATGAGGTGCACCCGCTTAGCCCGCCTGTAAGGTGGTGCGCTAATTGGGCCCTCGGAGAGATGTACCCACTTGGCCCACCTACGGGGTTTCCTCGTATCCCCAAAATATAAAAAAAATTACAAAGTTCTACAGCAAATTTTTGTTGAAGACTCTCGATTATTATGTTTTAATACTGCTGCACACATAGGGGAGTGTTCATTCAATCAAGTTCTTTTCTTTTGTTTCTTTTATTCTTGATTTAATCACTTGAGATATTCTTCTTTTTGTTATATTCTTTGTTTTAAAATTCTCTATTAAGGTTAGCATGAGTTGGTCATCTAAAAATAACTTGAAATAACAAGAAAAAACTTAAAAAGGTGAAAAGAAGGTAAAGAAGATACGATGTCATAAGTGTCAAGGTTTCAGGTATACGCAAGCAGAGTGTGCTAACACTTTTAGAAGAAGAAAGGGGAAGTCTTACACCAGCACTTGGAGTGAAAACAAATTTGAAAGTGAGTACGACAGTGAAGAAGAAAATGCAAGTCATCATACTGCATTGGTTGCTTTATCTAAAGAAAATTCAGTTGCTTGCTTAGTAGTAACTAGTAAAGAAACTAAAGATAAAAATTCAAATGTTTTAGTATCAAACTCTAATTTTGATAATGATAGCAATGACAGTGACTCAGAATTTAGAAAGGAAGATATCTGCAAGGCCTATGAACTAATGTATAGCAAATGGGTGAAGATGTGTAAACAAAATGAGAAGTTAAAGAGGCATAATTCTACCATGAAAGATGTTATTCAAGATTCGGAGATGAAATTATTGTCAACAAAAGATGAACTTGATGAAACCAAGCTAAAGCTGATCAATATAGAGAAAGGAATAAGATTGTTGAATGGTGGTATCAAGAAGCTATACAAATTGATGGAAATTGGAGAAAAAAAAGGAGATTTTCAAGGTGTTGAATATACAGGTGAATGATGTCAGGTGAATAATGAGCAAAATGGTGAAGCTAGATTTGTCAAAGAAGTAAGATCAATTAAGCAAGGAGAAATTAAAAAAAAAGCAGAAAGTTTGTGCCTATATGTCACTATTGTGGTGTAAAGGTCATATAAGGCCAAATTGCTACAAAGTACTGCAAATGTTATTCCTTAATGCTTAAAATAGAAAATATAGACATTCTTGGAAGAATGGATTTGGGAATTTAATTGAGGACCAGTCTATTAAGGATGGATTAACTTGAGTAATGATACGTTGGCAAGTATATTAATTGATGGTAAATTGTCATCTTGGTCTTCTACTACTGCACTACGTGCTTCTAATCTTACATAGAAATATTTTGCTCTTCATAAGCTTTTGCTAGCTAATTGGATGCCCAACATATATACTGTGACAATTTATCCTGCCCAAGTTAAGATTGTGTATGCGATAGACACCAAGGTTAAAAATATATTTAGGGCAATTGATTATTAAGGCTATGATTGCGGGTGTTGGTAAATAGAAAACATTATTAGGTTTTCCTGTTTAATTACTCAATTTTTGCATGCTAAAAGTATATCTCGTGTTAATTTTGAGGTACTTGAACCTATGTTTATCCTGCATATCTCTCCTCTAATTCTTAATGTCAACAAGTAAGCTCGAGTGGTTGATTTGCCATACTCCTCATCTAATTCCTCTGCACAGCCTATTGCACCAACTGCGGATACTTATGCCTCCTTATTTGCTGAGATTGATCGCATTAAACACATTTTTCAAGTGTATGACTGCTCTTTAACAACTCAAACAATGAATTCTTCATTCCGCTTCATCCCATGATCACTAGCGTTGTTGGCATTGATTTGTCTCAAGGGGGAGATAGGAACTTACTGGTATTTATAAATTTGCTAGTGATAGTTGACTATTGACTTGATGTTGACCTTGACTTTTATTTTTCGATATCTTTTATCATGATCGTTTATTTCAGGGGGAGTTTCCATTTCTCTTATTTAGGGCGACATTTTGATGTGATAAATAATGCCAAAAAAGGGGACATTGTTACAATATTATATTTTCAGCATTATTTGTATTTTAATTTATTTAGGATATGTTTTGTAAAAGTAAGTTGATTTGGTATAGGATTCTACTATAAGGAAGTCGATTTCGTATAGGATTCTACTATCTTAGAAATGGAGAATTTTGGAAGTTGAGATATTCATGGAAGGAAGGAATCCTTAAAGAATAAAGAATCCTAAAGGAGGAAGCACTTGTTGTGTATCAATAAGCAATCCATGGTATGACAGATAATCATCGATTTTTAGCTGTTGCATTTAGTGTGTTTTCAGAGATCAATTACATAGTTCTACAACAAATTTTTGTTGAAAACTCTAGATGATTATGTTTTAATGCTGCTGCATACATAGGGAAGTGTTCATTGACTCAAGTGCTTTCATTTTGTTTCTTTCATTTTTGATTTAATTACTTGAAAACTTTAGATGATTATGTTTTAATGCTACTGCACACATAAAGGAGTATTCATTGACTCAAGTGCTTTCATTTTGTTTCTTTCATTCTTGATTTAATCACTTGAGATATTCTTCTTGTTATTATATTCTTTGTTTTAAAATCTTATGTTGAGGTTAGCATGAGTTGGTCATGTTATTGGGTGCGAGGTACTTTTATAAGGTGAATATGAGTGGATGGAGTCAAGGAGTAAGTGGTTTCGACTCTGTAATAGCCTTGTGTAAGCCTATTATATTACAATGAAAGTTGATTAATTTAGGTGAGGGCCCGGCAAACGTAGGTCATGTATGTCAAACTGCGTTAACAAATTTCTAACGTTCTCTATGTGTGATTTATGTGTTGTGAACTTAATTTGTTTGCTTGCAAAAGTATTCTAGAAATCGCAGTTGCTTTCCCAGTTGCTTTGTGAGAATCAGTTGTAAATTTTAATTTGAAGCAACCATGATAAAATAGAAATTTTGCAGAACTTCAGGGAGCACATGATCGATTAAAATAGATAGAGAAATTTTTTATAATTTTCCATTTCCATTTCCATTTCCATTCCTATTCCCATTTTCTTTTTCTTTCCTTTCTGCATGATTTTTACACTCCTATTTATTTCATCACCAATTGAAGATTCTTCTAATGACAATAAGTTTCTTTGTGATGGTTTACCATTCTTTAAATTAGGTAGCCTAACACATGCTTCATAATTGATTTGTTTTTGTTGAACACTACTTGCCAAATGTCACATTTCTTATTTCCATGTTTCATGTTAATGATTTATGGCTGAAAAATATATTGAAGAAATTTATGTATATATTATATATCATGGAAGGGATAAAATTATACATTGACTAAGGGTCATGCGACAATTCAAAATTACAATTTGCACATCTTTAAATATCTACATCATTAGTGTTTGAAATTGTTAATGATACAAGAAAGCAATGATACCATATGAACTAACTTCTATTCTTCCTTTGCAAAAGTAAAGATTGTTAGGAAACCAACCATGATCGAATCATGAGCGTAGCAGGAAAAATAATTTTTTTATAGTTTCCGATCTAATCATAATAATTGATTAACTTGAAAACATGAATTATAAAATAAACGAATCATACTTGATTCGAATACTTGTTAAAATGTTTTTGAAACATTTTTTAGGTTACAACTATGAGTTGTTCATCATCCAGCCTCTAACGGTATCCACAAAGTAATAAACAGAAACTCAACTCTTTGAGAGGAATTTAGCAGGAGTGCTAGCTCCTTTAGGATAATTTTCTATATATATATAGCTTTATGGTTTTACTTTTATTAAAATAAAACATTTCAATTAGATTTGAATTGGAACTCTAATTCTAATTTAATGTAATTCTAATAAAATTAAATATCTTATATTTGAACCTTGAAATTTCTCAAACTTCACAATTAGATCCATCTTAATTGAAAATTAATTTTCTCTTTTTAACTACTCTTTATGTGTGACTCATGATGTTTTTAATATGTTGGCAATGATTATAAATTATACATGTAATTCATAATTAGAATTAGATAAATTAAAACTCCTTTTATTTTAACTTTGATTTTCTAATTAACAATCACAGTTCAAGATTGATATCTAACAATATGTCACAATCACCTAAATATTAGGAATGTCAAAGTGGTTTCATTCAACCTTCTATTCCTAGTTATGGTGTATAATTTAATATTTTCATCATTTAATGTTGTAATGAGATATAAACCATGAATATAGTGTCTACTCTTATTAAATCCAATCGTGGTCATTCTTACTAGTTAATAATTGATTAATAATTGATATTTGTAAACATCATCTCAAACATCGTTCACTCTAGCCAAAGAATTTCTTAAATCACCACTAATTAAGAATAGCAAAAATTTTCCTCTAATTACTTTAGCAACGAATCCTTTATTTAATCACTCATCTATTTCTATATGGTTTGTACTATTCCAAGTACTACCAACTGAGCTTTCTTAAATAAACTAGGCATAAGTAACATCAAAACACAGTAATTCACACATAAGATACGTTAGTAATCTCAAATTTGAGGATTAATTATACAATCATCATAGTGAAGGAAATCTATAAACACAGAAGTGATATTCTATTTAGGATCCTTATAATTGGTTCAATTTAGTGAACTTATTCTCGAATAAGTACTCATATATTTATTTAATTATCTCCATACTTTAATTTTTAAGATTAATTACTTTCCTCATAAGGAAAAAAACATAGTGTCTACTAGTTTTACGATTTCATTAATAGCCGGTCTCACTCTGATGTTATGCCTTTCTATTCTACTATCTCCCTGATCAAGTGAAACTTCCTGAATATATGTTTGGACTAATGATGTGACCTCGGTTCCTTTTCTAGTGCAATGGTGCTATTATTGTCACGATACACTATGATCAGTTTAATAATGCTAGGAGTCACTTCAAGTTCAATGATGAACTTTTTGATCCAAAGCACTTCCTTTAACTCCTCTGTTACTGAAATATACTCTACCTAGATTATAGAATCTATAATGGTTGGTTGTTTGGAACTCTTTTAACTTATTGACCACCATTCAGAATGAAGATGTACCCTGATTGTGATAGAAAATCATCTAGATCTGACTGAAAACTAACATATGAATACCCTTAACTCTTAATTCAGCTCCTTCATAGACCAAGAAAACATCTTTTATCTTTCTCAACTACTTTCAGATGTTTTCCACAGTCGTCCAATGACTATCACTAAAATTGGCTTAAAACCTGCTTGTTATGCTTAAAGTATAAGACACATCTGGTTTAGTACATAACATCTTATAGATGATTGATCCAACTGTTGAAGTATATAGAACATAATCTATTTTATCTCTTTCTTCTTGTGATTTAAGACAAATACTATGTGAGAGAAATCCTATACAACATAGGTAAGAATCCACTATTGGAATTCTCCATGCTAAAGCTCTTTAGCACTTTGCTATACTAAGAAACCATTTTTTATCTATCTCTATAGATCTTTATACATAGAATATAGACAGCTTCCCACATATCCTTCATAGAGAAGACCTCGGATAACCAAGTCTTTATATATTGGAGGATTGGTATATTGTTTCCAATCGGTAATATGTTATCCACATATAGCACTAGGAAGATGATTGCACTCCTAATAGCCTTCTTATAGACATATGGCTCATCTATATTTTTGATAATATCAAACTCTTTTATTATCTCACTAAATTGATGTTCTAACTCTATGATGCTTGTTTAAGTCCATTAATATAATTTTCTACTTGTATGCTTGAATAGGAAATCTCTTGAATTTGAAACTCTTAAGTTGTTTCATATAAACATCCTCAAGCAAATTCCTATTGAGAAATTATTTTGACATCCATTAGCAAAATTTCATAATCATGATATGCAACAATAGCTAATAAGATCCTTATATACTTAATTATAGCTATTGATGAAAAGGTTTCATCAAAATCAACTAATTGTTTTTCTTTGTAACCTTTAGCCACCAGCCTTGCTTTGTATGTATGTATATTACCATCTATTTCAGTTCTTCCCTTAAAAATGTACTTGCATCCAATAGGTACAATGCTATCAATAGGATCCACAAACGTCTATACTTGGTTAGTTTGGATTCCATTTTAGATCTTATAGCTTCATATACTTTTAAAGAATTAATATCTGACATTGCTTCTTTAAAAATAACAGGCTAATCATCTATAAGTGAAACATTGTCCTTCCTCTTTTTTAATATGTAGATTTAATCTATTAGAATGATGACGAATCTACTTGCTTACTTGATTAGGAAATCTTAAGCAAATTCCTATTGAGAAATTATATTTTGACATCCACTAGAAAATTTCCTAATCATTATATGCAACTATAGCTAGTAAGATCCTTATAGACTTAATCATAGCTATGGGTGAAAAGGTTTCACCAAAATCAACTCCTTGTTTTTGCTTGTAATCTTTAGCCACTATCCTTGCTTTGTATGTATGTACATTACCTTCTATGTCTCTTTTTCTCTTAAAAACCTACTTGCATCCAATAGGTACAATGCTGTTGTGTCTAATATCTATTGACTTTGCTTGCCTTTATATCTTGATTTTGGTTACAAATCCTTGTATTTTGATCTAAATGTGAGATGAATTGAGTGAAAATGGTATGAATATTACATGAAGGTTGAAAGGTCTGTTTTGTGAGTTTTGCATGAAAAATGAAAGTTGTCGTAAATTTTGTATGAAAAAAATAAAGCAAGTTCATCACACCGAGACTCATTTGGGGACAAAAGTAGAAAAGAAGAAGGCAAAGAAGAGAGGACAAAACATAGATTAATCAGGTAAGCAGAAGAAGAAGAAGAAGAAGAAGAAGAAGAAGAAGAAGAACAAATAGTGGAAATAGCTTGAGCATCCGATC
>JANVCL010000001.1:7391929-7408603 GCA_026546855.1 Erythroxylum incrassatum
ATCTTTCTAGTTTAATCCAAAACAAGAATCACCTCATTTGGATAACTAGAACAACAATTATGGCCAAAATACTGACAACACTTATCAGTCCAAGACTGAACACTAAACCCAACTTCAATTCAGAAACTGAAAGTCTTAGGGGCTAAATTAAAATTCACTTCCTTCATATGATTTGTAGCCCCAAATCTCTATCTTATTTTACCACAAGAATCAGATCAATTGGATCTCCACAGATCAAGAATTGCTCAAAATACTTAACCATGTTCAGAAATTTCCCAACTCACTTTGATTAAATCAATCTCTTTTAATTTAATCTCAAAAATTATAAATTTCCTATCATAATGTATATAATTGTCTTAGGAATCTAACGCTTCAAAAACCAAGTCAATCGGATGTCGGACGAAGAATTTAGAAGCAAAAGATTAAACAAGGGTCGGATTAGGGGTGGAGAATAGCAAAAACAAAAGGATTTTTCATTTATATAGAAAACCAAAATTCTAAAAATCATAATTCTTGATCCCAAACTCCAAATTTAACAAAATTGGTATCGATAGAAAGATAAAAGGAAGCTCTAAAACTTCCATGAAGGACTCGAAAATCAATTGCATCTCTAAAGTAGTCAAAAATCTCCTCAAAGTTACTGCCCTGTTAAACATCACCTAAGTAAAATCCAAACTTTCAAATTTCATATCTTCCAATTCTCACATCCAAAAATTGCATACTTTATGGCGTTGGAAAGATTGAAAAGCAAGTTACAACTTTCATGTAGACCACTTACTCCAATTCATACTAAATCCGTACGACGAGTGGCCTCAAAGCCGAGTACACGCAAATGTATACTTATCCTACGTTTGGTTACTATCCTCAGGGGTGAGGACAGTGGACAAGGACACAATCGTGTTGTCCTTAATACTGTTTGGTTGCTGTCTTCATGAATTTCAGTCCCGTCCTCAGTGGATAGGGACAGAAAATTCTGTCCAATCCCAAAGTGAGGTACAGACGACAATTGTCCAACGGACAAGAATGGGAAAAGACGAAGGTGACCCTGTTCTGTCCGAAACCTACACACGTTAGTGAGGTCGCACATCGTCTTCTTCTAGCTGCTTCTTACAACTCTTTCTCATCTGTCGCACCTCCTCTTCGTTCATCTGCTCGTCTGGCGCACCTCCTCGTGTCTCTCGCACCTCGTGTTCTACCTTTTCCCTCATATCCAGGAGTGGCAAAGCTCCTAAGAGAAGCCCATGGCTACCCTCGCTTTTCCTTACCTCGATTCCTTTCTTGCAGATTCTCCTCCCACTAACCGCCTCTCCCTTTTCCGTTCCTTTTCTAGGCCTTTTCCTACCCACCGTCGCCACAGACGCCGCGGTCACTTAACTAGAACCATCGTCGCTGCAGTTAACATCTCATCCACGGTTGCCCAGCGGCGACTTTCCTCTACTGACCCAAACAATCAGCCGCTTAAGCCTTCTGTCCTTACCTTTCAACAAGCCATTCAGCGACTTCAGGTACAGTCCTTTTCTTAATGAAAAATTTTCACTGTCTTTCCCTGTTCCCTTTGAGAAGTATAAACTAAACTAACCTTTTGTGTTAAAGGAATACTGGGCTTCAGTAGGATGCGCGGTAATGCAATGCAGCAACACCGAGGTACTTCCACGTCTCGCTTTGATTGCTTTATCAACCTTAATTCCTTGCCTGCTTCATGCACTGTTGTGTAACTTATGGTTTTAAACAGGTTGGAGCTGGTACTATGAATCCCCTGACGTTCTTAAGGGTTCTTGGTCCAGAGCCGTGGAATGTTGCGTAAGTTTGGTTGATGTTGAATGTGGATATTACATTAGTACAGCTTCTTTCATTTTTATATTATTTCTGTAGATTCCAGTAAAGTTACTAAACCAGGTACTCAGTTCTGCAAATTTGGTGGCTTCTGGCTTCTTCTGTCTACTCCCAAGATTCTTCTTTGGATGTTTATACTATATTCTTCTTTTTTGCCTGTCTGATCGACTATTTTCCAATTTAACATACAAAACTGTCGTTTACCACCACAGTTACGTGGAACCTAGTATCCGACCCGATGATAGCCGTTATGGGGAAAACCCAAACAGGCTTCAACGTCACACTCAATTTCAGGTTAAGTTGAAATTTTGATTGATTAAAGTTGTCATTTCTATAAACACTTTCTGCTGCTGTCTGTTGTAATTTGTGTTAGTGATGATGGAGATTAACTTTTCTTATCTTTTTCAGGTTATACTTAAGCCTGATCCTGGAAATTCACAAGACCTCTTCATTAGAAGCCTGTCAGCTTTAGGTATTAACTCTCACATCATGCTCTGTTTTCATGGATGCCAAAAGGTTTGATCCACTCCCCCGTCACAAGATACATATTTCAAAAACATGCTCTTCAAATTGCTATCCTTGCCTTTGTTAGAAAATTGAAAACTTTCAAAATGGAGTGGGGTACTGTATTTCTTGGAAAATGAAAAAAAAAAGAGTTGAGAAAGCAAAGTAAAAGGTTTTTTTTTGATTGCATTGACATCATAACTCAAAATGTGCATGGATTCATGTATGTTATGACATTTGAGAAAGAATAAGTCATTATGCTTGAATAGATTAGTATGTAACCTATTTCTATTAGTGGAATATCCAGGTATATATCTCATCTACAAAGTGGAGGAATTATAGTTTACAATAGTATCATGTTGGATTCTGTTGCTAATAACAGCAATGAAAGTTGGGATATGAATCCAAAACAACAAAATAAGATAAGGGGTTAAAACATTCATCTTATATAATGTGTTTAAAGTAGACCAACACTAAAGAGCTTGTAGGTTTATGCAATATACTTATAAGAAGATGTATTTACCTAGTGGAAACTCCTGATTCTATATTTAGACAAAAGAGAATGATATTAATTGAAAAGAATCTTTTGCTTCCTTGATAGTTGCATAGTCTTAAGCGTTCTACTAGTGAAGTAAAAGTCATGATTATCCTAAACAACTAACAAAAGCTTTTTTCTTCCCCTGAAGATAATTCATAACTTAGGATTCCAAATAGGGTATTATTACCTTTCCATTTACTTAATTGGTTTGCCATCAGTATAAACATATTACCAGTTAGCTGATAATTATGTTAGTTCTTTTGGAAGGTGCTCTTAACTTATTTGCATTTACATTTTAGCATTTATCTCAAGTTTTGACAATATCACTTGATTGTAGGTATTGATGTTAAAGAGCATGATATTCGATTTGTGGAGGATAACTGGGAGAGCCCGGTAGCATATTATCCTTATGAATTGTTATATTGGTGAAGTATGTTTAGTGCTTGTTTTGATAGTCTTGACCTAGAATCTCTTGTAGGTACTTGGTGCTTGGGGTCTAGGTTGGGAAGTCTGGATGGATGGAATGGAGATCACCCAATTTACTTACTTTCAGCAGGTTCTTCACCCAAGGGATGATTAGAATTAGGGTTTCATCCTTTTCATTTAGTCCTTTGAATGATCATTTTCTTGGTTGAGGTAGATATTGCAATATTGGTAAATATTTTTGTTTTTCTATTGGTGTTTTCACTTTGCAATTTTGTTGTGTTCTGTCTCGATAGGCTGGGAGTCTTCAATTGTCACCCATATCGGTTGAAATCACTTATGGCCTGGAACGTATTCTTATGTTGCTTCAGGTTAACTTAATTTTCCACCTTGTTGCCTTTGTCTGTTGATATGGCTACTAATTCATTTGTAAAGACTAACTTTAGAACTGGTTTGTAGGGGGTTGATCATTTTAAGAAAATTCAGTATGCTGATGGGATCACATATGGGGAACTGTTCTTGGAAAATGAGTAATAAACCCTTCTTGTTTATTATCATGTGCTTTAATACATTAGATTACTGTTCTTTCCATTTTCACTCTATTTGAGGCACTATTTTCATGTGAATCTAGCACACATTCTTTTTAGTTGCTTCATTTTTATTACCTTTTCCTTTTCATGTTTGATAATTATTAAACTACATGTAAAATATTGTCTAGGACATGTGCATATTTTGTATCACAATTCAATAATTATATCGCAGTTCTACTTCAGGAAGGAAATGAGCACATATTATCTAGAGCGTGCTAGTGTTGATCATGTTCAGAAGCAATTTGACCTTTTTGAGGAAGAGGCTCATTCCTTACTTGCTTCAGGCCTTCCAATTCCAGCGTATGTTCAACAATTTATACTTTATTTGTGTCTAGAATATATTATTAGGGTTCCAACTTTACTTAAAGATAATGTTTTCAACATGCTAGGTATGATAAGCTTTTGAAGACATCACATGCTTTCAATGTCCTGGATTCTAGAGGTTTTGTTGGGGTAACAGAACGGGCTCGATATTTTGGTCGTATGCGCAGGTGAGATTACTTCATCTTGCTACTATACTGATTGTGTGTAGTTGATTTTTGTTCAACCAAAATTTATCCACTTACATCAATGTACAATACTGTCACACGTACTTTCCAACTAAAATGACATCATTAAAGAAGAAAGTAGCACCTTTTGACTACTTATTTCTTTTTGATTTATCAGTTTAGCTCGTCAATGTGCTCAACTTTGGCTAACGACTAGGGAGGTATTGGGACATCCACTGGGTGTTGTTTCTGGACCTGTTCATTCTATGGCTCCTAAAGAGGCACTAGAGGCAGCAATGAAGAAGGTGACTATAAATATTTTTCCTCTACTTTCCTCTTCCTTTTTTCTTTTTTTTTGGTAAATGCTTTCCTCTTTCCTCTTCTACTTAGGAAGTATAATTTTGTTGGTCAATTGGATTTCCTTTTCGATCGTTCTAATGTCTAAACTTTTTCAAGTCTGCAGTTTCTGCATTAAGCCTTCCAAGATTTTGTTAGTTTATTCTTGTTGACTTAGGGTATAAAGTTTTTGGTTTCATGCCATGCATAACTTGGTAAACTGATATGATTTTGTGAATGCTGTAATCTGTTGGTTTCAGCACTATAGCAATGTTAGGACTTTCATCTGTACTTTCCGTTCTTTTAATACCTTTAAATCAAGGGACATTCTTTTCTTCTTCTTGAGTGGCTTGTACATGATGCTTAACTGACATCATAACTTTATAAAGAGTTACCTTTAGAGATTCGTCTATGCTTTAGAAATAACAAGCTAGCACAAGTGTGTGTGCAGATACAAACATGAGTCATAGAGTTCTTTCATTGTCAATTTAGCATTTCTTCTTAATTTAATCTTATTGGATATTTCTTCCATTTAATCAATGCCTATTAAATTCTCAATAGGTGGGAGTAGCTATTTTCTTTTATTTTGTGAAGAAGTCTTGCAGTATTTGTTTTATTAGTAATTATTCTTTGCTAATTTTTTAGCAGGTTCACGACATCGTGAGATTGTTTGTACTTGAAATTGGGACTGAAGAACTACCACCTCAAGATGTTGTTAGTGCTAGTAATCAGGTATAATTCAGTTTTGACTTCACATAGAAATTGATTCTTAAATGCTATTTTGTTCAGTTGATATGATTTGGGATTCATGTCTTAATATTGTTGGTTTATATTTACCCATTTGAAGTATAAACTACATCATTGGTGTGATGATGTGATGCCCTCTCAAACAATTTTGTGGTTTAAGTGTACTAACCTGTTGGCCTTTGCAGCTTAAAGAGTTGGTATCACAATTGTTAGACAAACAAAGGTTGAGCCACGGTGGAGTGAAAGCATTTGGCACTCCCAGAAGGCTAGTGGTACTTTTTTCAAATTTACCTCCTTGCATATTGTGGATTAACTCATGAATGTGCATGTGTGTGTATTTACTTGTGTGTTTATTGTGAATCAGAGCTTATTTGCTCTATGTTTCTTTCATTATAGACTGCAGTACATATATACATGCATAGGGTTACAGTATAGGATAGAAATCTGTACAGATATGGAAATATAATCCTAGGATCCTACATATCTACAAGATACTGCTATCTAATTTAAATAATCTAATTATGATCAGATCATAATATTATGAGATATGCACATCTTTGACCACGCTGCCCCACAAAAAATTACAGCTATGATTCAATGAAGACAACTAGATATTGTTCATGCTATATTGGGATTTCTTGGACTACAGGCTATTACAGAAAATTTGTTAGCAACTACAGAACCATTGCAGCTTCTTTGATGGCCAGGTTGGAGAAAAATTCTTTTTCTTGGAATCCAAAGTCCTCAAAGGCCTTTGAATCTTTAAAACTTGCAATTACATCAAACCCAGTATTGGCTCCTCCTGCCTTCATTAAGGTTTTTGTTAAAGATAGTTTTAGAGAATGTCAATTGAGGGCTTGATACAATCTCAAGACCCTCGTAAACTTTATATAATTGTAAGAAGCAATTATATAAGGAAAGTTGATATGAGGAATAAATAGGAAATCATATAGGTTTGACTTTTCCTAATACTACCCTTTAAGTTGGAGCATATATATCATAAGCTACAAGCTTGTTACATATAGATTTCACGCGGACCACTCTCCTAAGCTTTTTATCAACGTCTTCTATACCTACCTAGATCTTCCAAATACTTCCCTTTCTCACCATCAAGTTTAACATTGTTTTCTTGAGACTAACAAGTAGCTTAGTTCCCAATAGATTTGTTTTCTTCAGAAGGTCAAGGACATACTTTCTTTGAGATAGAAAAGTTCCCATCTTTGACCTTGCTACTTTGATCCCAAAAAATATTTTAGTGAACCAAGGTCCTTTGTTTGAAACTTGGTTTGCAAGAACGACTTCAAAGACTAGACCAAAAGAATTCTACTAGCTTTAGAGTAATGATAAAACACACATCGACGTAGACCAAACTCCATAACCATTGTATTGAAGTTCCCAAACAAAGCTCTCGGTAACTGTTTCAGATCATTTAGAGACTTGTTAAGGTAGCACACTAGATTAGTCTCCCCTTCTCCAGAAAAAAGTCTCCTCAAGATCACTATAAAGGAAAGCATTTTTCACGTCAAGTTGATGAATAGGTCAATTATGTGTGGTGCCAACACTACGTCAAGTTGATGAAGAGGTCAATTATGTGTGGTACCAACACTATGTAAACACGAGCAAATGTCAATTTCGCTACAGGCAAAAAGGTCAATATAGTCCATACCATACACTTGTGTATATCCCTTAGCTACCATTCAAGCTTTTAAATGATTAACTTTGCTGTCAAGAATGACCTTATCATTGAATACCCAACATCAACCCACAATAAGTCCTATGTATTATTAGCTTGCAAAGCCAACGTCTCTTTTCCCATGGTATGTCTCCATCCACAATGATCCAATATTTCTGAACCAGTCTTGGGTACTGGTATAGAAGACAAAAACATCATATAATGATGATAACGAGTGATAAGAGACAAAATTTGAGATAGATGTACAAGACCTTCCTTTATGGAGAGCAATTAGCCAACCAAGGTTATGATATGGTGGAGTTGAAGATGAAGAAGATGGTGGTGACAGGCATGAATCTTCTAGTTGTACTTCATGATGAGTGTGTCGAGGATAAACCTACAAATCAGAATGAGATAGACGTCTAAAGGAGTAGCAGTAGCGTCAGGAGTAAGCTTAATAGTGGTAGAATTAGGATTTGGGGTAATATGATTGGGAGCTATTTGGGAAGGAGCAAAGGGATCGACAGACACTCATCAATGTCAATTGAGATATACTGAGCATCAGAAAAAGTATGGTGTCTTCAAAGAATGTTCTATCAGCAGACATAAAAAAAGATTCAAAGAGGGGCAAAAACTTTTGTAACATTTTTGCAGATGAGAGTATCCAAGAAAATGCACTTTATCACTTTTGGGTCTAATTTATCTATGCCAGGCTGAAGCTAATGAACAAAACAAATAATCAAACCGAAGGATTAATAGAAAAAGGATCTTGGCACGGGAAGAAGGTAGAGAATGGAATTTTACTTGCCAACACAGAAGATGACATTCAATTGATAAGAAAACATGCATTATCTACATCATCTCCCCAAAAACTTTTGGGTACATTCATGTAGATTAATAGGGTACAAGCTATTTGACAATGTGTTGGATTTTTCTCTTAGCTACCCTATTATGTTGAGGAGTGTGTGGGTAGGAAGATTGATGTTGAATACCTTATTGTTGCAAGTAGCTGGATAAATGTTTGCAAACCATTTGGAAAGATAGGAATGTTAAGACGTTTTGAATCTAAGCAAAAACCTATCACAGTCCTCATCTCTGAAATCATGGACAACGTCAACGAACCCTTATTGATGGGAGGTGCAACATGAAGCTTCAACATTCTCTGTAATTTAACTTACCATGCACTTTAAACATATATCTTGATTAGGCAGCAATTCTACAATCCTTACGTGTAAAAGGGTACTTCTGTAAGTATCTTATTTAGTTTGTAATGCAATTCTTTATTAATGAAATTCTATTACAGGTCTTATAGGAGAGCCTAACCCCAAAAGCTAGCTTAAAAGGTGGGAGAGCCCATAAGCCTATAAACCCCACAGTAACCCTTCTTATTATCAATGTAGGACAATTAGACCGTAACATTTCACCACGCTTTGCAGCCCGGGCACTAGTGGGCTGATTGTGCGCTAGAATTTTTTTACCCCCGGGTGAACACTGCAATGCCGGTGTCACCACCTGTGGCCCTAAGACTCGGAGGAGTGGTGTTGGCTCTGATACTAATTATTACAGGTCTTATGGGGGAACTCAACTCCAAAAGCCAGCTTAAAGGATGAGAGAGCTCATAAACCTATAAACCCCACATCAGCCCCTCTTATTACCAATGTGGGATAATTAGACCGTATCAAATTCTTCTTTCATTTTCAAAAAAAAAAAAAAAAGTAGCTGGAGAATGAATTAGAGAAATACTCACTAGCATTATTACCATGAAAAATATTGATTCGAGTATTAAACTGATTTTGAATTTTAGCGAAGAAAGAATGAGAAAGTAGAGAACAATCCAGTTATTTGTATGTTAGATGGACCTTTAGTGCATGTTAATAACTATACTTCATTGACAACCATCTTTTGTTTAGATTGGTAAGCTCTTCCACTTACGCCAGAGCTAAACTCATGTTTGTATGCATTCTTGACCCGTATTCCTTATGTTACTGGATATTGTTTATCATAGTACATTGTTTGTGATGTGATTTTCCCAGTTCATTTGACAGTTTAAGCTTCTGCATCCTAATCACCAGAGGAGTCTTGGTAGGGATGCATATCATAGCATATACAATGATAATTTAAATAACTAAATCCATCTTCTAATATGTTCCTTCGAAGTCGGGAAAATTATACAGTTTTAGCCTAATTCTTTGAAAGCGTTCTAGTGCTCCTGTCTATATATTAAGTCTGTCTCTCTTGGTTAAATTTGTTACACACTGATTTCAGATTTGAGATCTACCGTAAATTAAAAAAGTTGAACATATTTTGCAGGCAGAACAACTCTGACCAGACACCACCTTGTCGCGTGCAGGCTGATATCTTTGATTCAATCAAAACCGTGAGACCAAATTCCTCGGAGTGCAAGATATCTGCAGCTATGAGCTCTTTACAAGGTTACTATGGGCTTAAACCAAATGAGGTAAAGAGTACACATGAGGGTTTTGAGATGGCGGTCTACAGAGAAGGGAATTCTAACTTTCTTGAAGATGCTCTTTATCAAAAATCCTCATCATCCTCTTGTCCACCATTGAGCCTCAACCGGAAATCTAAGAGTTTAGTTGGTGGTCTTCTAGATGGGAATAATGGGGAACTGGTTGGTCACGTATCTTTTTCTGAACCAAGAGGACCTGACGGCAAGAGATTGTATAAGAAATCTGTCAACATGCCATTGAAATCTGAAGCCGACTCAAGTTACCACTCTCCTGAAATGTTAATTGGGGATGATACCAACAGTGGAGGTGCATTTTCAACAATTACGGGGAAGGGCTTAGCTCTAAGATCCAAAGCAGCGAGCCGAAGTAACTTATCAGCTGAACTTGAAGCAGGTTGGGTGACTCCCATACCAATAAGTATGGGGGATTCTCTTCTAGATGATGGGTTTTCAGTGATCCGGAAGTCATCGAGCACATCAAGCTTGCCTGAACAGAATGGGACCGGATCTTCCATCCTTATGACATCGAAGTGGAGTTTGAAGCCAGACCTACAGGCCCTAACAGCTTCTGCAATTACAAGACAAATTTTTGATGGGTTACCAAAGCCAATAACTGGTCGAAGAAACAAAGCTGCTCTTGATTGATGAACTAGCTTCCTGTCGCGTACAATTTGCTCCTTAATTTTGATAAAAAATCTGGTCAGCCACGTTATAGCTAGCTTTCGAAGGTAATAGAAAGAAAAGCCATCATTGTGACAATTCAATGATATACAGGTTTACCTTGTCATTTGATATAGAAAAGATTCATATTCAACTGTAAAAATCTCATTTATATTTCATTCTTGAACGCTGCATCCAGTTGTGTGTCAAGAGAAATGGATTATTAATAATGGAAGTGAGATGGCAATGGAACGTCTGCCATCAACACCAAATGTTTTAGTTCAAAGTCGAAAAACAAATTGTCCTTGCTGGGACTCTCATTGTCTTCCTTCTAAGTTGGATCAGATCAGTAACTTTAGTCATTTTGTTTCTAAAAGAGACTCTAGGTGCAGCGAAAGATATTAAAACAGTAATTTTGATTAAAAACAAAATAATGCTAAGTTCCACAGAGCATAGTAAACACTAGCGACTATGAATTAAATAGGGTTCGAATCCTTGTTTGCATAGATTAAATTTTACGAATTAAGAATATTTCTTTATTGTTTAATGCACTATATTTTAAAACTTGCATAATTGTTAAGCCTTCTAAAATATTTAATAAAGTACTAAATTTTTAAATTATAATTTATAAGTTTAAAATATTTGTTTCCAAAAAAAAAGATGACATGGTAGACGAAGTGTCATATTTTTAATGCATAATTTGTTTCTTTAATATATACGTTATTTTGTTAAATTATTAAGTTACACTTAAATTTTTTTAAACTAAATTAAAAATTTGACAGTTACATAAAAGGATTTCAAAAATCTAATGCTAAATAAGTCATTAAAATCATTTAAAAATCTTGATTTATTGGTATGTATAGTTAATAATAAATGCTAAATAGATTATATTTTGTCTCATATTTAAAGCATTTTGCTTGTTTATTTGAGAGTTTTCTTATTGTTTATGATATTATTTTATTTATATTGAATCTTTAGGTCATATTTTTCTTCATGGATAAAAAGAAAAAGAATTAGGGCGAAATCGGAATAGGAAACGAAATAATTGAAGCTATTTTTCTGGTTGTCTTTGTAAGTCTATATGATTGTGTAAGTTTACATAGTCATGTGATGGCACATATAGCTCTTTGTAACTGTGTTTCTTTGTGATTTTCGAAGATTGAGGGACATAATCATACAGTCGACCGTGTGAGTGAATGTGTCCTCTCTAGAAGCCTTAAATTTGAACTATAAATAGATGAAATAAAGAGAAAATGAGGGGAAATAAAAACGGGTTCATAAGAGGCTTACTAAAACACAAATTGATGGCCTAGAACAATATAGAGAACGAAGAACAACTCTTGCTTCTTTATCGAGAACTTATATGTCGCAAGACATTACCACCCATTGTTTGATATGCAATCTCGAGTGGAGTGAGGTTTTTTCCTTAAAACTACCTTAGAAGGATTCCTTTATGTAGTAGAAGATCTGTGCAAGTTATAGAAAAGTTATGCGGTATTTAGTAAACTCAATCAATTACGCTGCCTCGCATTTACATAATGCCTTGGGTAGTTTTCCAATAAACAGTACATCATCTCAATTTGGTCATCCGTTTGTGGGTGATTTGTTGTCAGAAACTTCAAATCGCAACCCATCAAGTTGAAAAGGGACGTCCAGAATTAGCCTATAAAAAGCGTCTTAGTCACTCACATTGTTCACAGGAACTTCGAAGTATTTCAGCATATTCTCATAGAACAACTTCGTAGCAATATCCAAGGGACAAGATACCAGGGCTGGTATAAAGATTGCATACTTAAAGAATCAATCCACAATTACCATGATTGTTACTATATTGTCCACCTTTGGAAACCTACTAATGAATTCCATCAAAATTGACATCCATAATCTTTTTAAGATAGATATAGGTTGTAGCAAATCAACTTTCTTTTTCCTTTTTGGCTTATCCAACATACATGTAAGGCATGTCTTGACATACAACTCGATGTCATTCTCCATCTTTGGCTAATAGTAGGAACAAGCTAGGAGCCCATCATCCTTTAAACTCTGAGGTAAAACGAGTCATGCATCTCCTTTAACAATTGTTTTAACAAGCAACCTAAACTAGGCACATATACTTGATTATTCCTACTCATCATAAGCCCATCATCATTGAGCCAAAACTTGCATATAACACCCTCCTTAACTTGTGCAATCAACTCATAATATGTGTTGTCAAATGGAGCTATAATTTTGATTTGCTTAAATAGATTAAAATCTACACTTGTAATAGCATACAAAGTTGTGAACACCTCCATTCGACTCAAGACATCTACCATATTGTTATGCCTCTTTTTTTTTATTCTTCCATATAAAGTCATATTTAGTAAGAAACTCCTGTCTCTTGACTTGCTTCACAGAAAACTTCTTTTAGGTCCTAAAAAATGTGTTAGTGACATTGTTGGTAAGAACAAAGAACTTGGTCTCCAATAAATATAAACGCAATTCATCAAGGTAGTGCACCATTGCAAGCATCTCCCTTTTATATGTCTAATATTGTTGCTTTGCACCATTGAGTGTTTGTCTCTTAAATGCTATAAGATGACCCCCTACACTAGGACCCACTAATGGCTTTGTTCAACATATCTGTATATAGCTTAAATTAAAGATCAAACTCAGATAACTTCAATACAGGTTCAGTTGAGATAACAACTTTAAACCTCTTGAATGCCTCCTAACACAAATTTGACTAGCACCAAGTTTGTCTTTTTATAGCAATTCTGTCAATGACACCACTTTCTCTGAATTCCCCATTATAAAATATCTATAGTAGTTAGTTAGTCTAAGAAAATTCTGCAGTTCTCATACCATAATAGGAACTTGCCACTTAACTATTGCCTTCACTTTCTTCGAATCCATCCTGACTTGAACCTTGCTCACCAAGTGACCCAAAACTCTGATCGTTGACTATGTAAATTAACACTTGTCATTTTTTTTATATAGAGCTTATTTTGCCTTAGTTGCTTAAATACTTTCCTTAAATGCCCCATATATTCTGCTATATTGGTGCTATATACCATAATATCATCAAGATATACCAAAACAAACTTGTGAAGAAAATTATGCATCACATAATTAATCAATTTGCAAAATGTTGCAAGGTTGTTAATTAATCCAAACGGAATAACTAACAAATTGTATGATCCATACTCTCCCTTGTCAATACCCACTTTGAAGATCAAGTTTAGTGAAAATTGTAGCCCTCGATAATCTGTCCATAAAATCTTAAACCAAGGTAATAGGATACTTATTTTTTTATTGTCTCCCTGTTTTGCAACTCGATAGTCCACACATATCCAAAGTGCTCCATCTTTCTCTTTTAAAACAACACTGTGTCATCGTGTAAGGCCCTAGAAAGTTAGACGAGCCCTACCTCCAACAATTTACTAAGTTGTTTTTGAAGCTCTGCCAACTCTAATATGGACATCCTATATAATGCACTTGTATATGGGACGACTATAAAAACTAACTCAATCTTATGATCTATCTTTCAATGAGAGAGAATAGTTATAGGAAACTCTTTCAACATCACATCCTAAAATTCCCTCAACAAACTTGCAGTAGCATTAGGGACTTCTACTAACATGCACACACGAAATTGATGGATTGAAAAGTTCAGATTCAAAGAAGCAAGAAGAGGGAGATTCGAGTTAACTAAAATTAAATCCGATACACAGGGTTTCAAATTTACTTACTAGACCTCATGAAGAACTTGTCTCGAACAATCTAGATAATGGGTAAAGAACAAACCAAGAAAGTTGTTTAGGATCAAAATCATGCCACAATCTGATTCAGTTAATAAGTGTTGTTTAATTCCTAAGTTGAAGAGAACAAGAGGGGTTTCTCCTCTC
Organism: Erythroxylum incrassatum; assembly: GCA_026546855.1. Taxonomy (NCBI): domain Eukaryota; kingdom Viridiplantae; phylum Streptophyta; class Magnoliopsida; order Malpighiales; family Erythroxylaceae; genus Erythroxylum; species Erythroxylum incrassatum. The sequence continues at coordinate 7,406,078 of JANVCL010000001.1, forward strand.
AATATGGCCGAAGACACACAAGAAAATAATTTGATCCAAAAGTTGTCTTTCCTTAACCCTAAAGAGGGTATTTATACCTAGGTCAAATAATAAAAGACTTGGGCTAAATAATACATGGAAGCCCAAAATAAATATAACTTAAAACAAGTCCAAAATAGAATAATAAAACACGCCTAGGCCTGGTCCAACGCACTCCTAAGTCTGATTATAGGCGTGCCTCTCCTCTTGGGCTTAAGTGATGATGCATATCCCAATAAAATGGTCTTCAAGTCCCAAGTGAGTCCAATATAAGGATTTGAGATAAATGGATCAATTTGGGATGTGATTCAGATAGCCCTCCTCCAATAAGCTTGGTGCACTCTATACTCTTCACAAATTGGCCCACATGCGCATAGAGAGCCTTCTTGAGTCTCTCGGTCCTAGCTCTGGACATAGGTCCAATTGGAATGATAAGCTCGCCCCTATCACGCACGCCATCTCCATGGTGATCTTTGCTCCTGCTCACATCATCTACCATATGGTCCTTGTCAATCTTCCATATGATAGCAAGATAAGTCTTCATACCTTTCTTCAACACTTTCTAAATGCTCATGCTTAACATATATGCCAGCATCATTGTATCATTCATTGTTCTACTACTAGATCTACAAAAATTAACATAGAAGGAACTTTGATCATGCATAATCATCATACCTCCCAAACTCAGATACAATACCTCCTTTGCTACCTTAAGGAAGTCGATCCCAAATATCAACTAAAAATCCTTAAGTGGTATGACCATATAATTAAACTTGGCAGGCCAATTTCCTATACTTGCTGGGACGTTGTTAGCAAGTCCTCCCATCTCTTATGCCTTATTAGTAGGGGTCTTCGTCTTTGTCTCAACTTGTGCACCATCTTTTTCTCCATAAAAGAGTGTGTCACACTTGTATCCAATATTGTGATTACCTTCTTCCTATTGATTTCTATTCCCTTATACATTAGCATATTAAAGGGATTGGAGTCGTTCTAACTTCATTCAATAAGGTGATCAAATTTATTGATGCTTTCGAAGGTTCTCCCTTTTCTTCAACTATCAGAACTTTTAGCTTCTCTTTTCTCGGACATTCTCTTGCAAAATATGGAGCAATATATAAGTAATAAGCAAGTTTGCCCTTTTTAAAGGACATCTCCTCATTTTAAAGCTAATTTTTTCAAAATTTAAAGGAAATTTAATTAAAGCCTATAAAGGCAAAGAATTCAAAATTACAATACTATTATGAAAAAAGGAAACCATCCTAGTACTATATAAGTACTATTTCAATCTAAAAGTATGTCACTCTAGCCTCCATCTTCTTTTAATGGCATAGCTTAGATCCTCAGTGGCATGGTGAGCAACTAGTATCTTTTTGATCCAACAACAGGTTTTGTGTGCTATTGCATATTTTTCATATTGAATGTTTTAGAAGATTCATTAATTCCTTTCATTCCAAATCGAGTAGACTGAGCAAATCAGGCTAAGGCTTAAACATTTTGTATCTTTCCCAACTCTATTATATTGGTGTTTTACCTAAACTAAGGTTTTTCCCTATTTTATTGTAAGACAAGCAAGGTTCATATTATGTAACATTCTTGACCAAATTATAGTTAAGTAGCTACAAGTAAAAAAAAGATGGTTTACATATTCAGGAAGGGTGTTACAAAAGATACAAGTTTGATCACCCAATCCCTTTAATTTACTTTTAGCCTTCAATCTTCCTTTTACTACTAACCAAGTAACCAAGTAAGCTTTATCAGAAAGCCTCTCTACATAATATTGTACCAAGGTATAGAAGGTAATTGAGATCTTAGTGCCTTTAGGCAAGAGGAATTAGAATACTCTCCATTATTGCTTAATCCCCAATTGATTATGTCTTTGATGGAGGAGTTAGGAAGATAGCTTGAAAAATAATGTTGAAGTCTATATGCTCCTCTTCCTGTAATTCACCAAGAGTTTTGAACAATAACAATAGAAACCTTTGGGTCTAGAGGAAGCCTACATGTGAGAGTTATTAGGTCATCTCTTCTCTTCTATGGGCTATAAGGAGTCCAATCATCAAACCAGAGCTTGGTGTCTTATCCATTACCTATCTAATTCTTGATGAAGAGATAGACTGTCGACTTATTTCTTAGTATTTGTAGAAGTTAGAATCTCATTTAACGGACATTGACTAGCCAAGGGGTGTTTTTACACCCGAGAAGGTCCGTTAAAAAGACCTTATGTCCGTTAAACGGACATTAGGGCTCCCCAAAGTCCTCCAATGCCTCTCCAAGGGTTCCAACCTTCGTCCTAACACCATAGACACTTATAATTTTCCTAATTTCACTTCTTATCATGGAAAATCACTTCATAACAATTCAAACATCAGATTAATCTCTTAAAACTCTCAAATCTCAATCCATTTGAATCATCAAAATCACAAATTCTCACCATACATCATAGCTGTCATGTTCATACACTCCATGCAACATCATAACTTGTATCAATCATATCTCTTAACTCCGACA
>JANVCL010000001.1:7413988-7430481 GCA_026546855.1 Erythroxylum incrassatum
AAACTCATCCAAAATTGCAATCTATTTTTCAGGATTGAGATTAGACTGATAGCTCCTGAGAGACTGTAGAGCCGCGTTCATTGGATTGGCGAGAGAGGCTATGGCTCAAAGGTCGGTCAGCTGGGCTTTCTTTTGGAGACTTTTAGTTAGAACTGTTACTTTTGTGTATTTTGGGTTAAGTATTCAGAGTGATGTACAGACTGAAAACACTGACAGTTTGTAAATTACCGAGTTTGAGTAAATGAAATGGAATACAGTTTGGTTTTAAAAAGTTTCAATTTCTTATTACTGTTTTATTATTGTGATGCCATGGGGAGTATAGTGGTGTTTGTCAGTAGTGTTCTCTTATCGTAGGATATGTACTGAAATGACCTACGGGCGTTCCGGTAGGTACTCTACAATAAGAGGGCGCTACAATAGCAATATATTTTATTGAATGAATACCATGCTTAGGAGGAAAAACTACCATTTTAGTAGTGGTAGATAGATTATCCAAATTCTCATCTCTATAATATTTTTGGAGTAACACAAATATTTTTCGACTCCATAGGATGCCTCGTTATATTATTTATGATATAGACCCAACTTTTACTAATGCAGTTTGGAGATAATTGTTTCTTCTGAATGGTGCATCATATAATTTTAGCTCTTCCTATCACCCTCAGACCGACGGACAAAGTGAGGCAGTCAATAGAATATCGAAAATGTATCTTAGATGCTTATCCAGCTACCAACTAAAGGCCTAGAGTAAGTGGTTGGCATAGGCAGAATATTGCTACAATACAAGCTGGAATTCTATGATTTGACAAACACCTTTTAAAGTATTGTATGGATGGCCCCTCCCTCTCTCTTAAGTTACATTCCAGGAACAACAAAAGTAGTAGTTGTTAAAGAAGATATAGAAGAAATCAAAAGTTATCTGCTCGATATTTTGGGCCCTTCAAAGTCTTGCAATGTCTTGCATCTATGGTTTATAAATTTGATTTGCCTCTTGAGACGCGTATTCATCCAGTATTTCATGTGATTTGATTAAAAAAAGAATTGGAGATGCCGTTGCTATTCAAGAACAATTGTCGACAGAAATAACTGCTTTGGTAACTGCCTCTAATAAAAGTAGAAATAACTACTTTTGTAGTTGTCTCTAATAACTACCACCCCTATTTATAGTTACTGAAATAATAAATGCCTCTAATAACTGTCTATCTCCCCTATCAATTAAGGGAGAATATTCTAAATTATTATTTAATTATTTTAACACTCTCCCTCAAGCTGGGAGGTAGATATTATTAACCCCCAACTTGCTAATAATGTTTTCAAATTGATGTCCACTTAGCCCTTTCGTAAAAATGTCTGCAACTTGTTATTGACTGAATATAAAGGATGTGCAAATCAGGCCACTCTCCAGCTTCTCCATAATAAAATGTTTATCAACTTCAATATGCTTTGTCCTCTCATGTTGGACTGGGTTCTGAGCTATACTTATAGTTGATTTATTATCACAATATAGCTTCATAGGTTTCTCCCATCTGACCTTCAGATCATCAAGCAGAATTTTTAGCCATAATAACTCACATATTCCTTGTGCATTGCCCTGAACTCAACTTTTGCACTTGATCTGGCTACAACTCCCTATTTTTTACTTATCCATGATATCAAGTTTCCTCCCAAAAAGGTGCAGTATCCAGACGTTGATCTTCTGTCCAGTATTGAACCTGCATAATCTCCATCTATATAAGCTTCCAAATATATGCTATTTCCTCGGTTGAATAGCATTCCTCTTCCTAATGTTCCCTTTAAATATCTGAGAACACGATGGACTGCCTGAAGGTGGCACTCCTTAGGTTTGTGCATGAACTGACTAATTAAACTTACAGCAAAGGCTATGCATGGCCTTGTGTGAGACAAGCATATTAGTCGACCTAATGGTTGCTGGTACATCCTAGTGTCGACTGGTGTCTCATCTTCTGCCTCTCCCAGCTTAGTATTTGGGTCCAAGGTTATCCCAACGGATTTATATCCAGTCAAACATGTTAAATCAATAGTATACACAACTATATCATCAATATAGACTATTAAGTACCGTAACTCCCCTTGAAGTTGAAGAGGAGTTATTATCTCTAATAACTGCCAACCCTATTTACAGTTAGTGAAATAACTACCTCTAAAATTGTTTATCTCCCCTATCAATTAAGGGAGAATATCCTGAATTAATATTTAATTATTTTAACAGGATCGTCATGTCAAAAAGGGCAAGCATGAAGTGTTAAATCACTGGAAGGAGATGTCTCCGGTGGATGTCACCTAGGAAGATATTGATTACATTAAAAGCCAATTTCCAGATGTCACCCTTGCGGACAAGGGTGAAACATAAGGGGAAAGGTCCAGATTTTTATCTTCGTTCTTATTTTCATGTTGGTACTTTCAAGAACAGATAAAGTTTAGCTATTACTTTGAATAAGCCAAATTAATTTGTTCCTGTTTTCAGATTTTTAGTTGTGAATCTCAATATAATAAAGCCTATTTAAAGGCTATCGAATGGAAGGAAGAGTATCGTGATTTATTCTTTGAAAACTGATTTTTTGTAGAGGTTTTTTTGAGTTCCATCGAAGCAACTAGAATTTCATTTTATTTTCTCTACTTCTATCACCATATGGAAGGACAAGCCTTCAACTAGCCAGAACATACCAACATCTTTCTGATTTTTGTCTTGTGAAAGACCCTTAATCGAGACCTACTTTGTAATCTCCTCGACAAGACTCCTTTTCCAATTTGTTCTTGTTCCCGGTACAGGGGTTTGAATCCTTTGGATCAGAAGAAGTATTGGCCCACTGATGACCATACTTGCTCTCCTTTGTACATTTGTCACCTGTAAATATAGTCTCTTACAAAGAGAAAACAGGGCTAGATTTGGATAGGTATAAAGTTTAACAAAAGCAAAATTTCGATGGAAACAAGAACTGTGCTGTTTTAAACTTTCATGTTACACTTGGTGGAGATCAGATGAAGAACTAATTATAATCAATTAAAACGAAACAAGAAACCGTATGAATAAAAAGGAAAGCATATCCATAATTAATTGACTGGAGTTGGGGTTGCAACTTTTCCCTCCGCCTCATACCTCTGCTCTTTCCTGTATGTGTATCTATGAGCCGAATATAAGAACGCCAGAAAATTTAGAAAGCTTAAAATTGTAAGTAGCCAATAAAAATAATCAAATCTGCCAGTATTTATGTTCTGGGACAACCATGATTGCTTCCCTTTTTCTTCATTCCCAGTTAGTGACTTGACAATGTTGTTCAATACACTTGCCGCAAAACAGCCTAAGCCACCGGCAAGTGCAGCATATGCAGATCCTATGCTTTTCATTGCATCAGGAGCTTCCTCGTATAGAAATTCTAGCAGACCAACAATGCAAAATACTTCAGCTATTCCAATCAGACAATACTGGATTAACAACCAGTATGCACTCAAATTGGGCATTTGAGTAAGGAAGTTAAGCTGATATCCGTGTTGTATTGCGTAGCTCCTTCTGTACCTCTCAAAAATGGCAGCCCACGCCACAGATACGATTGAAACTGCCAGACCTATTCCTACCCTCTGAAGCTGTGAGGCACCGTGGGGATGGCCAGTGATGCGTCTAGACAATGGCACAAATGTGGAGTAATAGAGAGACAATATCAGGAATATGCTGAGTCCAGGGAAAACAGGCATGCATGTTACAGGAAGTTTCAGATGGCCCATATGTGTGTTCATAGTGTAGGCTTGCTGCACAGAGAGTGTCAGATACTCGGTTAGGATTACATTCAGCAATATGGTGGATGCTGGTATTGGAATTAGTTTGATAAGGATTTTCACTTCTTCTACTTGAGTAACAGTACAAAGTCTCCATGGACTTGGATTAGGGCCATCCTCCTTTAGTTGCAGGGCTGCCTTGTCCAAACATCTGCAGACTCCAACGGAAACAGATTTCAATATCATCCCATGATATTATCATTCCCATGATTAATTTTAACGTGGGATAATCTGTTTCAATTGCACCTGAATAAAAAAGAGTACCTGAAATCATCAGTATGAGTCATTTTAGCACTGCCCTTTATAGCAGAACGCTTGCCAGAGACCTCATAGAGCCCTACAAGCTCACTGCTTGAGAAAGGAATGTTTCTTTTACGAAAAGAAGCAATCAGAACTTGGACAACTCTTGTTAGAGGACTGCCTCCAGGCAATCTGTGTCTGTATAGAGGAGTACCTATAAAGAATAGCAGGTTGGATATACCCATAGCTAGGGCTAATGAACCAAAAGCAGATCCCCATCCCTTTTTCATTTGGATGTAGACAACCAAAGTAAAGGCGACAATTGCCCCAATAGTTACAGAAAGATAAAAGAAGTTGAAAAACCTATCCAGGAGAGTCTTGTAATCTTTACTTCTTTCATCAAATTGATCAGCTCCAAATGAAGAGACACACGGTCTTATACCTGCAGCTCCAAATCCCGTCACATAAAGGACTGCATGTAAATAGAACATCTGCCATGGTTTGGCAGGTTCGCAATTTCCTAAAAGCAGGGTCAGTTGGTCGCATTGGTCCTGATTCGGCGTAAAAATATTCATTGTCGCACATAAGGTGATACCTATCAAACCCTCCAAAAGGCCAACAATGGAAAAGATTTGGTGATCATTAATTATTATATACCTTTGCAACTTTAACTAGAGAAATTCACAAGCTTTCGTTTGTTAATTTGCGACAACTATAAAAGAGTCTTACCGCAAGATATACTGTTGTAAATATTGCAATAGTCCAATATCGACCCAGATAAGCATCTGCTAGGAAACCGCCAAGGACAGAGGATGCTTGTGATATCCCAAGAAAATTGTTCACTGCATTCGATGAACTGGTGAAAGGCCTATGCATAACGTAGAACATGAAGGCCACCATGTTAACTGAGAGACCAAAATAAGCCATTCTCTCTGCCATTTCATTCCCTGTACGTGCAACCAAATATTTGTACAACTGTTCTGGAAAGATGAAAGAATAAAATAAATTTTGAAATGACAGGTTATGCTCTTATAGCTGGTCTTTGCAATTAGAAAAAGAAAGGTCTTATAGCTATACCAGCAGGAAGCAAACAAACGAAAAAAGAAAAAGAAAAAGAAAAGAAGGAACTAAAGATGATCTCTGCTATACTCTACAAAATGGTACTTATCCATATAGAGCAGCAGTGGACTCTTGATTCAGATATATTCGTGTTCTTAACGTTAGCGCTGTCATCAAATAAAACATCTTTTTTAGTCCACAAAGTTAAACAAGTCGCTTACCAAAAATGAAGAAGGCAGCCATCCAGCCACCAGTCTTTGAGAGGTGATGATCAGAGATTGGTTTTCCGTGTATATTAACGGGTGTAGTTCCTCCAGTACAACCTCGCCCAAGTGCCATCCGCCTATTATCAGACTCCATAAAGAAGATTTCAAGCTTTTTGCTTCGAGAGGACCCAGAAGTGTGATAGCTGGCATTTGGTATCTTGGGCGGACATTCCAGTGACTTGATTTCTCGACTCGTTCCCATTTCTCAGCTCTCAAGAGAAGTCAATGTACTTATCAGGCAGCACGGTGCTTTCTTTTCTCAATATCTTCCCTGCGTCTAGTTACCCAAAAACATTCCAAATAAACGTTAGTTTAGGGTCATAGACACCACAATATACTTTACATGGCAATTGAAAACAAGATCCAGCAAATACTAAATTCGAGAAAATGAGACCAAAAAGAAAGGACAAATGCAAAACAAGGGAATAATGAGTGTTTCTATATGCTTCTTGTTTCGTGTAAGAAGACGATTTAAAGCTTCTGAACTGTGACAGGAAACACGAGATATATGAATATTGACAGATTGCATGAAGCAATGGTAGAGTAAGTCCATGAAAATAGATTGACGACTTCCATAAGAGTCCACATCATACTAAAAATTCTGATATAAGCTATTCCTACCTGCAACAAGAAGATATTTTGTAGCAAAAGAAGAGCATGAACATATATATATATATATATGCACAAAGAATACATATTTTCCAAAACATAAATGCTCCCATTTCCCATTTTGGGATGACAGTTAGCAGGTGTTGATATGAATAACACATATCAAGGCAGCAAACTTTAAAGAATCCAACTAACATGCGATGGCCCATTGGCAGAAAAACTAATAGCCTAATAAATGCCATTGAGAAAAGTTGCAATAATTAAATGCCCTCTACCTTACATAGCTGCGCGTAAATGAGTGATCACTCTTCAGCAATAGTGACAATCTCATCAAAGGAAGTGATCACTCTTCAACAATAGTGACAATCCCATCCATCTTTCGTTGACACAGACGCAGAGTACTTGAGCATTGAGACGTTCGGGTACCTACCTTGATCTGTATGAAAAACTGGTTGGCATATTAAAAGCGTGAAGAAAACTGGCAGGCATCATTATTGAATGAAAAGGTAGATTGGACATGCATATTAATTAGGAACTGTATATAATAAACGTAGTAGTTAAAATTAGTTGATTCTATCCACGTCATACACTAGCTTGTTAATGGTCATATAATAGGAAGGGAGATCTTTTCACCCGATCTCAACCCTTAGCCATCACACATCAAATATTTTGTTCTAATTATTCTATTCTAATTTTGGTCAATTAAATCTCTTCCGTATATTTTATATATTTATATAAAATATATATATATATAAGTAAATAAAATTTAATAAAATATAATAGAAACATCGTAATAAAAAAAGATTATACAAAAAAATTAGTTCGACAACAATTCTCGTAAGCATCCAAAAGTTGTGCCTTGCAAAATCTACTCATATCATAAAGTTACATATAAGAAGTTTAAGTAGAGTTAAATTTCATTTCACAGAAGCCTAAAGTTATTGGAACTATTTCACAAAAATCTAATAACATTAAAACTCTATTTTTGTTTTCTTTGAAAATTGTTTCATGAGTCTAACACCTCTCCCACCCACATTTGACATCAGTGCCAATTTCCTTCTGACTTGAAAATCTCTTCGACTAGTACAAGACTGACATGGATCCCATATCCTTATCCAGCCAGTTAGCTTCTAGGATTTAACTATTAATTAAGAATTCAAGGAATATCCCATAATTCTCCACTTTGACTTGAATTCTCCAACATCAAACCAAAAATCACTCGCTACCACACCTACTCCTAAAGGCTTTAGGTTATGTTAGCATTTACCAATTTCAAGCTATGCTTGAACTTTTCTGCTAGTATTGGCTTTGTCAACATATCTATTAGGTTCTTAGCTGTAGCTATCTTCTGTATGAAAGCAACTTATCCTTAATGAAATCTCATATAAAGCTCAATATGACCATTAATATGATTTAATCTCTTTTGATAGTTATCACTGTAAGTGGCAAAGTTTTGCATGTCCACACCTACATTTTGCATGTCCACGCCTAAATTTTCAACTAAACCATACAGTCTTATACCTTCTTTAACCCCTTTTGTCAATGACATGTATTTCACTTCTATGGAAGATAAAGCAATTTTTTTTAACTAACCACATATTCAAATAGGATAAAGATATAACGTCTTAGTGATCTCCTTTTCAAGAGATCTCTGTCATAATTAGAATTTGCCTACCTAAAAAATATCACTAGGTTATCACCAAAATCATTAAAAAAAAAGAGCGAATATTGTTCATACCTTTAATTATTATAAAATCCACTTAACAACTAGCCAATGAGCTTCTCCAAGATTACTCATAAACTTACTTATTGAACTAATAACACGTGGAAGATTTAGATTTGTGCAAACCATTTCATATATCCAACCCCCAATTACACTCAAATGAGGAACTTGATTCATGCATTCCTTCTTTGTGTTTGAACTAGGTAATGCACCAACAACAAATTTAAAATGTGTTGTGAAGGGAGTGCAAACTAAATTTGACTTATTCACTAAAAAGGTTTTAAGCATGTTTTCAATGTACTTTTATTTCAAGAGGTACAAAAGGTTGACTCTCCTATATGTTTAAATCTATATCCTAAGATTTTTTTTAATATTATGAAAATTTTTAATCTCTTTCTCACCAAGTGACTCACCTATACATACCATAGTAATATCTTCCTTTTGGCTTAAGTATTGATAAATAGCCATTAATCTTACTATTGTCTTTCCTATTAAGATATATATGTCATATTGTAATTTTCTTTTCGTGATAGTCAATATACCCTTTTCTAACTTAAGTTGTCCATTATCATAAAAGAAAATTAAACTCTTTTATTCCAAAGGTAACTATAAACATCATATTTTTTAAAACTTTAAGAACATATTAAACATCCAATGTTCTGACAATTCTATCATACTTTTTGATTTATATTGAACCACTGCCTTTGAATACACACTCTTCATAGTTACCTAATATGATAATATCATTCCATTCTTTAAAAAATAGTACTAGTGTGAATGAGTGTCATCCACTAATTTACAAAATCATAATTACTCATAGTCAAAATAGCATTACCTATTTCATCCTCTTCATTAGGAATCTATCAGACTACAACAACACTTACTTTTCATTTATTCTATTTTTTTCTCTTTCCCTTCTCCCTTCGTCAATGTGGATAGTCCCTTTTAAAGTGACTTTTCTCTTATAGTTAAAGCATCAAACATATTTAGCCTTCTATTTGGATCGTAATTTACTCATATTTTCATAATCGCTTTCCCTATTCCTTTGTCTGCTAATAACTAAACCTACATTTGGTCCACATCTATATGTACCTAAAAACTTTTTCAACGATTTCTTAAACTACAGATGATCCTTCAAATTATTAACAGAAATAGTGTCAATAATATATAACATGGTATCAGCAAAATTGTCATACGATTTGGGTAACAAGCACAAAAAAGGATTATGTTTGATCCTCATCTTCAATTTTAATCCCAACAACTTATAAATCTAAGATGATTTGATTTAATTTGTTAATATGATCTTTCATCTCTGTACTTTATATCATCATTAAGGTATACAAATAGTGCATTTGATATAAATTATATTTTTTTATACTTACTTTCAATTCATTCTTATAATGAAACAGCAGTCGTTTTATTAATAACCTCTCTCACGACCTCATCACCAAAACTTAGTAGTATTGCATTGTACATCCTTGATAGAATCTCTTCCTCCTCTAATGTGCCTAAATTCTCTAGCAATTTTCTTCTACTTTCAATGCTATTACTTGTATTTAATGAACAAGAATCACTCTCATCTTTACCTTCCATAGAATCCATTAAATTTCTCAATATTGAACTTATAAAGAGACATCTTGATAGCAAAATCTCAGCATTGATATCAGGATTGTTACAAGCTTAGCTAGAGAATACATTTAGGTTTGTAAATCTTAATTTTAATACAAGAAAAATATTTACTGAATTTTATTTGTCTATGTAAAAGTTAAAAGTCAACATGCAAATAGTTTGTTTTTAGTTAGCTTAATTAACTTTTGTCTTGATGAGAAATTTTTAGAAATAAGTAAGGTTCAAAGTACTTCTCCCATAAGCTATAGCTTTTGGGATTAGTGGTATCAGAGCTTCAAGTTACAGCCTAGTAACTGCCCCACGTCGTGAGTTTGATTCCCAAAAAGAATGGGAGTCACTCATTGGTTTAAGTTACGCCGCTATCCACAGGAGCGTGGTGGAAATAAGTAAGGTACGAAGTACTTCCCCTACAAGCTATAGCTTTTGGAACCAGTGGTATTAGAGATCCAAGTTACGACTTGGTAATTGTCCCACGTCATGAGTTCGATTCCTAGAAAAATGGGAGTCACTCATTGGTTTAGGTTGCTTTGCTATATGCAAAAGCGTAGTGGAAATAAGTAAAGTTTTAAGTATTTCCCGCACAAGCTATAACTTTTGGGATCAAATATTTTCAAAGTTATACAAATAGTAGCTCCTGTATTTATATAAACATTAAGTTTTTTATTTTGAATAATCACTTGAATAAAAGTTGTATTCACATTCAGTTGTTGATTATGAAGTTTGGAGGTCATATTAATATAACGAAGAAATTGTTGAATCTGTTTCATATTTTGATTTTATAGGTTCTAAATTATATTTTAATGTTGAATTTAAAATATTAATTTTTTCTTTATATTTATTTTGGTTTCTTTTTGGGCAAGTGTTTGCATAATGACCGTCTTTTTTACATAACCAACATCTACATTTTTTTTCTTGTTTTGAGGGCAATATTTCTTTTTTGGTTTATATTGTCTATAAGCCTTTTTCTTAAAAAAATTTTATAAGGTTTAAATGGATTTTTTGAGTGTTTTTGGGATATTTTTGCCATTTATATTTATTATATTTTGTTTGTTTTCTTTGTTTACAATAGGTAGAAAATTCACATTCATATTATTGCGGAACCTTTTATTAAATTTTCTTTTCTCTACTAATATTCAGTCTCAGTTGAACAATAATTAAAAATAATACATACGTGTAATATGAATCTTATAATTATGTTCTCATTATAATTTTATTTTTTATGTCTCATGAATTTTAGTGTATATAATAAAGAATAATTATTTAAATAATTATGTAACTAAATAAGATCAGCGTAAAGATATAAACTAGCAAATTGACCAAGGAGAATGGTTTTGAAAGACAACGAACGGCGGCGGAAGATGATCCCCATGCGATGGCTATGGATGAAACCCTCCCCAGAATCCTTAGTATCCTAAATGTTGACGATCCGAAAAAACACCTGGTACTACTGAGAAACCGTCTCGGTCTTCACAAATACTAAATGTTTTAAAGTTAATATTAGCACAATTTAGCTTAGATAAATAGATGTTTAAACCTAAAATCTTATTTTATGATAAGAAAATTCTGATTTGACGACGAAGGGTAGAAACAAGCAATGATAGTTGAGGATCCTACGCTTGAAATTTTTGATCCAATCCGAGCACTACAGTCGTCTAACGTAAAACCTGCCGATTTTCATGGCATCCGAAATTCCACCACCAGATCTTGCACATCACAGCGGAAAACACTTACCAACAGGTTTAATAAAGGTGCCCCTAAAGTTCAATATTTTCTAACTGTTGGTCCTCCTCAGGAATCGTTGTCAATTGGCATTTAACGGTTCTGAATTAAGCACTATTCTGAATACATCAACCAAAACCTTTTCATGCACATTATATTTGCTCCTCCACAGACACAGAGGAGTGGCGGGGGAAATTTGACCACACATCAGCCCATGTCCTATGTCCATCAGTTACAGACTTCACGACTAATGCTGCTTCTTCCACATTAACACGGATTTGATCTTTACTATCCCTCTCTCGAATCGTCACAGAAGATGGTGAATCAACAGTTATCGCAAAGGGGACACCAAGTTCATCCGTTCTTGCATAGCGTTTCCCAATTGAAGTGCCTGCAACCATCATTGGCATAAACAAATTAGCAAACTGTTAAAACAGAAATACAACAGCATTAATAGCCACGAATTCAGAAACTTGCTCATTAACTTTCCTCTGGCCACTAAGAATTAGAATCGTCACAATATTCCACCTGTAATATCAATCTTATGCGAGATTCCAGCGGCCGTCAATGACTTCGAAATGATCTTGGCAACTTCCTCATACTGTTGATTCTGGACGAGTGGGAAAACTGTGCATTTAATTGGTGCAACCAGGGGAGGGAAACGGAAAACATTTAGCTGTTCATCCCCAGCTTTACTGGGTCTCATGTAGAAAGAGTGTTCGTAGAGGCAATAAATTATCCTTCCAATGCCAAAAGATGGTTCAATTACTGATGGTGTGAAAACTCTCTGGTGTTCCTTCTTCTGTTCCTTTGAAATTGAGACCATGTTCTTTGTGATGGACACATTTTTCCCCAGAGTGCAGACATAAAAATCTACCTCTCCCTTGGATTGCAAAGATGCCTTCATTTCCAGAGCTTCTTTTTCTTTCATAGCCTAATAAATAAAAAGGAAAATTATGAATCAAACCTACACAAAAGTTTTCACATAATGAGTGGTCAGTGAATTCCACTTTTTACCTCCAAAGCCTCAACAACCATTTTCTGGCTACCCTTCAATGCAAGTCCCAACTCCTTCTTCACTGGCGCTATAACCAATTTCTGAAATCATAAAATATCAGGTTAACCACTGGCAACCACAAGCAAATTAAAATGACATTGTATAGTCAGGATGCACATATGAGTTGACTATCACGATGCAGCCACCGGTATGGACATTTTTTATTTTTTGTCAAATATGTCTACAAGTAGCAATCATAATGAGCATGATTAGTATAAAACATACCTCCACTTCCCTAGGTTCTGAGAACTTTTCATGGGCCACAAGAGGAACTCCACTTTTTTCCTGTTCAACAAGTTAAACAATTAATTCATGTTTACTGTTACAGGACATAGCTTTACTAATAAAGTATGCTGCAAGACATGTCATCCGATAGATAGGTACTAAAGGGAATATGTTTTTCAAAAGTAGACATGTTTGTAGTCGGCAAACCATGCTATCTCACTATTCTTGTCATAGGGTATCTAGCATTCAAAGAATATAGGTCAGTTTCATACACAATAATAGATGTAATCTTCCAAACAGGTTCTCACCGAATGAGCACGCAAGTCATAGGCAGATCTATCTGCAATACCAACACACTCAATCCAGCCATAGGAACACTTAATCTCAGCATCCCAACAGTCTGCAGCATAGTGAGCCATTTCATTTGCAAGATGCTGGCGAAAACGTAGCCGATCTTTGTCTATACCAAGACTGGTCAGGAAGAGATATACTCTCCCAATGAAATAGCCAAGAGTTTCATTGTTGACAATCCCCTGAATGTCACGAGAGCATGGGGATATACAGGAGCATGTAGATAAATCCAAACTTCATAACTAACTGATCAAAACTTACGTTTGAAACTGCTTTACCAAGCTGAATTTTCTTTGCAGACTGACCAGACATTTGCTCTTCCCTGGGAAACATGAGGAATTCCAGATCCACAACTTCAGAATATTTTGGGTGAGATTTGTCTTCAGGATCAACAAAGTGCTCAATTTCTGCTAAGGTGAATTCGCGAACTCGCAGAAGGCCTTGGCGAGGAGAGATCTGCAGGTATAGAACCTTGTTAGAACAGAGGCCTCACAATATCTCTCACAAGCATACCATACACATTATTTGCAAGCACCAACAAGGACATTAATGCCGTTAAAACAACCTTAAGCATCCATAATAAAAGCCATTATATAAACGATCAACAAGGCAATGCCAATGATGGGAATAGGACTTAGTTTCAGAGATATGTCTACTGTTCATGTGTACATTGTCAAACCTCCTATTTATTGCTTTTACAGTCTGCTTTGCTTTGTTATTTTCTTTAATGGTCCATTTATGTATTATTTTTATATAATTGCCAGTTTCATTGACAGGAGCTAAATTGTTATAGAGTTCTTATAAGGTTTCTCTACTAGGTTTGAGTTTTGGCAGTATTAGGAGTACGTGGGTAAATATATGATTCTTTTCCCAGGATACCTCGATTACCTATTTGGTAATTGTGATGCTTCTTTCTAAAGTACTTAAAGAGTTATTCCTAAAATCCTAGAAATGATATCTACATACCTATTGGTGTGATATTAACACTTTGCTCACTCCAAACCTAGGAGTGATTTCTATAACTATCCTTTTCCTTTTACTTCTTCAATACTACAGTCCAGCAAACCTAAACACTATTTGCAATATAGCAGCCCTAATTTACAGCATATGCGTGTTATGTTAACATTGTCTATGTCATCACTACATCACTGAAACCTTACCTGAATGCAATAGACTAGTACATCACCCAAACCTTACTAGAATGTAATAGACTAGTCATCACTACATCAACCAAACCTTACCTGAATGCGATTTGTATAAACAAATGGATAAGCACAATTAAGAAATAACAAAACATTAGCGTGTGCATAAGCGCTTGAAATCCAAAAGTAGCCAATAAACCTCATTTCTGAATGCTTGGCCAATCTGGGCAGCAGCAAAAGGAAGCTTGTTCCCATTGTAATAGTACAAATCTTTAAAATTAACAAATATGCCTTGTGCTGTTTCAGGGCGCATGTACCTGTAGTGGGATTAATGAGATCCAAACTGACACAGGAGGATTCTACGGACTCTATAGTGAGAATAATTGGTTCAATAGCAAACTTACGAAATATACGTACCCAGGACTCAAACCAGAAGGACCAATCGATGTCTGAAACATCAAGTTGAATGGGTAAGGATCAGATAGAGGATTCTTTGTGTCTGGAGCAGTAATGCCATACTCCTTGATTTTTGCACCAAGCTGTTCAGCTGACAGATCATCCAAGATGGCAAGCACATGTTTCAGTTCTGCTGTCTTCTCTGAAGTGATGCTGAAATCCTTCTGAAGTTTCTCATTACAGTAATCCTTAAGCAAGTGATCAGCTCGGAAGCAAGTCCCTGTTTTCTCATCCTTTACCATAAGGTCCGTAAATTTCTCCACATGACCAGATGCTTTGAGAACAATCTCGGGAGTCACACATGGGCAGTCAACCTCTAGCATGTTCTCCTCCAGAACAAAGTGCTGCAAACAAATGCAGAAGTTAACTCTAAACAGTCTAATTGAACTCAATCACTCAGTTAACCCAAAAACAAAACAGCGAAGAATGAATATGTACCTGACGCCAGAAAGCAAGAACATTGGCCTTCACGGCACAGCCGGGAGGCCCATAATCGTATAGCCCGGCAACACCTCTATAGATCTTGAAAGACGGAATGTAGAACAGACGGCGCTCAAGAGTGTTGGCCAGGGTCTGACGGAATGCCTCCCCGTTGATGGGACCGTCAACGCCCGAACCAGCGACTGCAGCCCGAAGCTGCTTCTCGATGGATGACTTCTCCAGCTTCAATTCATTTAGAATCTGAATTGCAGCGTCGATGTCGGGTTTCGAAGACTTGGCGGCTTTCAGTGCACGGACTGCATTGCTTTGGGAGTCGAGGGACGACTGCTTCTGTGCGAGAGCTCTCCGGAGCGAATCCTCATTTGCGTCCATCAATGAAGAGTAAGCTCTGAAGGAGTGTATAAACGAAGATAATTGAGCTTTGCGTAGAGAGGATAACCTGTTGGCGATAGAGGATGAGGAAATGAGAGTAGAGAAAACTCGCATGCGAGCCCCTGCCAAATGGACTCGTAGATTTTGGTAACACTAGGGTTTTAGAGGACTGGTGTTTCGATGCCACCTAGATTTTTCTCCATAGAAATACTATTTTTCCATTGTCAGTTCAATGGCTCCATTTCAATGCTTTCTTTTAAGGGTTCTTCTGATAAGGCCATCTCCAACGTTTGCACCAAATTTTTACACTAAATTTGGTTTAAAATAGAATATTTTTATAATCTTTTTATACTTTTAATCATTTTATACTAAATTTTTATACCAAATTTTTTCAAAGAATATACCACAATAATTTAGTTATTAGCTAAATTAATTATATTTATATAACCACAATAAATTAGTTATTAATTAAATTAATTTATATTTATACAATAATTTTTATTTATTTATTAAAAATAAAAATAAAAAATTATTATTTTAATTAATTAATATATACTTTTTGACAAAGATGCTGACATGATTGACAGGGTATAGTGCTTTCCAAAAGTGAAAAGTATTAACATTTCCTGGACTAGTAATAAAGATGTGGCATAGTGCTTTCTTGGTTTTTTTTCCTCACTTTTACGATACATATGATTACTGTTTCTCATATGAGATAAAACGAAATAAAAATTTAGCGATAGAATAGAATAAAAATTGATGACAATCGTAATTGTCTTTATCTCGATGATAGAAATATAATTAATTGCAATTGACAGAATATAAAAAATAGTGTCAATAACTAAATTACTCCTGCAGTATAACATGATTGAAAATATGTAATTCATTGATTATTTTAAAACAAATATATTAGAAAAATTTACAAATAATAATAATAACAATAATAATAAGAAATTAATTTCGTATAATAATAATAATAATAATAATAATAATAGAAGATGAGGAAAAAATTAATAATAATAAGGAATTTAATAATCACAATAATAATAAGAAAATAATTATGTATAATAATGATAATAAAAATTATAATAAGAAAATTAATATTGTATAATAATAATAATAAGTATAAAATTTATAATAATAATAAGATAATTAATTTCGTATAATAAAATTAATAATAGAAATAAAAATAAAAGTAATAGGTACAAAATTAATAATAATAATAATAATAATAATAATAATAATAATAAGATAATTAATTTCGTATAATAAAATTAATAATAAAAATAACAATGTAAATTTTATAATAATAATAATAATAAGATAATTAATATCGTATAATAAAATTAATAAAAATAATATTATTAATAAAAAAGAATAATAATAAGTAGAGAATTTATTACAATAGTTAA
>JANVCL010000001.1:7475972-7488424 GCA_026546855.1 Erythroxylum incrassatum
TTGGATTTCGATTTGCCTTCGATATGTTTCTGTTCTTTTGAATTCGATTTGCTTTCGACCCTTGAATATTTGTAAATCCGTTTCTTCGAGTTCGCTTCGGATATGATTTGTTCGCTTTTGTTCTTCGTTTCCGTTTCGTTTTTCGGTTGGGGTCCGGTTTCGAAATCGGGTCCCAACAGAAAATTTTTAAATAGCCTTAAATATATTTCCAATACTCAGTTGAATTATATAAATTATAATTTTATGTACTACCTATGACAAAGCTAGTTCTTATATTAGACCTAATTGAAACCTACTAGATTCTTAAACTACAGTTTGTCTATAATATCCTTAATCCCAAGCTGAAGTTACTCTCTTGGCTTTATAAATCCCTCGAGTGCTATTATTTTAGTCTCTTTTGTTACTTGGTAGCTATTTGTTAGCTGGAACTTTTCTTTCATTGCTTCCTAAGTTAGAGGATGAATCCTTTTTGTAAACTTGGTAAAGCCTAGGCTTCTTTTTATTCTTAATTCAATCCAACTTTAAAACATAAAAGTCCTAACAATGTCTCTGTCTTTAAAGCATTTCAACGTCTAATCCTAAATCAAAATTAGTATTGCAATTATACAGTTGTTGCTTGAAAATTCAGAACATTATACATTGAAAACGTGCTTTTGAAAGTAAGAAAAATAAGCATATTACCACATTAAAATATGTTTTAGCATATTATATGAGCATTACTTGCAACAATATTACATCTTTAAAGGATTCTAAATTTTAATTGTCAATTATATATCAAAAGAATTTTCCTTGGGGAATATATTGTTCTACAGCAGTAGTAAATATTTCCCCCTCTTAAGCATTTTTGTATACGAATTCTTGTCCAGTAACACCAAGTTTACCAAGTATTTATATCAGGAATCTAATCCAGTATATGATCATCCACATCTACAAAATTTGTGCCGTTAGAAAACTGCAGCAACGTGCTTACAATCTGATCGCCTTTTACATATTACTTGAATCTGGTTCAATACGTGATTGCAATCCATTACGTATCATCATCTGTGCATAGAACTCAGCATGCTCCTGACAACAACATTAATTTTTTTGGTGATACAAGGTGTATTTGAATAATCAAGATGATAATGATTTTAACAGCAAACAGTACTGGAACAAAATCAATAAGCTATAAGTTAAGGATGCAATCCAGAGGTTATTTTACAGTGCCATTAAAACACCGAAAGCACAACAACTGTTCGATAAATATAATTAAAAAGTTGAAGGACGTCATTGCCTAGTAACAGATGTCGCTTAAAATGTCAGAATTGTAAGCATGTCATTCAAACGATGCCATAAATTCATACCTTAACAGCCACAATGACAACGGCCACACCATTTTGGCAGGATTCATGAAATAGTCTTCTAGCTTCATCAGGCGTTACAGATGGAACAACACGAGGAACCACCTTAGCAACTGCAATCAGAAGTTGTTAAAAAAAACAATAAGGCATAATTTTCCAATTTCACATTCAATATCAAGAAAAGACAGATAAAGCAACAAGAACTGTCTTCTCTATTTAGCTGAGGAAGAGTTTATTTTTGAACACGTATAGACTCAACAAGTTGAGAGCTTTAAAGCCCATTAGTTGAGAGGATTATTATTACGTCATTGAAAAATACTTAACTGCAAGAAGAGAATTACCATTAAAGGCATTCACAAATTTTAGAAGGATCCAACGTTTTGATATATAAACTCTCAAATGTAATCAGATATTACCTAACTTCTCAGTATGACGGATGTCGTCAACTAGTAAAACTCTGTAACTATCTCCACTCCCAATGCCTGTCTTACGACTTTGCCGTCCAATATCCCCTCCTGCCAGAACAGAACACATACTTTGTTTTAGAATATATAGCAAGAAATAAAATGGAAAATAAAGCAAGGATTTGAAAATTGTGAAGATTTTCTCATCTTGTTCCGGAGAACCGACGAACGAGCAGATAAAGGTTTTGTATATATAATGGTTGGTAAGTTTATTAGAGTTGTTCAATTCCCACATATCAACTAGGGATAACGATAAAGGAAGATCAACACACAAGAAAGAGACCATAACCCAATGCCTTAGACTGAATAGAGATTAATGAAAAATTTAACAGTATCACCCCATTAACAAGGTCAAATACCAGTAAGTACACGGGTAAGGGTGTGTGAATATGTGTTTGTACAATCCTTTTTTCATTATGATATGCAGATGGGAAACTCGCACCCAAAAACAGATGATAGAAAGCACAAAGGAGTGATTGGACACTAGATATTACATTATCAAACGAAATTTCCTTGAGTACAAAATCCCACATTCTTCTGAAGTTACAAGAGCCAAACAAAATTAAAGAATAAATAAATAGAAGTATAGATGGGAAAGTGGAGTTCTTGCTTTCAATGATTCCAGTAGACTTACGCATTCTTTTTTTATAACAAGACAAAGAGAAACAATAACTTCCAAAGCTTTTAATAAGCAGTTCACTAAACCGAAACAAGTAGAAGAAACTCAAAACTGAGAGATTTACAATCTTCCAAACAGAAAACACTCAACGATCAAACAAAAATTAAGAATGTTGAATTTGGGTAGGCTTATATATCAAACAACATGTGAGTTCTCTTTTAACAAGACAGCTATTGAACTCGGGTGAGAGAGAACAGACCTTCTAGAACTTGTAAAGAAGTGTCCATCTGGGATTGATCAAAATTTGGTCGCTCCAAAATACCAGCACCTCCTCCTTTCGAAGATCGAAGACCGCTTTTTGCCGTCAATCCCATTAAACTAATTTGACGCTGTGACCTTATTCCCATCCCGTGAATCTCGGGGAGTTTCCGGACGAGACGGAGCTCTTTCGTCATAATAAGTAACGACGCCGACGATGATCCGCTGATAATTGCCATTCCCACCCCCTAACAGTCTGGCTTTCACCTGATAAACGAGGCGACGATACTGCTGAGCTGTTCCGTCAAGGAATGAAGAAAGGACGAGGTTCATAACCTTATAGCCATAGGGCTTTTATTGGCCACTTTGCACCAGTTCCCAAACGCACCGCACCGCAGCGCATCACAGAAAAGGTGAAAATGTGGCCACATGTCGATCCCTAACTCCTCAAGTTTTGATTTTTATTTTCTAGAGGTTTTGGTTCATATCATATGGTCAAGAGATAGAACAAATATATTCTTCTTTAATTTACAGCAAATATGTTACCATTTAACCTGGTGTTTACTTGGATGATCTTATACGTGGAACTTTTATGAAAAAAAAATTTTTTGTAAGAAGCTAGTTAATTATTTAGCTGTCAATTAAAAAAATAATTTTTTTGAAAGAGTTTTATACAGTAAACTGTTTAGCAACATAAAAATAAAAATACTTTTATAAATTTTAAGTATTTTTTTATAATAAAAATTATTTATGCATATAAATTATATTTAAAGTATATTATACGATATGTAAAACACAATATATATTATGTTTACATTTGATGTGAAATAATTCAACTATTATTAAATTTTTTATAAATGAAATAAGTTTACGTTTACCTCATAATTGTTTGGAAGTGAATTTCATAAATGGAATAAGTTTACGCTTACCTTATAATTGTTTGACAAATTCACTTCCATCTCAAAGGAAATTATTTAAAGAGATTTATCATTTTTTTAGGAAATAAAACTAATATAAAAAAATAAAATATATATAAAAAACTAAATGATATTATAATCTCAAAATAAATATTCAAGTTGAGTAAATAGTTAAATACATAATAAATTATGCATTTTATTATAATACAAGAAGATTTATAATATATTCCCTCACATTATTCATCTCGATATTTTGTGGCTCGTCTAAATGATTTTTTTTCCTGTCATCTTCATATTTATCGATTTATTCGTACATTGAGATAGGAAATCCTTCGCTAATTAGGTGACCTTTTTTGTCTAACTAAATCTATGCAAACAAGGATCATTAGCCAATGAAGCAATAGTAAGTTGGCACCTTTTTTGTTGTAGTTTCTTTAAGGTGCTAGACAAGGTAAGAAAAGTAACCACGAGAATTCCACTCCAGCAGTCTCATAAGCACATTTCAACTAACAAATCTACATAACATATCCTCCCTCACGAAGAAGAATAAATTCCAATAATTATATTGCAAAGGAGAATGGATAATAGACAACATAAATCAGTAACAAAAGTTGTGGTCTAATGATCTGGTGAAATATGGATACCCACTTGATAATTTCTTATTTGATGTTCAATACTGATATCTATCAATTAACCTTGAGGACAAGATCTTTTAAAGAAAGGAGCAGCTGACATAAAAGAAGACCTGAAAAAATCATTATAATTTATAGAATGCCTCAACCTTCTACATGCTTCCAAAATTGTTTCTTTTTTAACTTAAAAAATAGCTATTTCTATTTCAAAATTATTTTTAAAGTTTACAGTCAAATACTAATTTTTTAAAAACAATTTTTGCAGTAAAAAAAAGTGCTTTTAAAATGTCCAAAAGTTGAACCAAACATACTCTTAATTTATTAATTTATAATGACCATAACTTATCATATAAGTTTTTTTTCCCTATCATCAATATTAAGAGCTATAAATGACTTTAAAATGCTAATTACGATATTAATCTTATTTTCCATATTAAAACGATTGAAAATTTAAAACTTAAAACCCTTTTTAGGATTATTAAAAAGGGACTTTAAGTCATTTACATATTTAATGTCTTTTTATAATGTCTATTAGAGAGACGTCTTCTTTGTCCCTCTCTAGGTCTGGGCATTCCATAAATACATTGGAGATTCTCTTTGGAAATACATGGCAGTTAATATCAGCCGCATCAAACTCGGTTTACTGTCAAGTAAGCAAAAGAAAAAGAAAAAAACTAACATCGGCTATAATTTGCATATGGAGAAACACATACTACAATCCAACTTCTGAAGTGATTATACACAACATAGAAGAACCTATAGTCTGCATAGATGATCAACACAAACTGCAGAAGGAAAACCATGAAAAACGTCAAATGGATCATAAGAGAAAACCTTTCTAATCAAAGTGGCCAGTCCTGGTCATATAACCTGAAAGAAAATTGAAGTCATGCACAACATATGTGGCCGTCAAAAGGATTCTGTACTGTCCTGCCTACTTGCCAAGCATAGCTCATGCAATTCATTTAAAATCCATTCCTCACCAGTATGTCCACCCAATACCAGCACTCTAGTCCCTCCAACAACACAGGTGCTATGACCCCATGCCAATTTGGGAGGTTGGCCAGGCACGTTAAGAATCCTCCATGTCGGTTTCTCCTCAGAAGGGTCCAACAAGAAAAGCTGTGAAGGTGAATGCAGCCCAGCAATTGAACCTCCGAATATTATGATCCTCCCACAAGGCATGCTAACAGCAACATGATCAAGTCTAGGAGGTGGAACCACACAATTCTGGCTGCCCAACCCAGTTAATGCACTACACTCCAACTGTCTCCACTGTGGTTGTTCATCCTCTAGATCAATAGTGTATGCTTCGCCTGATCTCAATCGTAAATGGCCGCTCTTGGCAAGGCCACCAAACATTAGAATTTTGGTTCGTCCGTAAACGGAAAGCGAATGTCCCAGCCGAGAAGGAGGTGCCCAAGAAGTTGGTATCTCTCTCCACTTTGGTTTGTCCGTAGTGAGATCCAGCAAGTACGTATCACTAAGAAACACCCCGGCATCAGTACACCCACCAGACACAACCAATTTAGAACCTTCTATTGTGCACGAGCTGTGCCATGATCTAGGAAGAGGGGGAGTTCCTCCAGAAACTTCTTTCCACGTGGGCTGTTTTGCATCCAAGTCCAGAACAAAAACGTCATTAAGCAACCCTTGACTTCCGCATCCGCCGAATACCACCAACCAGGAACCATTGAGACATGAAATAGTGTGGCCCCAGCGCCCTGGGGGCGATGATTTCACACTCACTCGCTGCCATTCTGGATTTGCAGCATCAAGATTGAGAACAAAAGTATCATCCATAGGCTGCATGTTAACCCCTTCTCCACCAAATAAAACAAGTCTATTTCCTGCTGCACATGCACTGAAATTGCACCGTAAAGGCTCAACTGATCCTCCAACTGTCAATTTTGTCCAACATACAGCCTCCAGGGTGGTCAGCTCCCTAGCCAACTGCCCCCATCCTAACTTCTTAGTCATCAACTCTAATGTGCCTGTGACCTCTCTTCCCCATGCATTTTGACAAACCATCTTCCTTACATACTCATTTTTCGTCAATTGACGGATCCTTCTGCAGACAGACCCAATAGATGCAACATCCCTTGGTGTCAAACGTGATAAAATATTGTGTGCCAAGACTTCATCTGATAACTGCAATATCCCACAGATTTCTTGATGCTGAATAAATTGTGATTGTTCCCTTAGGGAAGAATAGTTGGCCTGCTGATCACACTGATGGCTGCCAGTCTCTTTGAACACTGGGTAAGATACATGATTCAAATCTATTTTTGCTTCTGAAAACACTTGAATTCCTATTATGTGTGTAATAGTTCCATCATCATCATGTATAGGAGCAAGTCTTAGATGGTTAACCAATGGAGTTCCATCCTTCCTAAAATTAACAAGCTCTCCTTGAAAATCAACCCCTTCCTCAAGACATCTTCTGATTTCAGAAACAACAACAGGGTCCACTAAAGGATGCCGTCTTTGAGCATGCAGGTCCCTATATTGCAAGAAACGACTGAAAGAAAAGAAACATCTTCTGTTTAATAATGAATTTCTGACATTTATTCTTTAAAACAAGTGACAAAATGACATGGTCTCATGAAAAAGTAATCTTGAACATCTCATGAAAAAGTAATCTTGAACATCGTTTCCAATCAAAGCATAGAGTTTTGGTAAGGAAAAACAGTTTCAGAGGAGGAACTAATCATTACATACTTTGAATCAGAAATAAAAGAAAAACGGAATGCCAAGTTTGGAGCACCACTTGATTCTTAAATCAGACTGAAAAACTAACTCTCAGTGTTGGACCATCATGATCAGTTTCAAGAGCTCAGAAGAACTAAACATATTAACGTTACATATACAGCCTGAAAACACTAAACCAACCTCCATTTGCCAGCAATCTGTTACTTTTGTCCTATTGTCAATAGCCATCCGACTGTTGTTAGTTAGTGATTGTCATGCATGTGTTGCCCCACCTCAAGTTCATGGTTAGGTTTTATGACAAGATAGTTTTAAAACTGTATCTAGTCAGCTTAATCTCTTTCGAACTGTTGACGCACAACTTCTCCAAGTAGTTCCAGAATGTCAGACCTTTCTGAGAGGAACTTATCAAGCACTATTATGGTCACCTAGTCCACTTACGGTCTCATCCACACGTAGAATCTCTGGTGACCTACCAAATATGATAATATCAAGTTGGTTAGATGGAAAGAATTACCTACGGTTGTCTCAAATGGTGAGAAATATCTTCAAAGGCAGGAGAAACCGAGGCAGTTGGAAGGCCAAAACCAGATGATCTAGTGTTTCAAGCTTGGATGAGAAGGATATGATTATGTCCTAGATGTGGATATCAAAGCAACTATAGATTAATAAAAATCTCATGTTTCTCATTATTGCAAAGGAAATCTTAGGAAACTCTCGGTCAAACCTACTCAAAGAAACAAGGATATAGTCTCTGAGTTGAAAACTAAAATTTCAACTTCTTGTGAGTCGCAGAATCCTACAATCAAATCAAAGGATAATGGCTTGAACTCAACCACTACTGGTGCATCCAAGTGAGAAATAAGAAAACCGTATAAAATTTACATGAATTTGTGGGAAAAGAAGAATATTTGAGTTTCTTGCCGGCCTCATACCGAACATTATATAGTGAGGATCCAAATCCTTGGAAAGGACTCATTAGTTTAGGATAAAATCTAAGGAATAACAATGGTATTAAAACGGGGAACAATTCCAAGAAAGGCCTGACAGACAAAACAATCCAATAAAATGATCAGTGGCATAATTTATGTAAGAAACTTGGTTTACTAGGGACATTAGAAGAAGAAAACCAAAGGAACATAAATTGTATCAAAAGGGAAAAAAATTTACAAGAAAGGCTGACAGATAAATTTCACCCAAAAAAGTCCAACAAACATGATTAGCAGAGTATTTCCTTGTATCGAAACCTCTGTTTACAAAGGACACTAGCTAATTCTGTTGTGTGGTATGTGCTTCATCTTGAGGCTGGTTTGGCACAGGATTTCATGACTGATGGTTCAAGTCTGGCAAAGAAATGTGTAAGGCTGGTTTAACAGACGCAAAACATTGTGTAAAAGAAGAGAAGGTATGGGGCAAATGCTCCCTTGGATAGCCAAAAAAAGGACTAAACCATCATTTAGGTAAATTTTATTATGACCAAATCTCGTTATACACGATATAACTTATATAGGTTTAAATTTCATATGATTCATTGCACCTGAATCAATAACTGAAGATCTAGACTGGAATCAATTTTGAATCAATAAGTACAAGGAAAAAAGAAATAATACCATTTGAGACAATTAATGGGAATTAGGAAACTTAGACAAGGCATTTAGGATCAACATAATTGTTTAATTTCTCCAGTAATAAGGTCATTTCATACTCAAAAGATTCTTTTTTATTTTTTTATTTTTGAAAGGCTCGGCACTTTGGAGTAGTCTACAAAGTTGAAGGTACAACAAAGTGGAGGCCTGTGGTGTTGTCAAAGTTATTGGCAAGCTATAAACATATACTAAAGTAGCAATTGGTGGTGAGACTTACAGTAGTAATGCAATCAACATGCATCAGTGATGGAAATAAAAGACCTACCCAAGTGATTTAACCAATTAATTAACTAAAGTTTGACAATAGTTGCAAGAGTTTCCTGAATTTGATCATAGTTTGATGATAATTTGACCAAATACTTAAAGCCGGCCAAGGTTTAACCAAATTTAAATACGTCTCTATGGATTTGATGCAAGACACAATGAAAACAAGTACAGAGCCTTCAGTGGTGTCAATAACAGGCAGCACTACATAAAAAGGTTAATGACAACTAACAACAGTAGGTCAGTGAGATTTCAGCATGAGATGCCTTCCTTTCCAGCACTTGAAGGCTGCTGGAGGATTGTTAAGGTACAAATGGCACTGAAGGCTGTCTTTTAGCACTAACAGCTGGTAGAAAGTACGCAAGAGGTTTGATACCAAGTAAAATTGAAGAAAGGATTATTACATTGATGCACTTAAGCATTTCATAATCGTGCCTAAGTATATAATTAGATGCTATATATATGGCATAGAATTCCAGTTTAGTCAATCCTACTTAAGAAAAACAACTGTCTCATTAGGTGACAACTTGTCAAATGATGCGTTTGATGTAGATGATCTTGTGATTATAAAGGATTTGATGAAATCCCTAAACTTTAGGGATTAGTTCCTGATCTTTAGGGATTCTGATGAACTGTATATACTGGTTAGGAAGGTAGATATTGATAGAGATTAACCTCCCATTTGTGGGGGCTGTCTGGTTAATATATATGCCCATGTACATAGACCATTAGTATAAATGAGAATTTTGTCCGGATTTCTTGACATGGTATCAAAGCTTCTGGTTCTTTCCTGAAACCCTAATTCTATAATGTTAGTCTCTTCATTTGATTCTATTTTCTTGATCAAATTCCTCTTATCCATCATATACTTTCTTTCTTCTCTATCTTTCCGAGTAGCCATGACAGAATCCACCGCCAATCAGCTTTATCTTGGATGCTCCTGCATCTCATAATACTGCTGCTACTACAATGTTCTTCAACAAAACTAGGCAATAAATTTACAAGCTAAATGTAAAGAGCAAGGAGACAGACTATTGAAAGCCAAATGTGCAGCCTAATCAATGAACCTCGACTTCGAAGATGCGGCTCTTATTTGTACCTTAAAGCTAACACAACACACCATAATCTAGCAGTTCTAAGACTCAAGGGTTGTACTAAAGCTTTCTTCCGATCTTAAATATGTGTTTTTCCATTATGTAACTATTTAAACAAAAGTCACAAGTTCCAGGGTGAAGCACTTCGATCATGGGTTTATGAACAGCAAGCTTGTGAAGAACTCTCTTTTCTAGCTTCCTCCCGCTATAAACCAAAACTTACCTAAGAAAGCTGCCAATTAATTCTCGTGTCATTTCAAGGATATGGAAGATTTTTTCCTTCAGTTTACAGCAGCTTAACTCAGGCAGTGAAAATTTGAAAATGGCAATATTTAGATAGCTTTGTCAGCACAAGTAACTCAACCATCTCAATGATCTAGCTACTTGGTGCATGTTACGGTTCTCATCCATGAATAGAAGAATAATATAAAAAAAAGGCTCCCATTTTGAAGTGACTGAAAAACGTCTTCCTTTTGACATTTGAATTGCTCAATTAATTCACTGCGATGACGTAAACCAAACACAGAATTCAAGAATTTCCTTCTTATTTTACAAGCTTTACGCCTAACAATTTTTATAACCTGTTGGTGCTTTACTTTCCATATAGGACTTTGTAAGAGATCCAAAACAAAGCAGGCAAATCCAAAATATTTTGCCATATCCATAATGAATTTACTGTGCCAGCAGCAGAATCAGAGAGTGAAGCTAGGAAATCACCAATCAGAAAGCAGAGAACCCATCAACATAAGAAAACCCTATCACTTCCAACAAAAAGAAGGAAAGAAGTACCAGTTTCGACCGAGGACCTCGTGAGCTCGGTAGCCAGTGGTGGTCTCGAAGACCTTGTTAACGTAAATGATAGGAAAGTCGGGGTCCAGAGCATCCGAGACGACGAAGGAAGTAGGTGTCGTGGGGTAGAAGAACACACCTGATCCTCTCTGTTCGTCCATTGAATCCTCGCTTCTCTCTTCTTCTTCTTCTTCTTCTTCTTCACCTTCAACAATGGATTCTTCATTATATTTTGAACATTTCAGCCTTTTGCCTGAGCTGTGATGGTTCTCCCCATCACCTTCTTTCAATCGTTCTACATCTTCTTCTTCCATGTTTGGCATCAGATTTTGGGTCCGAGTCTACTCAAACAGAGTAGTATTGCATCGTTGTGTGAGGTCAGAAAGAAATGGTTGTTGGACTTTGCTAGTGTGGTTTTTGTCATGGTATGATATTTGCCTCTCTTCTCTTCCATATTACGATAATGCCTGCCCCCCAAAATTGGTTCTTTTATCTTCTTTTGGTTCAAATCATTGAATAAAATGCTACTCCTTTACTCTTTTTTCTTTTTGGAAGCTGAAACTATATTACTAGTAAAACGGTTAGGAAAAGTTGAATTAACCGGACCAACCTAGTCCCGAGTTAACGACTCGCTCAATACACCCGACTTAGATCTAGAAGATTAACGAAAAAAACCTGGCTGAATTATATCAGTAGAAGAACACTCAGAATAAATAATAGGAGTCACAAATTGGTAAAAAACTGTTTCCCAAAACACAAAAAGCCAGTTTAGAGAAATAATGTTCACCTTTGTTAACATTTTAGACGTGATAGTTTTTTGATAATGTAACACAATTGTCTACGTAGTCGGTACCGAAGGAGCAATGGCAATCTAGTAGTTTAAAGAAAGTAAAAGGGTGAAGAATAGGGGCGAAAATGCACGCCGGTCAAGTGGCAATCTCGTGTCGAACATGATATCTGAAAATATCTAGGCACCTGACAAACGACCGGTGAACATCCACGTCACCTTTCTGTTAAGATAGATATTTTTTGTTTGCCTGTCCTCATCCTATTGTACGAAAGAGATAAATGGTAAACTTAACAACCGAAAGACAAGTTCGATGACGTATAAAAAATAACAATTTTCTAAGTAGTATTTAATTTATTAATCATCTAAACAGAGAATAATAATAACTTACTATAAAACTTTATTTTTAGACATCTATTTAATGAAAACATATAATAAATGTTTAAAATTATAATAAATATTTATTTTTATTATTTATTTATTTGTTTGTTTTTATTATTATTATTATTATTATTATTATTATTTTCCGTTATTTTCATTTATTTTATGCTTATAATGGATTATTTCTGCATTATTCGTATATTGTCTTATTGGCACGTGGGTTTATTAGAAACAGTTTCTCTATTATGTAGGGGTAAGGTTACATACTATCGAACCTTCTCAAATCTGGCTTCATAGTATAATTTTGAATTGGGTGATGACGATGATGATAATATAATAAATGTTTAATTTTAATATCGAGGATTAATAATAATAGTTGACATTATTTAAATTGAGTTTGATGTTATACTTAGGTTTCAGTATGAGCCTACTTCATCTTCCATCATCTTTCCAAGTTAGAAAGGAATTTTACATGCAAGTCGAACAATGACCGAATCATATGGCTAGGCTACGTCTTTAATCTAAGTAGTATCAAAACTAGGACGACCATTT
>JANVCL010000001.1:7491178-7502679 GCA_026546855.1 Erythroxylum incrassatum
AAGCATAATTTCATCTATAACATAATACTTATACAAAACACTCATTCAATTTCATTTAATATTTCTAAATTTCACTTCAAGATCGGGGTCCAACATATACCTTTCAAGAAAATATAAAAAATCTTCAAGACAAACTAAACCCATATGATAAATAATTGCTTGACTTACTACAATCAGTTGACTAAGAATTATGGCCAAATTGTGTGACGATGACTCAATTATCTTCAATTGCTCGAATATTAAACATAAATTTTGAAGGGCATATCGTTGATCGAATTTTTATGCTTTAATATTAATTTTTAATAATTATCAATTATTAACATAAACTTTGCCTTTTGATAGGACCAAATATAAGAAATCATTCAATGACAGTCTCAACACTCTAAACTGTTGATGAGAGTCAGGAATATCTTGATGCAGTGGGTGGTAAGGACCATCATGGAAGGATTTTTAGCTTCGGTTCATTTGCGAACACATATTATTCACAATCATCCACGTTCAAT
This sequence comes from Erythroxylum incrassatum, assembly GCA_026546855.1. Lineage (NCBI taxonomy): Eukaryota > Viridiplantae > Streptophyta > Magnoliopsida > Malpighiales > Erythroxylaceae > Erythroxylum > Erythroxylum incrassatum. Next base: position 7,491,682 of record JANVCL010000001.1, read on the forward strand.
ACAACTACATCCAGTAGGTGGTCGACATCTAATGAGAGAGTTGTTTAGCTTGAGAGCACATTATAGATGCTGACAACTCAGTTGCAACAGTCGATGGAGTACACAACCCAGCTTCGTAATGAGATGGATGAATTGAAAGGGAGGGGCAACACCTTATCGCAATGGCCAGACCATCCGCCTTTACCAACTGCATAACTTAGTTTTGATACTCTCAAGTCATTTAGTATAAATCGCATATTTATTATTGTAGATAACAATTTTTATCAATTAAGATAAGTTTTACTTTATATTATCATTCGACAATTTTTACTTTATATTATCATTCAACTTACTGTTTAGATAACTTAAATGTAGAAAAATTCAATATATTATCACTAGATAATTGTAGAAATTAAATATCAATTATAAGATTACCAATCAATATTAAATTTACAACCTAAATGTATGAAAATAAAAAAATATCAGTGCATTTACCAATGGAATTATCATATCTGTCAGTAAATTTATTATTAAATTTATCAACGGAATAAGAAAATTCTATCAGTAAATAATTTACCAATGAAAAAATTGTCTGTCGATAATATTTATCGATGGAATAGAAATATTACATCAGTAAAGTTACCGACGGACTTAAAAATAAATTACTGATGGAATATTCCTATTCTGTTTCTAAAGATTATTGATGCCTGTTTTTCTCCAATGACTTATGCGATCGGTAATTTTCGTTATCAAATTCGCTTGCTGGCAGAAAACCTTCACATTCTGTTGGTAATTTCAATCGCCAAACACCTATTTTCTTGTAGTTAATTTGTCAATAAGGCAGGATGGGGCCTTGGGAGTAATTCTTTAAAGCAAAGTAAGAAAGTCCTCATAATCAAGAGGATTTAGAGATTATTAAGTGATAAAGAATCATTGTGGGTTAGGTGCTTTCATTCTTACCATCTTAACCAATAAGATTTCTATACTCATATGCCTAAACATTATGCTTCATAGGTAATAATTCATTTGCTTTAATTCTCAGGTTTGTTCCACTTTTACACTTCCTTTTCTTTAGTAATTGCACCATTAAATGTTTTTTCATTCCTTATTATGATGACTCTTATTTAATCTGTTGGGTTTACTTATATGTTACTAGTAATCTTGCCTTGACCTCTTTCACCTACAATCTTGGTTAGTTCACTTACACCTTTATGTTGTGAATTGATGCCCAATTTGACTATACTACCTTTTCATGTTGGCCCCTTAAATTATCCATTTTTCATTGATAGAAGAAATATGTTCCTTGACCATCTCTTTGATCCTCTTGTTTTGTCAATATGGCGATTATTAAAATGGAGAACTTTATTGGAACCTAGGTGGTCCCGTTGTTTTGCCCACTCTAACGTCTTGCTCTTTCTAATAGAAATTAGGGTGATTTCTCTATTTAGGGTTATAAGTATTAGAGAAAGGATCATTTTAACCTTTAGTTTTCCCCCATATGCTACCATATAGTTTACATATTCATAGTAATTTGATGCTGGCTCTATGAACATGCATGCATGCGAAGGATGATCATATATGCCACATTTTTAACATGCCTCTGTATAACCTATTTCTCAATTGAATAATATCTTCATTTGTTTGGAACGAATATTCTTGATGCTCATAAAGGGAAGCTTTTGATTTTCCCACTACCACCTTAGTTAACAAATTCTTATCCAAGGTGTCAATGATCTCCTTAACTTGCTCAAGAGTTTTCATAGATATGGTCCCTTTTACAGTTGTGTCAACCATAATTTTACATATGAGAGTGAGGCCTTTATCGAAGGATTATAAAATTAACGATATTGAATATTAATGGTATGGAAATTTAATAATCAAAGCTTTATATCTCTTGTAAGTTTCATATAATGCTTCTTCCTCTTTTTATGCAAAACTATGAATTTGAACCCTCAACTTTGTGGTCTTTTATAGGAAGCAGAACCATATAATAAAAGTTTCATACACTTGGTCCCACTCCTTAAAAGATTCCACCTTATTCTAAAGCAACTAGGTGCTTACTTGATCTCTAGTATAGTAAGAAAGGCATCTCATCTATAGCTTATAATCATTTAGGCCATTCAAGGGAAGTGTATAGAGCATATAATAAATTTTTTTAATGAAGGTGATGGTGCCTTCCATAAGTAATCAAGTGAAGATAGACTTGTTTTAGCATGTAATTCCTTTTCCCCTAACTTAATCTAATATATGAGGGGTAAGCACTAATCAAAAGCCTTTGCAAGTCCTTTACTCGAATATTTGGTGATTGTCGCTCTTTACACCATCAACAAGAGTATGCTAATTTACATCCATCTCTTCTCTCGTTCTGGATTATTTTTATTTATTAGTTAACTCAATTTTATGATCAATAAGAGTAGGTCATCTAAGGTTTAACTTCTTCATCTCCTATCATGCATTAAATACCTAAAAAAGATGAGCCAAGATAAAAGTAAAAGAAAACTAGCGTTAACAAAAAATAGTTAAAATAGTATTTAAATAATGGTGCCAAAAACTTGATTGATCTAGCAAGTGTAAAAACTCAATTATAGAAAGTTTTAGAACTAGAGTATTTCAAGTTTTTGATCACACAAGAACTATAACTACTAAGGTTATTAATCATAGCAAAATAATGAAATCAAATTATATAAGACTTTTTGAAAAGCATTTAAATTAATAAACCAACTATGAGAAGATGAATAAAATATTAAAAAGAAATCAACATAAACAAATGCTAACCTATAATATATTTAGAGTCAAAAGTCTAGCATTGAAACAATGAGGCAATGGTTGAGTGAAGATATAAGTATATTAGAAGGAAGGGAATGTCATGTGTTTGAAAGGTATAGAGATAACAAGGGACATTACAGAAATAAATACCATCCAAGGCGTAAGGGAGTTACTCCTACAGAAAAAGGGTAAAAACCTATTAATAAATGATAGTAGAAGCATAGAAAATTAAAACAATTCTTGATTGAGAAACAATTACACGTAAGCTACTTGTGCCCCTATAAACTTTAAATTTACTATATAATGAATTAGCTATAACTAATACTCTAGCAAGCCCATAGAACTAATACTAGTCCAGATAATGAAAGGTTAATTTGTCTAATGTTTGTTTTGGCAAGTTGTTTACCTGGTTGCAAATAAATACTATAATCCCTTTAATATTAATTTCATTCCTCTAATTATTCAAAAATAAAAAGAAAATAAATGTTAGAGCTCTGGGATTCACTTAAGAGTAATTTAAATTCTCAAGCAAGATTACTTATCAAGGTTGAAATAACAATTAACCTAAGGTATCTATGTCCTATATCTAGGCACACATGTATATCTAATTAAGGAATTACCATCTTATGTATATGCAATTAAAATCATAAAGCCCTCAAGGGGTGTGGCTCGATGGTTGAGAGCGGAGCTTGGCTTCGGTTAGGTCCCAGGTTCGATTCCATGCTAGCCCCTCTTGTAAGAGCCTGGGGCAGCCAGGGTTTTACTTATAGGTGGAGAACTAGTTGGGCCCTCGATGATGAGGTGTGTCCGCTTGGCCCGTCTACGGGGTTTCCTCGAATTAAAAAAAATTAAAATCATGAAACTCATTAAGAACAATAAACCTATTAGTTATGAATTTAGTCTAGGGTATCTCTTCTTTTAAGTCTAGAAATTTTATTTTCGTAGTGTATGGATTACACTTCTTATATTTCTTTATTAAACCCATAAGATTGAACATATGATTGTCAACTATAATTCAAGAATCTTATTCAAAGAGAACAAATACAAACCAAGCAATTGCAAATCATATGTTAATAATTATAATATCCAACATAAACCACTTCCCTCACTTTAATAGGGATTTAGTACGTACTAGAAATAAGGAAACCAATAATAAATAAGAAAGAAAGCAAAAACAAGAACTCATTCTTATAGATCTTGAAATACTAATTTCTTTATCTAATATTGATGAAATCTTGAATTTTTCCTCTAAGGTTCTCCTTTTATTGTGCCAAAACACTTTAATTACACTCTTCTTTTCTCTTCCTTTGAGTCCTATTTCTCTTCTTCCTTTTATAACATAAAACCTTAGAAATTTCATAAACTTTAACACTAATATGGAATAAACATGGGTTTATGTTACCTCACAGTATTGTTTAACACCTCTCTTTGAATTTTTTAATAAGAAATTTTTAATAAGAATAACTAAAAATATAAGTTTGTAACATGACATTGTGTTAAGATTGTATTCGGTTAGTAGGTCCTCTATCACGAATATAAAGGTTTATCTTGAGGACATGAGATTTGAAGATATGAACACAAGTCTATATATAGGCCATTTTGAAAGTTATATGTCCATATTTTAGGCATGTTTGATCATGCCATAAATTCTCCATTGAAGTACAATGGTCTAAGGGGGAACATGGGTTAGGTATAGTACTATGTTACAATAATGTTATTGAACACTTACTGTGTAACACCCCACCCTCTCGAGACACATACCTGACATCCTGAGTGATATTTGAGTCTGTGCCCCAAAAGGGTGGTATGCTAGAATGGTCAGACTCTAAAAAACTCATTACAATTTTTTTTCCACATTTAACATACATGTATGCGGAAATCAATAATCAATTGGGCCCTTTCTTTTCATAAACCATTTCATTCAAGAGTGTTACTACACTCATTAATCAAACTTGTTTACAACATTTCTAATTTGGAAAGTTATTGCATACAGAAATATTTACAAATATAATTTGTAGAAATTTTGGATCATATAATTGGATACAAAAATAAGAAAACAAATGCAGACGCGAACTGATCCCGACCTCTATTCCTTACTTGAATGCAGTAGGTATACTCCCGTTTTTCAACGGGGTACTCTTCAGAGCTTGAAAAATAATTGCAAATTTTAGGTGAGTTTTACGAACTCAGTGAGCGATCATCCTCGATGGCTCACTCAAACACATAACACAGAATTCACATCATTTATGTAGCAATCATATTGGATCACATAAGCTTAATAAATCATTTCGCATTTTACATTTAACACATTACAATCATTCATATCATGCATATGCAGTGCACATGAGACCACTTTCTATTTGTTACTTTGTTGTGACTGAGTGCCTAAACTGTCCCATATACATTGTGGATACCGGGCTCATTGATAACATCCCATATCCGTTAGGGATACCGGGTTCATTTTACATAGTGAACCTTTGGCTCTTATATACTTTTTGAGCTCTATGCTCCTTTTCACATTCTAAGCTTTAAGCTCTTTTCGATGGCTATTCCGATCACAACTGCCTTTATCTTTTATGCATTCATGTAATGAAATGCATCAATCACACATGATCACTTATTCAATATCATATATCATCAGACCTTAGTCCGACATTCAACATTTATGCTGAGAAACACTTTGTGATCATACATTTACGTCATGAAGCATTTAGTTCATCACATTCACATACAATTAGCACTTCAATATTACATTCAAGTATCAGAAACCTCGAACCTTCATTGTCCAGAATCACACAATCAATTCACATCTCATTCATAATCACTCAAATCATAACATAAACAAAACAAATAATAAGGTAAGACTATCTAGGTCTACTCACAGTTTGGTCCAGAAGTTATTGCCTCGAGGTCTCGACAATGTCTAAAGGATGGTACTCTATGTGTTCTTCTATATCATGCAAAACATATACATCACAATTTGCACAATTATAAGTGTTTAATAATGCACATGTATGCAATGAAATATGTACAATGCGTATTCATAACAATCCCGGACATTTTTCCGTTATCCTCATCACATAATCCATTCTATCTCGAAACTCACCTAAGTATAATTTATACTTAGGTTTATATCTCAATATAACCATTGAAATCATAATTCATAACTCGCTGAATCACTTTCAGATTTTTCCAAAAACTGAATTTCGAGTCTACTGTTCTTATACTAAAATAATACACTATACTTAATTTTCATCCGAAAATTGAAAGTCTTAGAGACTGTATCAAAATTTGACTTCTTCATGTAATTTGTACACTATTTCTCTAGCTTACTCCAAATAAAAAATAATCTCATTTGGATGACTAAAGATTAAGATATAACCGAAATACCTAAGCATGTTCAGTGAAAACATACTAGTTCAGACTATTCCAACAGATTCCCTCACTTTCATTCAATAAAAATTTTTCAAATCAATTCATAATACTACCGATTTTTGCAAAGAGATAGAAAAATGTGTCAGGAATCTATTGCTTCAAGAATCACTTCATTTAGAGGCCGAGTTATGAAGTTATGGTCAAAAGAATCAAACATGCTCATGTCCTCAACCATGTTGTACCTATCTCGGGACAATTAGCGTAACTTTCACTAGGGATGTCAGATTAAGATTGTCTTAGGACGATTTCAAAGAGGATTTTGAGATCTACCCCATAGTGAAGACTTTGAAGAGAGATTTTTCCATCTAGAGGGTCAAAATCTCAAATTTCCAAATAGGTAGATAGGTAAGACGAAAGAAGTCAATCTAAGATGAATCAGACGAAGGCTTGGTCAAAGATGCGTCAGACGAATGGTCAAAGAAGCATCAGAGTAAAGCTTGGTCAGAAGAATAGTTAAAGATGCATCAGACGAATGCTCAAGGAAGTATCAGACGAATGCTCAAGGAAGTATCAGATGAAAGCTTGGTCAGACGAATGGTCAAAGATGCATAACCACTTATAATAATCATATCTCTTAACTCCGATGTCCAAAAATTGCATACTATATACCATTGGAAAGATAAAAGAAAGATCTACAACTTTTATGAAGACAACTTTCTCTAATTCAGCCTAGATCAATCCAGAATTTCCTCTAAAGTCAAAACACAAATTTTACCCCTATGAAAGACTATGATTATGTCCTCAATCATATTGTACCTACTTTGGGGCAATTTGTATAACTTTCACTAGAGATGTCAGATCAGGGTCATTCAAAGACCGTTTCGAAGAGGACTTTTATACCTACAACTTCTATGAAGACCCTAACAACACATTTTGCCTTCAAAAGGGTCAAAATTACAAATCAGTGTAGCTGTCTCATATTCACTTCCTCTAATACAATATCACTTCTTAACATTTCAACTACCAAATTGATTTACTTAAACTCTCCAATCTCAATTTGACTCATCACATTCAACCACGTCTCATCATTCATAATTCCTATCTTTCTTTTCCATAACATCTCACTTATGTGTATTATATATATATATAGTCATTCAATAAGCAATAAATGCAACACTTATGATGCAATTGAAGTCATTAAACTTCCTTAATTTAAAGAAAACATTAATGGCTTATTTACTCTATTATAAACATGTACCCACCTTGATTCCTTTGCTTAAAGACTTGCTCAAAATGCCTCTTCTCTTACTCCTCTTTCCTTTTTTGATTTCCGTCATCAATGGCAAAACCCCATTCAATGAGAATCTAATTGAAAAGCCCATCATGCAAAATCACTAAAATCGATTCTAGAATACTTAAACCCATGCATTTTATAAACTCCATGAACTAAAATCCTTCCAAAAATCCAAAAGATTCAAAATGATCTTACCTTGGTTTTTCACCAAATGAAGAGATCTTTAGCTCAAATAGAAGCTCTTCTCTTCCTCTACCTTTTCCCCTTCTTGAACAACTTCAAAATTTCTCTTGAAGGCGAAGAAAAATTGAAACCTAGCCTATTTTCTCTTCTTTCTCTCTCCTCCACCGAAACTCTCTTCTATTTTTGTTCTTCTCTCTAAATTCACGTTTTTCTCTCCTTAAAATGCAAGACACTCTTTTCTTCTTCCTTTTATGCCCTTAATGAGTCTAAATTGTCCATTTTGCCCTTCCTTATAAGCTTATATTCTTATACCCTTAAGTGATCTTCTAAAAATACCTTTGAACACTTTAATATCCTTAACATTTTAATTCAAATTTTCACATATATAATCCAAAATTCCAAATATAATCACATTTATAGATCAATTATACTCGAAAATTGTCAATGAATACATGTTTAGTCATTTTGATGTGTGCAAAAATTCAAATTCATGTGCATATATACCAACATTATGCATGAGCATGAAATGCATTTTCTTAATCTCTCTTTGAGATCACATATACCAAATTTTAGGGTTCTAACCCTTAGTATGAGAACGGGATATTACAATAACAGTATAAGAAGGGGTAGTAATACAAACTTCAATCCATTTAATGAACACCCTTGGAAAACCCATCACTTCAAGTAGACTCAATATAAAGTTCCATCCTACACTTTCAAAAGCCTTCTTAAAATCTATCTTGAAAGCACAATTCTTTGGAGTTTTCTTCCTTGAGTAACATTTTACCAATTCTTGTACTTTGGAAATGATATCCCCTATTTGTTTGCCCTGTAAGAAAGCACTTTGATTGTCACTAATCAAGGATCCCAAAGAAATTTTCATTCTATTGGCAATAATCTTTGCAATCATTTTATATAAGAAATTTGAGCAAGCAATAGGCCTGTAGTCCTCCAAAGATGATAGATTGCTTAGTTTAAGGACTAAGTAGAGATAGGCTTTGTTAATTTCCTTTAAAAGAATTCCTAAAGAGAAGAATTCTTTGAGATTTGCTTTCACCATCGAGCTAATCTCAAGCCATGCATTCTGAAAAAAGAACCCATTGAATCCATCAGGTCTTAGAGCCTTTTCAGGATTCATTTGGAAAACAACCTTCTTTATTTCCGAATCTTCAACAGTTCTAGTTAATAAAGTTTTCTCTTCACTGGATAGATTGTTATAAATAACAGAATCCAAGAATTAAGTTTATTCTACTCAACAAAATGCCACTTCATGTGCATAACCTGCATCTCCATTTCTAGCACCTCAATGTCTACTATTCGGGGACCAAAACCAACAATAATTCTGCCATAAACATGAACCTAATGATTAGAGAGGAGTTGCCACTTATTACCCAGCTTATTAAGATACTTGAGATTCTCTGATCTGATTTTTGTTTCCAAAATAGAAAAAACCAAAATATTTTCCTTAGTAAAAAAAATGCTTAAGGCCAAGAGCTTTTAGGGCAATTAAAGCCCCTAACATTCCAAACTACAGTCATAAAGAAATGGCTTCGGAGCTTTGGCCTTTGCTCCTAGTGCCCTTCCTTCGTTTGACACTAATAAATTGTTCTACAACCTCTCTTCTGTCAGCATTGCTTGATGTTGAAGGGGATGAGGTTGTCTCCATATCATCACCTTTTTCACCCTCATGTACAGCTGACATGCCTTCCTTAGGATCTTGGTAGTGCTTGTTTCTAGTTTATGCTTAGGTTGGATTTCCACATCTAAATCAGTAAGTGTTAGATTAACTTTGGACATGTTGTGACTTGGTTTTAGCTCCTCATTCCTAGCCTTATCCATATGATTTTTATCCCTTATGACTGGTTCTTCTTGAGTCCTATTTTGACATATTACTTGCTCATCATTTCTATCCTTATCATCTTGATCTAGACCCATTAGTTCCATATAGCTCCCTTCCTTGAAGATTTTCCCCGTTGGTATCCAACTTTTTCCTTGAAGCTTCAAAGAAGGCTTCCAATGGTAATCCATTGTGACAGTATCTTCATATAATGTTCCATTAAAGCCTAACCTCATAATGGGAATTTGGTTTGGTAAATCCTTAGAGATATCCATAGTAATACATAGCTGAGCATAGCCTAACCTTTTCCTGTTTGTTATATTTTCATCCATGTATAATGTAACATCCCGCTCCCCTAGAAAGGGGTTTGAACCCTAGAAATTTGATACATGTGAGATCAATAAGAGAAATTAGGAAAAACACATGTCATGCTCATGCATTACGTAAGGTGCACATGCACATAAATAGTGAATCCTTGCATATACCAATAATTGTACATGCATTCATTGACACTCCAGGTATAATTGTTAATAAATGAAATTGTTTTTGAGAATTGTGAATTTGGTATTGAAAATTGGTTTAGAGAGTGAAATTGTTGTTTTAGAACTTTTGGAGAATTTTAGGAACTTTTTCTGAAATTTTTTGGGGTAAATTTTGGATTTTGAAAAATGTCGAGTGGCAGACCAATTGATAAATGGCAGTAGAATTTATTGTCAAATAGCTTTGGAAATTTTGATAAATGACCTTAAGATTTATTGACAAGTGGTATTGAAAATTAGGAGGCAATTGGATTAGAAATTGGAGACAAAATGAGCTAGTTGTTAAAAGGGACCAAATGAAGCCTTGGGAGAGTGACATGTGGCAAGTGACACATCATTTATCACGAAATTCACTATGTGAAAGACCAACTTTTGGGTCTTTCACTTGCTAAACGATTCAAGCCTCCTTCATCTCCATTTTTCTCTATTTCTTCTTTCATTCTCTCCTTCTCACGACACCTTCTTCTTCTAAGCCTCAAAGTTGAACCTTGCCTTCTTCCATCACAATCCACTTAAATACTTTGCTATCTTCTTCTTGTTGCTAAAGGAAACCAACCTATGCCACCTTAAAAAGGTGAAGATCGTGTATGTGGAGGAGCTAGGGTTTCTTGGTGATTTGAAGGTGCTTGGAAGCTAAATCAAATAGGTATCTTATTAATATCATGGGTTTTTGGTTAAATGTTATTTAGAGGTTACTTGCATGAGATGGGATTTTGGGTATATGGGTGCCGTGTATAGTGAAGGGGTTGTGTAAAATTTGTGTTATGGATGAGTAATGATTTATAGAAATAGTAGTGGTTGAATGACCTTGTTAACGAGTTTGGTATATGCTAGAATGAAGGGTAAATTGAGTTTTGATGATTTGATTATGTGAATTGTATGTATGGGTCATGATTGTTGGAAAGCTTAGTTAAAGTTCTTGCTTTTGGTTGTGTATGATGGTTAATGATATATAATGTGTTATAGAGATGCTTTGGAAGCTAGATTTTTGCATATAAGGATGTTTAGATGAGTGTGGAAAATTG
>JANVCL010000001.1:7509247-7520429 GCA_026546855.1 Erythroxylum incrassatum
GGTATAAAAGGTTTGATAACGCCCTACTGTCAACACGTGTTTTCAGTAGCAAAGTGGTATCAGAGCGTCCAGGTATGGGACTGGGCTGCCTTCACGTCACAGGTTCGAATCCTAGGGAGTGGATTCGACCAGTGTGAATCTCCCTTGCACTCAGAAATGACGCCTGGGAGGCGCCGCTTCTAGCGGATGCGTGGTGGGTATAAAAGGTTTGATAACGCCCTACTGTCAACACGTATTTTCAGTAGCAAGTAAATTTAATTTTTGTAAAATATTAGGTTGTAATCGTAGATATCCTTTATGAAATTCAATACCAAGATATTCAATAGATTGTTGTGCTATTTTTTCTTTGGGTACGAAAACCATGCAAACGAATATAAATAATAATCCGTGCTTTTTTTGTAGATTAGTACTTAGTGCAAAAACTCAATTAACAATCGATCATAATACGTTCAAAGATCAGTTTAACGAAGAATTAGATAGATTAATAAATTATGAGGAATATATTTTTATGAAACCAAAAATGAATCAAACTTTAGCAGTAGCTCAGAATCAGAATCAACAATTCAATCCCAACGCAACTTTTATTCGGGGGCAGGACCGTCATAAATGAATCAGGTGATTCCAAATGCTGCAATGGACGAGCTTGTCAAAAATTAGCTGGTTGGGTTGAATTAGCCAACTCAATCAGCTCCTCACCAAACAGCCAAAAAGCTTTTTAACACGGGTCAAACAACTTATTTGAGCCAAACAACTGAAAAGCTGTTAACCAAACATAGCCTTAGTATTAAAGAAAACAAAGAGCAAGAAAATTGGTGTTGGAAAAATTTTAAAATGATGGTTTTCTTAAATTAGAAAATATAATAGTTCTAATAAAAAATTCAAATTATGGTATGGCTACAATTTTTTTACTATTCGAATGACATAAAATGGGAGGTGAATTATTTGTATACGAATTTTTTATCTTTTCAAAATTTAATTTGTAAAATGTTTATTCTAATAAATGTTGAAAAGTTGTATCATATAATTACAAAAGAATCATAGCAATAATAAAAAGTGCATAAACTAGTTTATAAAGAGTTGTTAATTAATACTTTACCTATCTTATATTCCAAACTCTATGATAAGTCATTATTATCTTTTTAAATATATAAAAAGGAGCACTTTGTACACGTGTCTTATTATTTCTTAATATGAAGAGTTATAGAAGTTTTGTTAAGCTTAATGAGTAAGGATACTTTGTTGAAAAATTCTACGACAGCATCCATTACTACTTGCTTGATCAGAGGCTATGATTTAACAAAAAAGTTCAGATTGAGCCATTAGGGCTAGGAGTCTTATGAGGGTTTAACGATTCTAGAACATCTTCAATATCCTACATAGTAATAGGTTTACTTAAGATTTCTACTTCTTAAGTAATTTGGCCCCTTTTAATGATCTCTTAAGGAAAAGAAAGAATGAGTGAGCATTGGTGGGCATGTTCGTGATACTTGAGAAGTGACTAAAATCCACATCTAGAAATTGGTGTTGAGAGTCCATCCTAAGATCATCAATCTGTAAACATGTTATTCTATTATTATTTCTCCTGGATACTATAGTCCTGTGATAGAAAGACGAGTTCTTATCTCCATTTTTCATCCATTTAATGTGAAATCATTCTTTCGTAAAAGAGAATTCATAGGTTAGGTCTTTGGAGAAATTTTGCATAGTTACCTTTTCCATCCTTTATTGGTGCAAAGAGGGTTGTCATAGAGATCTTGTTGGACTTTCTAAAGATCATTCCTTGTAGTGTTTATGAAATTATGGTCTTCCCTGTATTCTTCATGAATAACAATTTCATCTCATACTTATCTATTTAAATTTTACTAGTATAGATGATCTGTTTAGAGCCCTTGATTATTACCTTTAAACCACTCCAAATTCCATCATCAAAACCTACTAAGCTAGTTAAGAAATTGTTGAATCAGAAGGGGATTTTAGGAGTTGCTGATGACGTGGGTGATGATAGCTGAGTGATCAGAAAGGTTACTATTGGTGAACATGGAGAAGCTATTCGAAAAGGCTAGAAACTAATGATGATTAGCAAGGTTGTAATCTAGCTTCTTTTCAACGAAGTTTTCTCCATATTGATTATTTCTCCTTGTGAAGAAGTTTCCACCACAGCGAAGATCAGTACGTTGAACTTTAGCTAAACATTTTCTCAGGTTAGGAAATGGATTTCCTATGCATTTGTTTCCTTTAGCTTCCTCTAATTTGATAATGGAGTTGAAGTTGCCAATTAAGAACCAAGGTGTTGAGACATTTATAGCCATATCTTTGAGCAGATTCCATAAGAAAGCCTTGATAAGAGTTGTTATAAGCATATATAAATAAGATATGTGTCACTTTACCTGAACTCTTGATCAATATTTCTATATGAATAATTTGTTTTTTTATACAACTTGTGGATACATACAGTAAGGAAGAGTTATAGTACACAAAGATTCTACCATTAGGGTGATGGCTATGATTTGTGATCTCACTCCACTAATTATAAAGCACCTTGAGTATATTGCAATTCCTTTGTTTCATGCGAGATTCTAACATTCCTACAATCTCATTTTTATTTTGAGCAATCATGAATTTAATCAATTTCATTACGTTATAAATTTTTATCATTAGGTGTCATTATTTCAGCTTTCTTAGCTTGAAATTCTCCATGAATTGGATTTAGGCCATGACCATTCACTTTAAGTATCTTCCTTATTTTCAATCTCTAAATCTCTATTGCACCACAGGAAGAAAAATTAGAAACTATAAACAACTGACTCAATAAGAACACTACTTGCTAAAAACAATTTAAGTCTAGAATAATAGATAAACACTTTTGGCCAACAATAGAGCTTTTCTTCAAAATCTTCTTATCATGGGCAGCTTTAGTCTTCTCTTTAGTTATATCTGATCCCAATTTATCTCTGGACTTAACTGATTCCAATTTATCTATGCACTTACACTTAAAAGCTTCCTATGATAAAGGATAAATCACATTAATTTGAAAAATAAAATAGTCATCTTGGGGTGTGTCATGGCATTAAATATATTAAAATGATTCATTTTCCCATCAATTTCATTATAAGGGTGCTCTCATAAACATGTGTCTTAGTTTGGGTTGTGTTAAGGAATATTCTACCTAGTAAGATAGGTATGAGATTATACGAAGTTCCATTATTCATATCCACCACATAAAAATCTATAAGAAATATTGGTTCATTCACTTGCATAAGCACATCCACAACCACCCATCTAGATAAGCACTAGTGTGATCAACCAATTGCACGATAACGCTAGTTTCTTTCAATGTGCATAAATTTAAAGAAACATAAATGGAACAAGGAATAACATTAATTGATGCTCTTAAATCTAACATGGTTTGTTTAAGTATTACAAATTTTACAAGAAATGGTAAACACGGTCAGGTCTTTACACTTAGGAGATAGTTTCTTTCTGAAGAATGTGGAGACATTTTCACTCATCCTGATCATTTCATTACCCTTAAACTTTCTCTTGTTGTACAAAATTCCTTAAGGAATTTTGCATACCTTAACACATGCTTGATTGTATCTAGCAATGAAATATTTACCTTAACATTTTGAAAAGTTTAAGATCTTATTATCCTTATTCTCCTAGCTCGACTTTGCTAACCTGCTAGGGAAAGGTAGAGGGTTAGTCTTAACCATATTTGGAGATTTGACATTTACCTTTGAAATAGATAAGGTATCACTTTCTTTTTCTAGTTCCCTCTTAATTTCCTCCGTATTGCCCATCGTTTACATAGTCCACTTTGGGTATGATTTTGGCCTAGAGAGAGTGCTCATTAATTACGAGGATTTCTTTCTATTTTCCTTTGGCTAAAAAACTCAAGCTAGTAAGGTTTTTAAGTTAGGTCCTTGGCATTGTAATAGAAAACCTATAATTTTACAGCTTTAGAAGATTAGCATAAACCTTGACAAAGCCAAACTAAGTTAGTTCCTATTTGGGTCTAATTTCATAATATTCCTAGAATATTAGAGCATAATAGGATTAAATTACTTGGCTAGTTCCATTGCTAATCCGTTATTCATTGATGAAAACATTATAGCTTTAAGCAGAATTGGATTTGTAAAAATTTGCATAAAAGCTGAGACGGGCAAGGAACTTTCAGATACACTCAAACTTAAGAGATTGGAGGCTTATGGCAACTTAGAGGAGTGCTCCATTTCAATTACCTACTTATGGAAACTACAAGCAAAAAGACCAATAAAATGAAGACTTATAGGTAGAGTTTTTGACAAAGGAGATCATATAGAGCTCATGGTGAAGAAAGGGAATACCAATAAGCCTTTGAGCAAAGAAGGATGTAATGGTAAGACTAGGATTGTTAAGCAAATACATATAATCCAATCTTAGTAGGATAATGAAATTGTGACATTGCTAAATGGAAATGACACTATTGGGAAAATTGGTGGTATCTCTTTCGAAGTTCAGACTAATATAATCATGAAGCCAATAAGCCAAGAGCCTAACTAACATGTTGGGGAGAGTTAGTTAGCTCAGGAGGAGGTTATTGTGAATGATGAATTGAGTAATATATATAAGGCTTACACTCTAGTAGTGAGAAGATTAGGCATGAAGAAAGACAAAAATGGGGAAAACACCTCATAATCTTATTATTTTTATTTTTGCATGGAATCTTTGGAGATTAAATGACTGAAATAAGCAACAGGTTGTTAATTTTTATCTGAAGATAATAAATTCAATTATCTTTAGCCTTTTGTAAAAAAAATTAAGGAGAAAATTGCAAGAATCTTTGGTTCATTTAAAATAACTATCCCCTAATTACCAACCATAGTTTGCACTATAGTGGAAAGATCATTATGGTTTTTAATCATGAATTCATTGAAGTAACTAGTCATTGTTCTACTGCACAAGCTATTCATATCTCTTTTGCTTTGATAATGACTGGACAAAAGTTATTCCATAGCTTTATGTATGCTATTAACCATTCCTTTCAGAGGAAGTCTTTATGGCGGGAACTATGCAATGTGTCACTTAGAATCAATGAACCTTGGTTATTTCGATTGTACCCTTTTAAATTCTAAATCTGAAGGAAGTTAGAGTCTAAGCCACCTTACTTTGATTTCAAAACTTGGATTAGGAAATTAAATGTCATAAATATGAACTATAAAGGGAATTATTTTACCTATTGAGTTCAATAGACAATAAGGGAAATGATTCCTCAGAAGAAAACTTGATAGGAGGTTTGGTTAATTAGAACTAGTTAATTGAATTTATGGAGTAAAGACATCTTCGACAAACCCTTCACATTATATCATTCTCTAGTGCAAGTTTATAATCTACATAATGCCCTGGCAAGAATAGCTCTTGTTAGGTTTTTCAACATTCTAACTAAGTATTAAAGGTTTTATAAGGTAGTGGAAGCTAGAATGAGCTTGAATATGGAAGGCTTTGAGTAGTTTAAATGTGTGAGGAAGCTCATTATAGTGAAGGAAAAGAAAAAAGCCTTTCATAAGACTCTCATGGAACCTATAATCTTAGCCATTAAGGAAGCTAAAAAGATATTGGACTCTACACAAAGAAATCAAAGAGACACAATCCCAAGAGGATTACATTAAGGCCTTATATGCACACAACTCAATTATAAGATAGGAATTAAGAGTTCTTTGTCTACAACAAAGTGATTGGTGTTAATCCTTCTTCTTCAAGGCAATTTTTGCAAGAAGGAATCTCAACAAGGTCACTTATTTAAATGAAGATGATAAAGAGAGAGTATGGGGAGGTAAAAAGACATCAAGGACCTAGTTCTCCAATACTTTAAAGAGTTACTATGTTCATGCCTTAAAAGTAGCTCCTCTATATAGACACTTAATGCATTCATCAGGCTAGCCATTTCTCCTACTCAAGCTATTGATCTTTTTAAGTTAATTGGTGTTAAAGATATGGATAAAGCCTTGAGGAACCTGAACTCCAATAATAATCAAACTTAAAAAGTAGTCTTAGATTTCTTTAACAGTGGGATATTGATATTGGGAAATAAACCTAAGATACATTTACAGTATCTAGTCCCTAAGGTCCACAACCTAAGCAACTTAAGGGATTTTAGACATATTTTTCACTACAATAGCTTATATATAATCATTTTTAAGATATTGGCATGAAGGCTAAAAGAGGTGATAGGCTCCTTTATAAGGAAAACCCAAGGAGCTTATATTAAAGGTAGGAGTATTGATATGTGTAGTTTATACTATATTTGATAAGTGTTTTAGTGTGTTTTTAGGTATTTATTAGATGATTATCTTATGTATAGGCTTATAATTGTATTAATGTGAGTGTTTGTAAGTATCCTAAGTGTTTGTTTGGTTTAGAGCAAGAACTAGATCTTAATTTTTTGTTTCATGTGGTGTTTAATGTGTTTGTGAGTGTATGGAAACAAGAAATTGAACAAATGAGAAGAATTTGGATGAAAACACAACATAAAGCAAAGCTCCAAAACAAGAAAAAGATGCAAGACCGTGCATCATCCTGTGCACATCTTTTAGGCTATGCAAATTAACGATTTCCTGCAATTTTGGTGATGCACAGTTTTATGCATGGCCATGCATTTGCTAGATAGCAATTCTAACGAATTTCAACTTTTCTAGCATGCTAGTTTCTTCAGTCTTTAACGCTCTGAGGCTATCTTTAGAACTAAATTAAGTGGGAAAACCCTACGATACTGAACTATTATTTAAGAATGTGAAAGACATAAAACAATGTAGTCGTCATCTTGTAAAAATGGATCAACAAGGAAGATCGATAGAGACGTCCATATTTCCAGTTTTCAAGATCAAGCTCTTAATAGAGTTTTTCTTTCTTTCTCTTTTATTATTTTCATATTACTTGAAATATAAAGTGAATTTTCAAATGTCTATCACATTTATGATGTTCTAAATTTTAGATTAGGGTTTATTCCGTATTTATTTTGTGACTTTAATCTTTATGGATTCAATACATACTCTATATTGTGTTAATGGTGCATGTTCGTACTTTTCCAATGAATTGAGAGAGTTAGTAAAAAGTAATCTAATTAATTTATGCAATGAGAGTTGGTGAATTAATATGTGACATGCTTAGCAATTCAACTATCATTGGAAGAGAGATCTTGTGTGAGAACTTGGTATTCAATAGATAACTTCAGAACTAATTGAAAACGTCAAGGAAAGAGTTATGAATTGAGAGACTAAAATTATGGAATTTTCATATTCAATTAAGCTTAATCAATTAGGGTTAATTGGTTAGGTCTTAAGGGAGAATGATCAAACCCTTCAAAAATCTAGAATCGTTACATAATTAAATCAGTAAATATTAGGGGAACAAAAGAACAAAAGAATAAATCCTATGCATTTATACTTAATCATCCTTGCTTAATTTTGGCAATTCATCTGATATTTGATATTTTTTATTTGATTGCTTTAATTTAATTTTTTTAATTTTATGTTATTATTTCACTCAAATAATCTTTTATTACCTTAGACAAAGTTAGGTTCAATTCGTTTTATCTAGTTCCTTATGGGATCGATACCTTTCGATAATACAAGTTTACGATCAATACACTTACAAATATTGAGAGTTTTATTATAGGTAAAACTTGCTCAATAAGTTTTTGGTGCCATTTCCAGAGAACTTAGTATATGACAATTTGAATTCTTTTGATTTAAGGAAATATTACCCTTTTTTTATTGTGGTACCCAATCACAAGAAATTAAAAATTAAAAATTAAAAAAAATTTGGATGCCAAGTAGAAGACACATCAATTTGGACATCATAAGGCAAGAATGAGGAATTCAAAAAGTTAAATATCAAGAAGAGATAGAAAGAACAATAATGGAGGAAATATATCACAGAGACCAAAGGACTGTACGGACTTCATGAGGCTAGGGTTTAATGTCTATCAGTAAGGAATTACATGACTAGCAGTGCAATCGATATAAAACTTATTATAAGAGATGGAAAAAATAGTTGTCCTTAGACATCAGAATGAATTAAACATCAGTCAACCTTCCTAGATCTAGAAGGAATGATTGCGGTAGATTCAATGATAGTAACATAGGCTAAAATTGACAACCTCACCAAGGAATTAAACAACTTGACAATCGTTTCTCTCTCTGTCCATTTAAACAGTTCAGTACGGATGCAACCTGTGTGGACAAGAGAGCCATATCATAACTGATTGCTTTGTAGTGGAAAACAACAATGTGTAATAATTCAACTTCATGGGTGAACAATAGGGTCCAGGAAGTAAAAATCCTTAGTGGAACATACATAACCTGAGGTGGTAAAACCACCTAAATTTCTTTTGGTCTAATAATGAAAGGACTCAAATGGGAATTCAAAGCTTACTAGGATTTCCATAAGATGAGTCCAGTTCATGGGATTCAAAATTGGACAAGATCATAAGTATAGATAAGGCCCATAAAAGGTTAGAAGGGAAATTTGAGCAAGTAGCAAAAGTTTATACCTCTTATATTCATAAGTTATAGGTTCAAATGGGTTAGTTTGCCAATGAATTTTATATGACAAGTGTGGAAAGCTTTCTGAGCAATATGGAAGTAAATCCAAAAGATCAATTTAAGGTTACCACACTTAGGAGTGGGAAAGAACTAGAGCAACCAATGGGTAAAAAAACTAAAACCCACCTTGTAGAAGACCAAGAGAAGAAGAAAAAAATATGAAGAAAACAATAAGGACCTTCCTTATGTTCCTCCTCCGCCTTACCCACCGAAAATATCATTCCCACAAAGACTTCAAAAAAAAATAAAGAATTGGGTACACAATTTGGAAAGTTCGTAGAAAAACTGAAGAAATTGCAAATTACCTTGCTTTTTATGGAAGTTTTGAAGAGGATACCCACGTAAACGAATTTGGGATGATAATCAAATGGTAGCCATAACAGAAAGTTGGAAATCCTTAATTACCAACCATAAGCCCTCAAAATTTATTGATTCAAGAAGCTTTACGATACTCTATGTAGTTGGTAATTTAGAGATTTCAAAATATTTATATGATTTAGGCATAAGTATAAACCTTATGCTTTTGTCAATTTTAGGAAACTATAGCTAGGCGACGTGAAGCTAACGTCTATGTGTATTCAGTTGGCGAACCAATTGATAAAGAAACTATTACATGTGGTGGAAGATGTGCCTATAAAAGTGGATAAGTTTATCATTCCAGTGGATTTTGTCATGCTAGACTTTAAAGAGGATCAAAACTATCAACTAATTCTTGACATGCCATTTGTGAACACTCGAAAAACTTTGTTAAATGTCCATGTATACAACCTCATCCTTTGGATTGGTGATGAATAAGTGAAATTCAATATGAATAAGTTATTAGAGAATCCAAAGGAGGGCAACTCTTTCATGAGAATTGATGTGGTCAAATCTTTCAAGGAAGAAGAAGAGAACGAAGGAACATATGATAAAGGACATAGAGGTTAAAGAATATATAGAAGTCTTTATTCTTGAAGCAGATAAAGAAGATGGGACAAAGGTGAATGAGGAAGAAGAAAAACTGTTCACCCTCCCGCAATACAACTGTTGGAGTCCATTGGCGATCCAGGGAGTTTCATCATTCCTTATTTTATTGACAATTTGTTATTGAAAAGGACATTAGTGAATTTACTTGGCTTTTTTAATCTGATTAATTATTTCCTTCTGATTATATTGCAATATGTAGCTTATTTACAGGCTATTAAACTAAAACTGTGTAACATATGTAGAATTAAGTCATTCATTAGAGACCCTGGTTGAGTGTAAATTTGAAGAGTATGTCAAGCTAATGAGTTAACTAAGCGCTACTTAGGAGGCAACCCAAAAATTAGGATTTTTTATTATTTTATTTTTGGTTTAATTTGTTGGTACTTTGTTACCTTTGGTTGAATATAAATGTTAATTAGGATATGACGTTAAATATGCATATTAATTAGGATATGATATTCATTTTGTTCACTTTAGGAAATTTGTTATATACATTTATAATTATAAGTCAATTGAATGAGTTAACATCATTAATAACCTTTCATGAGGATGATTAATTAAAAAGAAATGAGGTAGGCTATGTGAATAAAAAATGTGTGTTAAATAAATATCTATTCCACTGTTCCTTTTGAAGCAAATATTGTGTTATGAATAGAGCTATTAGCCAGTTGAAAATGTGATATAGCTGAATAACCGAGGGCATTCAAGACAAAATGTTTGTCTTTGCATCAAAAGGCTAGAATGACATTCCAACCAAGCTAATTAATAAAACATGACTAGTTGAGTAATTTGGAGACATTCATGACAATGTTTTTTCCTTCATATCAAAAGACTAGGTTAATGTTAAAGAAATTTAAAAGTGGTGTTTTTATAAATAAATCATATTTTTCTTCAAAAATAGCAAAAGTTTTCATGAAGGGATACTTAGTGAGAGTTGTAATTTTTGATTGATAGCTAATTATAAATGTATGTGTACAAGTGATATAGGTGAATGAATATGATATTAATGTTTTGATTAATATGTATATTCAATTTAAAGTGCTTAACCATGAAATGCACAGGTTAGTATGTTGGCACATTATTGTCTCATTATTGCATGCTGCATGAATCTATGACTTGTGTGTTTTATGTTTGGTTTGTTTGCTTATGTTCTTTTTTTCTCGAGGACAAACAAAAGTTTAAGTGTGGTGAAGTTGATAGGTATAGTTTATACTATATTTTGATAGATGTTTTATTGTGTTTTTAGGTGTTTATTAGATTAGTATGGTATATATAGGCTTAAAATTGTGTTAATGTGGGTGAGCTTCTTTAAAAAATTCTGAGTTTCTTTCAAAACTCTAGTTTTTTTCAAAACTCTAGTTTCTTTCAAAACTCTAGCTTCTTAAAAATTCTGAGTTTCTTTCAAAATTCTCATTTCTTTCAAAACTCTAGTTTCTTTCAAAATTCTCATTTCTGAGCTCTTTCTCATTTCTGAGCTCTGATTCTTTCTCATTTCTTAGGAAGAGACAGAGGCATGCTAGTACGGCATATCTCCCCTTTTCTGATTCTTTCTGAGACTCTTAGGAAGAGACAGAGGCATGCTAGTACGGCATATCTCCCCTTTTCTGATTCTAGACAAGGTCGGCCTAACCTTG
>JANVCL010000001.1:7535978-7552136 GCA_026546855.1 Erythroxylum incrassatum
AATATTTAAAAATTATTGTTATTTCATATTAATTGTCATTATTATTTATTATTAAGATTTTTGAAAATATGATTGATATAAACATAAAACTAGTAAAACATATAGCACAACTATATAATATACCAATATGTACTATTTTGTAAATTTTAAAAATTTTATGGACTATTTTATAATTTTAAAAAATTCCCCGAAACGATATCTGACACTGACCGATACCGGTACAGTTCTGTTCCAGAGCTCAATCCAATACTGAACCCGATACGATATTCATAACTTTGGATATACGAGAGTTTGGGAAGGGGAAGAGGCAAAGATACAAAAATCATCCCATTTGAAAGTTTCCATGAACCTTAAAATAGAATCGAGGAGCTCACACTTGGATTTTTGAGGACTTGATACTTTCAGAAAGTCTTAAATTATGCGTTTCAACTTTGATGTTATTGAAATCTCTGAAAGTGTATAAATACAAATAAAATTATTAAATTGCTAGCGAACTCTATATATTAATAGCTACTTTCTTCTCGAAATGAAATGTTAGACAATTAAATATTATGACATACATAAATTACAGGGCATAGAGACCTCTTCAGCAAGAAAGTACAATATATTATAAAACTTAGACACTTCAGTTCCCTCCCCATTGTATGAAACTATACAGAAGAGTGAAATGGAGTCGCTATCAGTAGTTTACATGTTTCTCACGTCCTAAGTCAAGTTAAAAGTTGGTCGGTAATGATTTCCCCTACCTGTTACTGATAAATACTCATTTTTTACGTAGGAAACCATCATCAATTATCCGCCGGAGAGCAAAATAAACCAGCAGATGACTGAAAATTGCTGGTACTGATCAAACCACGAAAACTCTCCACTCCAGATTTGGGAAAGGGCATTCACTTACGAATCCGACGTGGGTTTAGCCTTGAAGAACTTGGAAACGGCTTGACACAAATTTTCTTCCTCAAAAGGTTTAGAAACATATCCATCCATGCCACATTTCAAGCATTCCTCATATGTGGCATGTATGACGTCAGCTGTCATGGCTAATATTGGTACATGCCACTCTCTCTTTCTGGCAGCTCCTTCAGCTGTGGACTGAATATCTATCTGCTCATTTGCCAGGCTCTCCATCTGCCTGATTCTACGGGTTGCCTCAAACCTGAAATGGTACACACACATTAGTTATGATTAAGGAAGTCCTTTTCATATAGACAATATCCAAAGCACGTCTGCTAATGTTTTCAAATGTCAAGCAGTCACCAAAGAAGTATCTCTATCAGACTGAGAAGCAACTGATATAACGATGCATTATTTATGTAATCTCCAGTCTAGCATGAATTTTCGCTGTAGCAGGATCAGTATAACCCACTCCATTTAATTTACCATCCAGAAATTTAACAGCTACACCTACTTGTTTGACATTTATACTTTCCCAATGGAAAATACATAAAGCAACTCTTTTAACATACCCATCCATTTCTGGCATTTGAATGTCCATGAAGCATGCATCAAAATCATGTGGTACTTTAAGCAATTCCAGTGCAGCTTTGCCACTGTCTGCACACTCTACATCAGCTCCAAACTTCTTCAGTGCACCTGCAGCAACTCTGCGGTTCACTCTGTTGTCATCAACCACTAAGATTTTCCTACCACATAGCGGATTCTGAAGGAAGGAAGTACCATTGGGAATGTCTTTCCCTGGCAACCTCTTCTTCCCTAGTTCAAGAACCTGTTGAAGACAAGCAGCTACCATAGTTGCTCTTAGGGGTTTCATGATGACAGTATCTGCAAACCCAGCTGCTATTGCATTATCAAATTCAGTTTTGTTTATATTGGTAGCTAGGAGTATCATCTTAGGCAACTTATACGTTTGTCCATTCTGCTTACAGTCCAGCAGCCACAAGTTCGTACCATTTCTCTCCCCAGTCATCCATGAGTCCTTCTCAACTAGAATTATATCTGGCTGGATTTTACTTCTGCCATATGAGACACAGAGAAATTCCAGTATGAAAATTGTGTTAATGAAGTTCAACTTTGAACCAAATTTAAATATAGGGAGCTGCAGAAAAACAGCCATCCAGAGATCATCTTCTGTCTTTTAGGAAGACTAGCAAGTATATCAGCTGATATGGCATCATGGAATTTAGATAGGGCTTACGTGATGATGCAAAGATCTTATTAGAAATTAGAATTATTAACATGTTCAGTTATCCTCAGAAATAAAAGATTCTTTCGTTTTTCTATTCAAATGGAATATCAAGATAATGCAAAAGATCAAAAACTTTCAGCAGTAAATATTATAAAAACGATAATCAAAAGAATATGATGAAGTATGTAGTGTTTTTTATTAGCGATTAAAAAGATTCCATAGAGTAGGTTCACACAATCAAGTCGTGAATGAGAAAGATATCTGAGAAGGTATTTGCAATAGCTAAATAATCCAATCTTGGGCCATAACCCAACAACATAAGCTTTTAGGTTTAGTGGTTCCTCTATGTTGAATCACTTGAGCATTTGCAGTTCAACAGGGGGAATTTCTTTCGTGAAATTTTAAACCAAAAAACATGACATGTATGTTTATTAGATCGAAAATTTCTCAATCAACTAAGTTAATGACTCTTTTAAGGAATAGAAATTACCTAGATGATAGAGAACCATTTTTCCCACATGTATTAGTAGCCACCTTTAGGCTATTTGAAACTTCGGCGAGGATGCCTAGTCTCTTCAACTGGTATTTGGTTACGGCAGCTCTAACAGGTTTTCCATCAACAATTATAGCTTTTATTCCTCTGAAGCTGGAAGGTAGATCATCAGAATTACGTTTTTCCTTCTTGTCTAATGAATTTTTATTGCACCTCCCCAAAACAGCAGTGAATGAAAATGTGCTGCCCACCTGGGGTCGGCTGATAAAATTTATCTGACCACCCATGAGTTCAACTAAGCACTTACTGATACTCAAGCCAATACCAGTCCCTCCATAATTTCTAGAGGTTGAACTGTCTGCCTGCATGAAAGGCATAAACACACGATCCTGTGCACGCAAAGGGATGCCAATTCCTGTATCCTCCACACAAACCATGAGGGTATCCTTCTCAGAAGCCTCATTAACAGTTATTAGATCCAATGAAGCATCAAAGAAAAACTCTTCATCAGTAACTAAATGCTTAAATCTGTCCCAACTATTCCGGTCATCTGCTGCTTCAGAACCACTTAATGTTTTAAACTGGTGAGAACAAGATATATGTTTAGCTTCATTAGAATCCCCATCGACACAAATGTCACCTTTTGGGTCTGCGAAGACTTTAGAGTGGTCATCTAGATGAACTTTAATGAATATATGTCCTCGTTCAGTAAACTGCAAAAACCTTCTTATTTAAGTAAAAATATATTGCAAAAGCTGATTCATGAAGAAAATGATGAAGGTAAATATTGATAATCATTGAGTGACTCATTAGTAAATGTCAGTAAGTATCAGTAAGTTATATTAAATACTTAAAAACATAATCATTTTAACTGTATGATAATGATGGAAGTCAATTAAAAAGAATTGAAATTGTTCAAATTATACTATATTTAGGTAATCAAATTTGACGAAATGCCCTTACCTTTACAGAGTTTCCAACAAGATTTGTGATGATCTGCCGGAATCTCCCAGGGTCCCCAAGAACAATTTCTGGAACTTTTTCAGAAACAAAGACTGCTAGCTATAAATCCAAAATTTGATCCCAAGCAATTCCCAATAATTTTTTTCAGTGCGACCACACATCATGAAGGCCACAGTGAAATGATGTCAGCATCCCCAGCAGAAACAAATAAAAGATCGTAATGTCAGTTTAAATAAGTAAAACTACCTTCATGCCTATCAAATGAAATAGAACATATCTTTTCACATACAGGGAGAAAATTAACCAATATTAGGGCCCTAGCATCAACAACTCTTTTGGCAAGAATACCAACATCCTCATTTGTTAAGTGCTAACCTCAATGCCTTTGTGTCTGGACTTTTCAGAAAACAGTGAAAGAACATCATCTAGTATGGATCGAATGTCAAATGGGACAGCTTCCAGCTCCAACTTGCCAGCTTCGATTTTTGCCCGATCAAGCACCTCATTTATTAATGTTATCAGTGCCTTTCCACAGGCTTGAGCAGTTTGAGCATAATCCCTTTGTGTAGAACTTAAATCCGTGTCTAAAAGCAATGCAAGCATACCTGCAATTACAACAGTAAGCATCAGAAACCTATAGTATCTAGGACATCTCATAATTCAATCGATGAGACTTGGCATACCAAGGATTCCATTCATGGGTGTCCTAATTTCATGAGACACGGTAGCTAGGAACTGACATGAAAAACACGAGGTACATTGGTCAAATGAAGCTGAACAATTGAATTTGGGTTAACTATGCTTCATAAACATGCTGGAAAATATACCTGGGATTTAGCAACATCAGCAGCCTCGGCTCGTACTTTTAGCTCCTGCATTTCATGGAAATCATCCTCAACTTTTACTATATGCATTCCAGCAGCATACAAAATATAGCTCCCCAGAAAACCAATCACAAAGACCCCTACGAAAGCAGAAAGTGCTATCCAAGGTATGGGTGCCTTCTCACGGTACCTGAACAGAATCCAAATTAATGAGCATACACACTTACCGGACGGCTCAATTTATGGAACTGTAGCCAAGGAGTTGAAGCACTTACCTACACTTCATCTGATGCTTTCTGACTGGATCTCCAAAGTCCAGCTTGCTTTCATGCAAAAGGGACATGTCACCACCTTTATTTTGGTGACCATACATAACCAATGGATTGGAAGAGTTAGTGACATCATAAACATCCACCAATATTTTCTCATTTCCAGCAAGTTGTCCAAGTAAATTCTCCACTAGGGACTCAACATCAAAGGCTCCTCCAAGGTATCTGCTTTCAATTACATGGCATGCTATACATAAGAGGAATTTGTATTTTATGAAGTTAAAAGTGAAACATGTTGAGACTTTAAGTTCTTTTGCATCACGTGTCTCTTGGCTGGATTCACGACAATAGCATAAAATATGGGAATTTGAGATTCTAACTGAAACTAGTACAAAAATCAACAAGTTTTCTCCATTATTGAACCCTACATATCAGGCTTGCAGCAATACTGAAAAATAAGTTGAGCACAATCATTCAAATTTATAGTCAACAAATCATTGGATTCATTAAGCCAAGAATCAGAAGGAATGCAGTGGTTGTAGGGGTCATCAACAACAGTGTTGTTTCGGAAATAAGAAATTAGTGTAGCAACAAGAACAATGCCTAAACCCACTGGGAAGATTTCAAAATGCACGTGCAATGGAGTTTGATGTTATCAAAGTATACATACAAAAATTACCAAGTTAGTAGTTAATGTTATCTTCACAAGTTTGGCCACAAATATAAAGATTAAAATATATTCTTCAGAGCAAAAACCGTATCTACGTTACAGAATGTTTAAGAAAGAAGTGGATACTGGAGAAGTATTAACTAGTAGCTAAAACTCATAAATTTAGGAAATATGACTAATATTAAGCTGCTGGAATATCAAATTTCAGGTCTGGATTTTAAATTGGAATACTGAAGTTTCAGATTAAGTATAGTTCAGTTTTTAGGATTTGATTGATGGAAAATTAGGCTAAAAGTTTAGGGTTTCATATGGCTCGAATTTAAGCTTAATATAGCTAGAATTTAGGGTTTTGGTTGTTGGAATTTAGTGAAGGCACAAATAAGGGAGGTTAAGAAACTAGAAAACACTCCTAAGGTCTAAGAATCACTCTTAAAAGAAAGCATCACACCTAATTAGAAACTCAAATTTATTATTAAAAAATACAAGATATCTTATTATTGAAGGGCTAAATATGCACATATCTATAGAGAAGTTCTTAACACCTTATACTAGTGGCAAAGGTTCCTAACAAATTTAAATCTTATTCTAATAAAAATTCTATAAATCCTAAATAACTAGGATAACATATCTAAAACTAGAATAACATATTTAATTTACTACTAATTCATATCTAATGAGGATTCCTAACACAATCCAAAATTTAGCCTTAGTATCTTTATTGTCAGGTCAATTCTCATCCTTCATCCCACCATATTAAGGCTTGTAGTTGACTAATTTTTCCCCTTTTATTCTTCTATAAACTTAAACTCTTTTGCATCTATTCTACCCGACTTATATGAAGTCGTCCTCGACGTAAAATTGACAAATACTAATCTTATACGTCTAGATTCAACTTCTGAAATTCAAATCGAAGTACCATTAAAAATTGATCTTCCTTTCTATTTGACAAGAAACTGTCCATATCCTCCAGCTCCTATGGCTACAATTTGTTCACCAAGAACATCCTCTAACTCTTTAAGATGAAGAGTGGTTGGAATTCTTACAGCAGTAAGAGATTTTATACCATCATATCCATGATAAATAATCAAGTCTACAACATTAAATTTATGACTAATTCTCATGTCACTTAGTAATTCTAAAACATAAGCATAGCACTTATCTTCTTGAGGATCTTATAAGGTCCAACACTCCATGAATAAAGTTTCTTATATTTTCCTTTTAGAAAACACTCTAACAAACCATCACCACATCCTTACCATAGAATTCCACCAATCAACAATGCTGATCAGTATGTTCTTTATAAGTCAAAGTTGTTGGTTGTTATCTTTCTTCATACCTCATCAAATAGATTCCTCACGTGCAAAATCTTCATCTTCAACACTAACTTGTGTTATTTGCAATAAAGGAGCCAGATCAATAAGATTTCTTGGTTGCATTCCTAAAACTATCTCAAAAGGACTATTACATGTTGACCTATTTATAGAACTATTGTATGCAAATTCTACCATGTGAAGAATTAAGTCCCAATTATTCACATTGCCTCTAACCAAACATCTTAACACTCCCAAACTTCTATTCACTGCCACTGTTTGTCCATCAATTTGAGGATGGAAAGAACTTGAAAATTGAAGCTTAGTGTTTAATGTTTTCTGTAGAGTTCTCCAAAAATAACTCATAAACTTCACATCACGATCAGAGGCGACGATTAAAAACAATCCATAGAGACATACAACCTCTTTGAAGAATAGTTCAGCAATGTGCACCACATCATAAGTCTTGACCATTATATTTGTTGATGGTTTCATAACAAAACCACATGGTTTATCTACCACATAGGCATTAGGAACATACATATTGTTGCTTCTTGTAGTCAAATCCATTAACTTTATGTCATTACTAAATTTTGACTTTGCAAGTGCACTTATAACTTCTCCTTTATTCCTATGCTGTGTTAATGTTGCATCTCCATTCAAATCTACTTCTTCATCACCCACCATAACATAATCTTCATCAACAATACCAAGGATATCATCAAGTTTACAGACAAAAAGCCTTGATCATCTCCCACTGTCAAACTCTCTGTCATGATCATCTTTCATTGTCAAACTCTCCATGTCATCAAGTATTTGAGCACCATCTACATGCAGGCTTGAAGATTGCGATTGATTAGTTGAAGGGGAAGTATCAAGAATTTCACCATCCATAATATAACACTTCCTCTAAGGTCATGCCTATTAAATTTGAGGAATCAAAATCAAAGTATGAGTTTTTAGCAAAGCTTTTCCCATGCATTGCGTGTTGTTGATCAATATCAATCTCCTCATCTTGCTTACCACCTTCCCCACGTTTAGCATCAAATGTAGGTGGTTGGTTTGCATAATTTTTCTTGTGGGAGTTTTCATTTTTATGGAATATACATCAAGGCTGTCTTGTCTCTCCAAAATTGTCCAATATACTTTCTTGGAGTTGTTACATGTAAATTGGTTTTGACAACACCTTATGATTGAGAATCTTTTATGTCTAATTTTTTCATAATTCTCAAATGCATTTCATCTCGCTCTTCGTCACTGAGTATTCTTCTATTCACCATTCCACTACATGTCATTTGGAACCAAGGCTTTGAAATCAAATTGATGTAGAACAAACAGAAGAAGTGTGAAATAGTAGCTAAAACTTACAAAACTAGGAAATATAGCTAATATTAGGTTGTTGGAATATCAAGTTTCAAGTCTAAATTTCAACTTGAAATGCTAAAACTTCATATCAGGTATAGCTGGGTTTTAGGGTTGATTATTGAAAATTTAAGCTAGGATTTTAGGGTTTAATATGACTGAAATTTAGGTTTAATATGGCTAGAATTTAGGGTTTTGGTTGCTGGAATTTAATGAGGACATAAACAAGGGGGCGGAGGAAAATGGAATCACTCCTAAGGTTTAAAAATCACTCTTAGAAGAAAACATCATACTTCTAATTGAAAACTCAAATTTGTAGGAAAAAAATCCAAGAGATCTTGTTATTGAAGGGCTGAGTATACACATAATTATAGAAAAGGACTTATAACATTATTCTAGTAGGAAAGGGTTCTTAACAAATTTAAATCATATTTTAATAAAAATCTTACAAGTCTTAAATAACTAGGATAACATATCTAAAACTAGAATAACATATTTAATTTACTACTACTTCTTATATAATAAGGATTCCTAACATAATCTAAATTTTAGTCTTTATTTGTCTTTATTTATAACTCAATTCTCATTTTTTATCCCACCAAATTAAAACTTGTGGCTGATTAATTTTCCCCCTTTTATATAGACTTAAAGCTCTTTTGCATCACTTAGTATTCTTCACTATCACTTTTGTTACATATCATAGATATTACAGAAGATTTAAAGGCTTGATTAGAGGGATTATGATCCATTGATTATAGGGATTATAATCCCTAATTAATAGTCATATATTTGTATATATGTAGCTCCATTCTATACGTAATGAATTGAGAAGGTGAATTTATTCTCTCCAAAATTACATGGCGTTAGAGCAAGAGTATTTAGCTTCTATTTCTTTGTCATTTTTTGTTTGAAGTTCTGCCCGGGATAGTAGAACCTTACGCTTCTTGTGGGGTCACCATTTTATCTCACCAACAGCACCAATAAGAGCGTCACTCACCGACGAGCCACCACCTAAAGTCCAACAGTCAAAAGCCTTACAATGAGTCACATGTGCCGTTCAAAGCTTTTGGCTTTCTCCTAAGCATCGACACATCTAGCACCAGTTCTTTCTTTGTCATCAAATTCTACAACCACTGATATTGATCTTCCAATTGCCCTCCATAAAGACAAATGCCAACGCACTTATCCAATTTCACCTTTTGATTCTTATGATCATTTTTCATCTTCTTGTTGTTCTTTTGTCGCCTCCCTTGATGCTATCTCTCTTCCCAAAACTGTTCATGAGGCCTTGTCTCATCCTAGCTCGCAAATGACAATGATAGAGGAGATGAACGCTCTCAATTCTAGTGGTACTTGGACCTTAGTGAATTTACCTATTGGAAAAAGAGCTATTAGTTGTAAGTAGGTCTTTGTAGTTAAAGTTGATCTTGATGGTTTCGTGGCTTGACTTAAAGCTCATCTTGTTGTTAAAGGTTATGCCTAAACTTATGGTGTGGACTACTCTGATACTTTCTCTCCTGTGGCTAAGTTGACATCTATTCGTTTACTTATTTCTACGGCAGCTACTCATTATTGGCCTTTCCATCAATTAGACATTAAAAATGACTTCCTACATAAGGAGGTGTATATGGAGCATCCACCCGAGTATGTTGCTCAAGGGGAATATGGGAAAGTGTGCAACCTTCGAAGATCTCTATATAGCTTAAAATAGAGTCCTCATGCTCGATTTGGAAAATTTAGTCGAGCAGTTGAATGATTTGGAATGAGCAACAAAAAGTCTAACCGTTTAGTCTTCTATAAACACTCTACATCTAGCATTATTACTCTTGTTATATCTGTGGATCATATTGTTATTACTGGTAGTGATATCATAGGAATTTCATCTCTGAAAATGTTCCTTCATAGCTAGTTTCAAGCAAACGATTTGTAGGAATTCAAGTACTTCTTGGGAGTAGAGGTGACAAGAAACAAGAGAGTTATTTTCTTATACCAAAAAAACATGTGCTTAACTTTCTATCCAAGATTAGGAAATTAGAAGTTAAACCATGTAATGCTCCTATGCCACCTAATTTGCAACTCACGAATGATTGAAGATCTTGAGAAGTATAGGTGATTCGTTAGGAAACTAAATTATCTTACAATAACTCGTCCTAATATTGTCTTACTATGTTAGTATGTAAGTCAATTTATGGCTTCTCCAATAATTCATCACTGGGCCCCTTTAGAGCAAATCCTATGTTACTTGAAGGGAGCTCCTAGACGAGATATACTATATAAAGATCATGGCTACACTCCTATACAGTGCTTCTAGATACAGATTGGACATGATTTAAGACTGATCAAAAATCAACCAAGGTCTATTATGTCTTAATTGAAGGAAATTTGGTGTCATGGAAAAGTTAGAAATAGAATGTTGTATCTCGCTCATGTCCAAAATCAGAATATAGAGTTATGGCATAGTCTACGTGTGAAATAATGTGGACATATAAGCTTTTGACTGAAATTGGCCTCGAAGATGCTAGCGAAGTTATAGTTTGATAACCAAGTTGCTCTTCATATAGCTTCTGATCTTGTGATTCATGAACGAACTAAACATACTGAAATTAATTCTCTCTTTGTTCGTGAAAAAGTACAACAAAATTTTATTTTTATAGGATATGTGAATACTGGGGAACAACTAGGAGACCATTTTACAAAGGCTCTAAATGGGACTCGAGTTGACTATCTTTGCAACAAGTTGGGCATGATCGACATTTATGCTCCAACTTGAGGGAAAGTATTACATATTATAGATGTTACATAAGATTTATAGGCTTAATTATAGGGACTAAGATCCCTTAATTATAGGGATTATAATCCTTAATTAATAGTGATATATGTGTACATATGTAGCTCCATTTTGTACATAATGAATTGAGAAAGAGAATTTATTCTCTCCAAAACTATAACTGTCAACCTTAAGAAACTTTTGAAGTCGTTAACTCTAATAGAATGATGTTTAAACAAAGATTATGGTTCATTGCTAATCTCGTTAATGTTTCAGGGTGCTCACTACACAAATCATGTGGTACAAATAGTTTAGGAGGTAAAGTTTAAATCTTTCAACCTCATAACAAACACATCCCAAGGTGCGTAATGTATTTGGTTGCATCCTTAGTATAATTTTCGATTCACATACGTCAATTGAGAAGCTGAAAAAGTTAGCTATACTAATAATCTCGCGCTAATTACTTTAAAGGTTGAAACACAATAGTTCGAATAGAAGAGCAATCTTAGCACTTACCCTCCAGTCGCTTCGATTCGTTGTGTCACTGTTGGGTTTGCAGGAAGCTTAGATTTATAAACAGGAAAAGTCAACACAACGCCAAGGTGATGTGAGCCAAGCAATCTGAAGGGACTTGTCAAAACAGCTCTTCCTGTAGCCCTAGCCCTCAGAATATTTTCTCTATCCTCCTACAATTTACAATAGAATTACTCCAACCCAACTTCATTGAAGAAGAAATTATGAAGACTATTGAAACATAACAACATAAAGATAACCAATTTCAAATTAATTTAGAACTTTACCTCCCCTGACATCATATCGATGGATTTAAGGTAGGAAATAGTTTCTTGAGACAAAATAACAGGTGCATACTCATCCCTTGTAGGTGAAGGCTCTCTCTCCATTGTCTTTATTGCCCAGCCATGTTGCCTCTCAAATTCCTCCCTCTCTGAATGAACTACTTTTTGTGCATAGGCTACTCCACTTAACAAAGGCCGCTCAAAAGCAGTTCTGGCAGTATACTCAGCAAATGTTTCCTGTAGTTTGCCAAATTACAATCTCAAAAAATTGTCAAATAACGATAAGGGCGTTTAGCTCCTTAGAAATTGTTGTCTCATACGCTCCAGTTGTTCTCCAAATAAGTTTGGCTTATGCAAGCTACTTTCCCAAAATTTGATGTAAAAGACGACAATATAAACCTCTCCAAATTAAAGACATCAAGCATAGAAAGCCCTCCATTTTCCACTCAAATATTGATAAAGCATTTGTTTTTTGAGCTCTTTTAGCATAATGGAAACAAGGAACAAAAAGGGTTATAGTTTCACCAGCGCCTGTCAACAATTTTAGGTTAAATCAAACATTAACTTTATAGACGATAAGAAAAAGCGACATAGAATATCAGACCCTTCTTTTCCCTTTTCCCAGCAATAGAAGAGAACCATTTGAAGTTTCGACCACAAACGCAAATTAAAGTTATAACTAACAGAGAAGGGCACAAACCTGGTCTATTGCTGATGGATTCTTGTAATAATGGAAAGTGGAAACGAGAATGGCAAGGGCATGGACATGGTTAACGCTAACAACGAATCGGTCTTGCAACATTCTGGCCCTCTCATCACACATGCTCTCCAGAGTTTCCTTCCTCTTCAAATTATCAATTGCATTAAAGATGTTGAATGCTAGCCAACTAGCAAATACCACAATCATGGTAAGAAGTAAAAAAACTCTAGGAATCCAATGCCTGTGAGCTGGTAAGAAGGTGTAACCCCTTTTGCTCCCCATTTGTTCGTTAACCTTCACAGACAACGAATGATGGTGGTGGCGGCGGTAGCTCTGTTGCATCCTCACACCCATGCTCACGCAAACACAATAAGAACTAGAAACTCTTAGAATCTTCTTAAGAGTTCCTTGATCTTTGTCTGTTAACTAATTCATCTATAAGCAAGAAAAGCTTCAAGACACTGAAATGCATGCATATATGTAGCAGGAGTTAGTTTAAAGAACGGACAAATATGTAGAAGGTTGCTAAGCAGAGGGAAAATTATGATTTGCAATATTGTTTTTGCGTGATTAAAGCATAATAAAATAGGAAAACGAAACAGAAAGAGCAAATAAACAAACCAACCTCTAATCTATCTCCTCTCTAAAAAGTTACCCATTACAAGAAACAGAGGAAGAGAGAGGGTTACGAGAAAAAGGAAGCTTATAATAAACTGTCAGGAGAGAAGCATGGCTCTCAAAAGATGTAAAACAGCCCAAATTCCAAAGATCAGCCTCTTTGTATCCATCAGAAGGAGGTGTTAAGTAGGCAATAAAATAAAAAAGGAACGAACTTGCAGAGAGAAGACTAATGATTTTAATCTCCAAGCGTGAAGCTTTACCAAATTTTTTGGGTCCAAGAGGCAACAGGACAAAGAAGAAGCACGTTCACTGTTCTTCTTTAATAATATATATTATAGTGATCAAAAGAACTCAAGAAAACAGATTGACCCAAGACCACACACAGCGAAGCACAGGCAGGCACAGGAAAACGGCTCTAGGCGTAGGGAGAGGAAAAGAGAGATAATGAGAGCAAAGGTTAGTGCTCGTTGAAAGAACAAAGGGAACAAACAATCAACAATGGGTTACCTGTAGAGAGAGAGAAGTTCTTTGGAACAATGAGTTTAGTTAGCAACTGCAAAGTTCTTACATGACTTTTAATCAGCGTGTGATAAACAAAAAACCAAAAAGCAACAACCCAGATGTAGATGACAGTTAATGCAATTTTGATGATGCTAAAAGAAGTTGATCAGTGAATAATGTAATTTTACTAAACAGAACAGAGCTCAAATTAATACACGCACTTTTCTATGTCCTGTTCTTTGCTTTTTAAAGTAAACTGAATCGAATTTTTAGGATTTTTGAAGATACGCTAGCCTGCCCGCCTCCTACCATAATCTACAATACTATTAATTAATTCAACCCCCTCTCTCTCCGCTGTCCTAATTTTAATTATCACTCGCCTCCTTGCTTCAACTGTTCCTTCTCCCTCTACATGCCAAGCATTGACATTGATGCCTACTTATCCTTTACTCCAATTTCGGAATAAAAAAGTGTTTAACTTTGTTTTACATGCGGCGTGAATTGGAATAATGAGAAGAAAAATATATATGAGTAAAATAAGTAGTTGAGAGCTCAACTTCAATTCGAGGTTTTATTCTATTCCCAAAGATTGTGTCGATCCCCTAAATAAGACAGATTACGACATGAAATGTAATAATAGGGACCAAAGAAAATGTAATAATAGCCTCATAGTATTAGGAATTGGAAAACCAAAGTGCCTAATTCAAAGATCCTATCTGATTTTCCCCTGTTTCTCTGACTACTAAACTTTTCTAAATATCACGCTCACAAATCTTTTGGAAAATGACATAACCACAATGCTTGGACCTTTAGTTTCCCTTTGTGC
The DNA here is from genome assembly GCA_026546855.1 of Erythroxylum incrassatum. Taxonomy (NCBI): domain Eukaryota; kingdom Viridiplantae; phylum Streptophyta; class Magnoliopsida; order Malpighiales; family Erythroxylaceae; genus Erythroxylum; species Erythroxylum incrassatum. Next base: position 7,550,228 of record JANVCL010000001.1, read on the forward strand.
CCTTCCCACTTCAATGCAACTCCGGTACTGCCCTTTTGGCATTTTCTCTCCAGTCACATCACCTCAAAATTTCAATAACTGGTAATGATTCTCAGATTCCACTAACATCACTCATTCATGCTAACGCTTAAGTGTACATTAATTAAGTTGATGATAGTGAATTGCTTGCACTGCATCTTTAATCTTTGATCTCAACTTTGCTTTTCCCTGTGTATATCATCAGTTATTATAGAAAGTAACAAAACTCACACAAACCATTGCTTGTTGCTTTCCTTACTTTGCATCGTACAAACCATTAAGTATGTTACACTCGAAGACTATTTGGGGAATAGCTAAGCTACTTAGCCAAATCAATTAGGCATCAACCCACCAAAGTTGCTTAAAAGAAATCAAACATCATTTTCTAATATGATTTGCTATACAGCATTAATATCAAACCCGTTGTTAGGTCCACTACAGTAAACTACCCCCATTAATCCAATCAGAAGACGCTCATTGTTGTTCACCAAAATGGATTCTTTCAACGTCCTGTCACCATTTTTAAGTGTCTTTGTTATACCTGCAGAGATGAACTTCAGTTGCTTTGTATGTAATGAAATGGAATGTCATAATACTTGCATCCAGTTACCGGTTAAAGTATTTTTACAATTGCCGAAAGTAGGTAGAGCGTCAACTCTACGATGCACATATAACAAGTCCATTACCTATAACTTATTTATATAATGTTGATCTTCATCAACTTAACTAAATTTATTAATAACTTATTTAAATTGACAACTATATGAATGTGTACCATTCACTTTTGTACAACATGTTAATCCTACATTTACTTGATTATTTAAATTGATAACTATACGAATATATACCATCCACTTTTGTACAGCATCTTATCCTACATCTACTCAATACAAATCTATCTACGTTGATTATTACAAACTTAAGTTAGTGTTTCCAAAAACTTCACCAAAGTTTAATATCATTAAAAGGATTACGTTATCATTTATAATCAACTCACCAAATTTTAATATCCCATGATCTAAAATATTTAATTTCAAGACTTTTTCTTCAAATAAGCAATATAAATTATACAATCATTTTTATTAAAAAATATTTATGTATAAATAATCAATATTTATACATAGCGGAAGGTGCCTCAGTCACTAGACCTCCGATATTCAATGGAGAAAACTATCACTATTGGAAAGATAGGATGCGGTTGTTTATCGAATTTACTCACATTGACCTATGAGACATAATCGAGAACGGACCATACGTACCCGTAGATGAAGAAGGGAATTCCATTCCACGAGTCACATGGACAGCTGATTAGAAGGCGAGATTTCAACTGAATTCTAAAGTGAAGTTTTTCTTGAGTTGTGCCTTGAGCAGAAGTGAGTACGATAAAGTCCACGGATGCGAAACAACGAAGAAGATGTGGGACACGTTATCCATCGCACATGAAGGTACAAACCAAGTAAAAGAATCCAAGATAAGTATTCTTATGCATCAGTACGAGCTATTCAAAATGAAAGAAGAAGAGTCCATTGATCAAATGTTTGGAAGATTTCAAACAATTATTAATGGATTAAAAGTGCTCGAAAGAACGTACGATAATCAAGATCACGTTTGAAAAATCCTAAGAAGTCTACCAAAAAGATGGAGACCGAAGGTTACTACTGTATAAGAAGCTAAGGATTTAAGCGTACTAAAGCTTGATGAACTACTTGGATCGTTGAAAATACATGAAGTTGAGCTCGATGCTGAGGACAAGCCCAGACGAGACAAGTTGATAGCACTAAAGGTTGGTCAGAAGAATCATAAGACTCAAAAGAAGAGGAACTAATCCAAAACGTTGAATATTGAAGAATCAAAACCCGACGAGTCCAACGAGTCAGAACTAGAGTCGAGT
>JANVCL010000001.1:7597916-7607945 GCA_026546855.1 Erythroxylum incrassatum
TGAAATTGAAGTATGGATATGTATATGAATTATGTATTTATGTATGGAATTGAGTTTGTGTATGATTATGGAATTGGTTTATGTAAGTAAATTATGGTTAGTATATTATGAATGTGAATGTGATTGAGATGTATATGAATGGGATTAGATATGAATGGAAATTGCATATGATGATAATTTGAGATATGATTTTGATTGTATATGAATGGAATTTGATTATGAGTATGGATTATCATTGAGACTATTGAAGTGTTTAGGCCTAGACTTGAGTTTGTTATGCTGGGATTCCGGACAGGAGGTCCGATGAAATGTGTGTGGGTTGTTTTGGTATATAGAAGTGTGTTTAGCTATTTGCACTTTTTTTTGGGTTGTTAAAAATGCAGCCGTTATGCTGTCGAAATTTTTTATGGCAAAGAATAAGAATAAGAATTAGAAATAAGTTTTGTTACATATGAATACGATTTGTTTTGTTTTGAATACGATTGAATAAAGATGAAAAGGAATAAATGTTATGAGAAAAAAAATTTATATCAGTTTTTGGATTAGTCTTAGGGTTTCCAATTTTCGTTATTTCGGATGTCGGAATTAGTTTCGGTTAGATTGAACGGTTTGTTTCCGAGCTAATTCGATTTGACTTTGTATTTTGATTCGATTTCGCTTCTTTCACTTTCGTCCGCTTCATTTCTGTTTCCGATTTTGATCCGATCCGATTCAACATTCGTTTCGTTTCTGTAATTTGTTCTCCGATTTCTCGACTGTTCGTTTGAGTTTGTATTTCGCTTTTCATTTTTCGTTCTTATCCGGTTCGGGTCCGGTTTTGAGATCGGGTCCCAAAACACTCAGGTCTCTTTGTGTGAGATTTAGAAACTCTCTAGCCTTCTCTTAGATATACACCCTCGAGAGGTACTTCTTCTTGAACACTTCCACAAAATCTCTCCAGGATAACACCAGAGGCATCATTTAACTATGGGGTACTGATTCCCACCAATGAAGAGCATCTCCTTGTAGCAAGCTCACTGCACAATCTAACTTCTTTTCATTTGAGCACTTCATCTGAATCAGAACCCTCTCGGTCCTCTTCAACCAGGCTTCATCCTCTTCAGGATTTGTAGTCCCAAGGAAATCTACAGCTTCATACTTGCGGAGCCTATCATACTGATCACTCCTCTCCACTGGAGCCTGTATCGGGACTTGCAACCTCAGCCTATGGCATATGTTAAAGCCTGGGCAAAGGCCTGAAAGATCTATGGGTATAAAGATGGCATAGGAGGAGGAGGCGGTAGCACTTCATGCTGCACACTAGGTGCCTCAGGACCAGGAGCAAGGTATGTCTCAGCATCTTGCGGGACATAAGATTCATCTATGCTGCCTTGGTGAGAGTCAGATCGAGTCAGAGCTCCTCGAGTTCTGCTTCGAGGCGGCATTTTTTACTCCTTAAATAGAAACCATTGAAAATCTTTAGTTTATACAAAACAAATTTCAAAATACGTAAAACAGTTCAAATTGTATTAAAAAAATTCAAATCATGAGAAACAAATAAAAACTTTCATGTCTTAAGCTACCCATTTCATACTTAGGATACTCCAAAACCTAGTCCCAAACTTGGACCTAAATCTAGTCTCTTTGATAACAAAATATGTTGGACCTCATTTCCAGAGCCCAACATCCGGAGTCATAAACCTTGAGCTTATTACCCTGTAGGGTCATAACCAACATTCCCTAAGGGTGGTGTGCCCACACCAGTTAAACACCAAAATTACAGCTTGACTTCTAGAAATAAATTGTAGTTCTAAGACTCTAGTTTGTTTTGAAGCAAGAATCATCTCAATCGGAGTCTTACAACTCAAGATATACTTAAAAAAGCTAAAACCTGTTCATACCCCAAGCATGCTCTCCCAACCGACCTTTCACTTACTCTAATGCAAATTTTCTCAAAACAACTCCAAAAGATGCAAATTTTCATGGAGAGACCGTAAAAGATATTAGGAATCTGTTACTTCAAGAATCACTTCATTTTGAGGTCGGATGAGGAAGTTATACCCGAAAGAATCGAACATGTTTATACCATCAATCAATTTGTACCTATCTTGGAGAAATTGCCATAACTACCCCTCACATCCCCAAAGTTCTAAATCACTTTCTAGACTCTCCAGAGCATCTCCACTCAAAAGGACCATAACTTTTGACTTAGATGTCCAAAAATTTCATGCTATATACCGTTGGAAAGATAAAAGAAAGACCTACAATTTCTAAAGATAACTTTGCCTAAATCAGCCCATATCAACCTAGATATTTCCCTGAAGTCAATACACAAATTTTCCCTTTATGAAACCTTAAGAATCATGGGCGAAAACAAATTCATAAACCATTAATATAAAAAGATCGTAGTTTTACAAAACTTTAGTGGGCATTTCAAGCCCTCAATACATCAATGTTTCAAAAATCTCAAAATACAAAAGATACCTAAACAATAAATTGCTCAAAATGTAACTAAAGCCTTGGTTTACAAGATTAGCTTAAATTACAACAACATTTCAAAAGTGGAGTAATGCCTTGGCCCTTGACTACTCAATCTCTTGCTCATCACCTGCTTATGGGGAGGAAAGTGGGGGTGAGTTTAAATCTCTTGGGTAACAATTTTACAATCGGTAATAAGAAAAATCATTGCAAAAATCATTTTCATTATAAAACTCAGATGAATGCATAACATGTGTACATCATTATTTTTAACATATCACGAACACATAGGCACGTCAAATTGGTTCAGGTGGAACCAAAACAGAACGTACTACGAATTTTCACATAATGGTCTTGCGTAGCCGTGAACTTATGGGAGTCCAAAAAGGAGCTTCATGCCACTAGTGGGCAGGCGGGAAAAGCCTTTTTGTCAAAGTTCACTTGATTTAACTTTGGGCACCACCACAAAACCACATAACACAAAGATTTCAAAATCTTGTAAGCTTAATGCCCAAAAAGGCACATTCTCTTGCAAACTTGCTTTTCATATACTTGTTATATCTTTTTTATAAAAAAATTTTCCAAAAGTATGGTTTCATAATCATACATCATTTCAAAGAATCATTTTAAATACAACTTTTCATAAATCATCACATAAATCATGTATAAGCATGTAGGACAATCTTGTAACAATTAACAACATTAAATGCACATGTATGAGGTGGTTGCAAAATTAATTATTGTCATTTATTGACAGAAACTTTTATTAGCTTATCACCTAACTATAAAAGTGAAACCCACCTTGAAGTCCTTGACTATGGCTTGTTCAAATATGCCTATCCTCTTGCTCCTCTTGTCCTTCTTGATTTTCTTCAACATTGACAAAAATCCCAAATCAAAAAAATTCAAATTGGAAAACCCAAAGAACCAAATGCATGAAATTGATCCTTGAATACTTATACCCATACCTTTCCTAAGCTCTTTGAACAAAAAAACTTTCAAAACTCCAAAAGATTAAAAACAACGTACCTTAAATCTTCACCAAACAATGCTTTTCTTGGCTCTAATGGAAGCTCTAATCTTCCTCTTCCTTTTTCCCTTCTCGTTCACTCTTAAAATCCCTTTTGAAGGTTAAAAAAATCAAAACTTAGCTCGCTCTTCTTTCTTTCCCTAAACACACGAAACTCTCTCCCTTCTTTCTTCAATTTTATTTTCTCTCTCTTCTAAAAGCAAGACACCCCATTTTCTTCTCTTTTATAGCATTAATGATTGCATAAAGTCCCTTTTGCACTTACTTTAATGCCTTATGGTTTTTAAACTTACATGACTTGTCAAAATTGGCCTTACACTCTTCCACTACTTTAATAGTTCAAAGCCTTTAGCCAATGACATATTATCTTACCCACATTAACATGCGATTCAATTCCACCATAACTAACCTAGCAAGACCCAAAAATTATCTAATCATGCTTATAATAAAAAAATTCAGGGGCCAACACTTGATCTCTTCACTAAATACCTCCCTGATCAAAGCTTCATGTTGATGATGTAGGATCAAATTGCGTATTGAGGCTATCAGATCATTAATAAGTGAATTTACTTTTACTGAAGAGCCTTGTAACTTTTTGAAGTGCATAATAGCCATTTTCTTCATAATGTTCTAATCTTAAATGACATTGACTACTTTATCTATCAAATGTATAATTCTATTAGTGTTCCTTCTATTCTGAATCATGTTAAAGAAAATTTTAAAGCTTTTATCTCCCTCCTTTAACCACATAATTTTAGGTTTTTATTTTAGTTGTAAGTTATATATCTAGGTTGTTTTTATATATTTCTTTAGCTTCACTTGTTCATTGGCCCTTCTTATTTGATCATCAAAATGAAAAGCTAATTCCTCTTCACATTTCATTACAGCTCCTCATACTACTCTATTGTCTTGCTTCATATGACATATATTGTTTATTACCAATCCTATTAATATAGCCTTGATCTTTTTTAGTTTTTCCATGCAATAATAGATGTGGTACCAGTGACTTCTAGTTGAATGTATTCTATAAAAGTATGTTTGAAATCTGGATGCCTTAACATATTGTTGTAAAATTTAAAGGGAACTTTCCTCTTCACACCATGAGAGGGCACATAGACCTTTATTACGGATGATCTGAGAATGATTGGAGGTTGGAATGAGAATGACTATCAGGAAATTGATTTAGCCACTCCTTATTTACAAACATCTATCTAATTTCTTATGCATGAACAACTCTCCTGATTGTTTATTACTCTAAATGAAGTGCTTGCCTATGAATTTCAAATCAACCAACCCTAATTTACTGGTAAGATATAGTAATTTATGATAATTACAATGTATTTTGTTATCATAGAACTTAAAAGGATTAAGAATATAATTGAAATTCCCATATAGGAACTAGAGTATTGAAATCCTGAGCTCAGCCTTCTAGATTAGTCAACAAGGAGTTCCTTCCAAACTCCCAATTTACTACTTAGATTATAATGATACATACTTGCTTTTGAGTGACCTTAGGTATAAGCTAGTAGAGAATATACTAGTATGATAATAACTAATGTCCTAATAAAAAAAAGGGTTAAATGAGACAATAATCTACCATTAGGATAACCTATATGATTAGATAGAGTACACCATTTCTTGATAAAAGACTCCCTATTGATTATTGTCTTATTCTAGTCTCAAGGAGATTAATAAAATAATGTCTTCTAAGAGATATAAAATCCTTAAGAGCATCCTATTTATTTAGGAAGTTAATACCCCTCACATTTCATATCAAAAAGTTCATCTTGCTTTCATAGCTCTAGCTTTCTTCCTCTTTGACTTTTTACTAGATTTGGTAGTACTAGAGGGAGAAGTAGGGCATACCATAGGATGTGCACTCTCTTCAAGTTTGTTAAGCTTGGGCACTGTAATTTAATTTTTTTCATTGTTATTGGACTCTATGATGTAATATTATTAGTGACATTAGCAATTATTATAGGTTCCTTATTGGTTTTTATCCCAACTCAACCTCCTTTAAAAGTTCTTCTTCATTCCTTATCTCACCTAGGGTTTTCGTAAGCTATTATATGCTACCACCATTTTACCATCAATTACAACTGTTACTTCCTTAATTATATCCTTTAGGGTTTCCATAGGGGTTGGACCCTCAACTAATTTTGTTTCCAAACTTTCACCTCTGTTTTCTTCATTGGTTTCCAAGGATAGAAGAATTTAATCTCATCCTCCAACTAAAGTGAATCACACGTTAATACAAATGCTTAATAATAAGATATAGATGCACAAGAAAGGGGGGGGGGTTGAATTGTGATAAACTTTTCGTAATTCCCCTTTTAGAAAATTTGTTTGTTCAAAGAACTTCGTTCTTAAAAACAATCAAAAACAAAGTTGTAAAGTATTTTAAAAAACTTTGTATAAAAATGAAATTTAAAATATGAGTTGAGAGAGATTGAGAGTTTGAGAGGTTGCGACACAACAATTTTACTGGTTCACCCCAAACTGTGGGCTACGTCCAGTCCTCAGATATCCTCCAACTTATTAATGGAACTTGTCTTTTAATCAAATACTTTACAAGCTTTGAACCATTTCGAATATGTTGTTCTTTGATTATATTACCTTTGTTTGACCTTCCACTAATTTCTTAAATTGAACAACCAACGAGAAAGAGAGAGCAATCGACCAATGATAATGTATAGGGTAGGAAAGCAACCTGTGGATCTCTATTGAATTAGACCAAAAAGATTATCAAAACAAGCAAAAATAGATTTTGATTATCTCGGATTTAGTGTATGATATGTGTAAGGGCAAGAGACTGAGAGTAATAACACTAGTCAAATGTTTAAAAGTGCAACAATGTTGGAGGACAAAGAGTTTAAGGTAAAAGAAATAGATAAATATACATTGGTTCAAAAACATTCTTAATTTAGAGTTAAAGAGAATTAAATACTAAAAATAATTTTAGTAATGTTTTATAAGTTTATAAATCAATTATATATATTTTGTAATATGAGATTTGATATTATATGAGAATGCCATAATCATTCTTTCTCTCATTTATATTATTTTTATCAATTTAAGTTTGAATTGACTTAATAACCTTATTTTAAATTTAAAAAATCATTTGTTTAATTCCTATAGACTTAAAACATTGCATCCTTAACAAGTCCAACAATCCTATCATTATCACAAAGTTGACCCTAACTTGAAATGCTATGACTTCAATCCATATGAGTTCAGTACTCTAAATGAAAATGACATTATACAATATGCTTTATGACCTCCATTTTGTTCTTCTCTAATAACGTGCAATGTCTTCATTGTTGTAGCTAGAAGTGATGTGATTGACATTACTAATTAGCAGCATTATCAGGAGTCCAAATTAACGGGAAAAGTGTGCATTCTCATTTAAAAGAAAGGTGGACCAATAATTATATATACATCAAACGTATTGGAATATATAGTATAGAAGCAATATGTAGAACGTAAACTCAAACTAACCCACAAGATACAGATGGACAATGGAAGTTGGGAAGTGATAATATTGACAATGTTATACAGAAAAATTGTTCAAATCTTTATAAAAAAAGAGAAAAAGGAGTTGGTCTTGCTATAGGCTATTAAAGCTCGGAAGCAACAATGCGTGAATGGAAAGTCAATTCTATTGCATTGCTTGGCTTAAGTTTTAAGAACAAAACGATCCATTTTCTCATTAGAAAGATGGGCTTGAGACGCTTCCCAGTGAGCTTGGTTTCACTTGCTAGGCATCCCACCGGAGATCTACCGTCGGTGATAGGGATTATGCTTAAAGTTAAAGTGCATATGAAAACGACAACACAATCAGATATGAGCCAAATCGTTGATCCCACAAGTGTTTGTAGGTAGGCTTTTTTCGTCACGACCCAAAACAAGCAAGTGACTGGCACATGAGACCTGATATTCGAAATTTCAGATCACACGTAAGCCTATCATTAGCGACAAAATAAATTCAAACCCTAAGGACATAGCAAGTCCATTCAATACAATAACAATAGTGCGCGTCAGAAAGAAGTTTTACAACTTATGAAATCATGTCACTACGGACGCTAAAGTACACAAGATAAATGAAAATAAAGAAATAATATACATAAACGTAGGTAGCTTGCAACGAACATGTCACGGGAGTTACTGCTGCGAAGTTGGTGGTAGCTGACTTGAAAAAAATAAGGTTGAGGGGAGTCAGACCTCGTTGATTAAATATATAGCGTCCTATAATACCCAACGCTATGCGCACAGTCATGCATGAATATCAAAATACATACACATCATGCTATATATCCAATCATATCAACAACACAAATAAATTGTGGAGAAGAATATCTGTAAACCCCTAATCTCTAAGGGTAAGCCCTCATAACTCTAAATTTCGAATGATTGTGGTGAGCTATGCATTACCAACAGCTTAGTCATGCTCCTATACTCATATAGCTATAAGACTCTCTTAATCTAAAGGGGTTACGAAGAGCCAAGCATCACCAACATACCAACTGTTGGATCCCGTTTCCGGAATCCAACCTCTTAAACGAAAACCCTAAAACGTGGGCATAATATTGCTTACTTACCAGAAACAAATCATGCCTTTCACTCCGATCATCAACAATTCGCATACTTTAGAAAAATCGTTACGACATCATTCAAGCAATTCAACTTCCACTTGGAATTCATCCCACACTCAAACCTCAATTCATATGATTTTTCATATCTTTCTTTTCCATAATTCACTTATTAATAAATCGCAACAATTTATAATCAATGATCATCACTCCACTCATACCATTCATACACAATTCATATTTCAAACCCATACACAAATCCATAATTCAATTACATCATTAAACATTCTTTACAAAGCTAAAATGACATTCCAAGCCATAATACATCAATAATCCAAAATCTCCCAATAGAAAGTTACAACTTCAAAATACACATGATATAATGTCCCAAAATTCTCAACATGACTAAGATCTAAATCTTACAACAAATTAATTTAAAACACAACCTAAGCAACTTGGGAGTGATGCCTTGACTCGCTTTCACTCCATTTCTTGCTCAATACCTGAAGGTGGGGAGGAAAGGGGGTGAGCTTGAAAGCTCGTGGGTAACAGGTTTATAATCGATAAACAAGCAAAAACTATTTTCAAAACTCATTGCCATGGTACATTTTTGAAATCATAGCAATTTCACATTTTAAAAATCATAAAACCTTGTTTCATAAAATTCTCAATTTGTCAAATAATTCACAAAAGCACAAATCATGTATGCACCAATCTTGTTATGAACAGATAAGCAAATCAGAATGGTTTGGGTAAGTCCGGATTCATAACACACTACACATTCCCATGTAATGGTTCTGTGTAGTCGTAAATTCTTGAGGGAGTCTATGAGGGAGCTCCATGCCACTAGCGGGCATATATTCAATGCCTATTCATTCGTACTAGTTCTTCCATACATTTCAATTTATTTGAATACTTCACTTTATATGTTGGTATTACATTCCTCATATTCAATTTGTATCTCCCGAACATACTTACATAGAATATAACGTGAACCTATATAGTCCTCAAATTCAGAAATCCATTCAGATGATGCTTTACATCAAATATAGTACATACTTTTTTAATAACACATTCTACCCCTCTTTCTTGAGTATCCGATAGATATATGACTCCAATATTTACTTTCGAATCATTACATATTCCTTACATATTCCTTTTTGGTCAGTTCTTTTATAAATCATTCTTAACGTAAACTAACCGATATGTTTAATCTAACTCAGTAAAATTCTTCTTCAAAAGAGAGTTTCTTGCTACTATCATCTATACTGTTCACACAAATCTTTATCAATCACTTGCTATCATCATCACATCATCAACTATCTTTTGATACCTCGAGAAGACCAATTTCTCTTGTCCTCATAAGGTCATAATGTTCAAGTCATTCAAAACTCAATGGAGTAAAGAACATGTTTTATTTGCTATAACATATGCTTTAATTGGCACCGTCAAAGTCATACCATTCTGTCCATAAATTTTCTCCTGAAAATCATCAATTTATATCTTACACAATTGATACTTTGATCCTTATTGATCCTAGACAACATTTCTCTCTTTATCAAACATACTAACACCAATTTTTATTCTAGTTTTTCCAGAATTCACCTTTTCTGACGTTATATCATTTCATAATGAGTCAATTTCCATATTAAGTGCATCTACCCTTCTGACGATTCTTCATCCTTTTCTTAATCTCATTCATACATAAGATCCCATCTTATACGCAGCTTAATTTTTCTCATACTACATATCATTTCATTCGTCTCACGTAAAGTCATTTATGACTGTTTCATTTTACCTTTCTCTCTTTCCTTACTTCTATCTCATTTCCCTATTATCATTAATTTCATCTTCCACGTGTATCCTCAATCAATTTGAAATTATCGATGCATAATCCTTATGAAATTCTGACCTCAATTCCACTAATATCTTCTTACTGCAAATCATAACTCT
>JANVCL010000001.1:7623443-7637096 GCA_026546855.1 Erythroxylum incrassatum
CACGCCTACCAGTTCCTTATGATCTAGATCTTCCTGAACACTACCTACCTGTTCAACCTCCTTCCCTCCAGATTGTTTAAGCATTTGTTCCATCTTCAGACGCATACATGACTTCAGTTGCTGTTGAAGAAGAACAATCAGAAGAAGCTGAACAACCGACAACTGCACCTAACTTACATGCTTGCGTAGCTCATATTGAAAAAAGAGTCAGGAAGTGCAAAAATATGCTGAAGAAGCTTATACAACACTTTCGGTTATAATCGCTTTTTTGATTAATAACAAATAGTGGGAGAAGAGTAAAGGAAGATAGAAAACAGGGGGAGCAGAGAAGAAGACAAGAAAAACGAACCAAAGAAAAACTTGATGTTTTTAAGTTTCTGTGTCTTTTTGGCTATATTTTGTAAACCTTTTCATCCTTCAAATAAAGGTATTTGTTATCATCAAAAAGGAGAATATTGTTAAGTCAAAATGACTTTACGATTAATAAGTTTTGATGACAAACAAAAAGCAGACAAATAAAAAGCAGACGATAGCTAAGCGAAAGCAGACGGAAGGAAGCCAAACAAAAAAGCAAACGGAAGATAGCTAAGCAAAAAAGCAGAAGGAAGGAAGCTAAACAAAAAGTAGACGAATGAAAAGCAGACAATAGCTAAGCAAAAAAGTAGACGAAAGCGAAGATAGACGAAAGCTAAGTAAAAGAAGACGAATAAGAAAGCAGACGGAAGAAAAAAGCAAACACTAAAAAGTAGACGGAAGCATCAGTCTGAGTTAGTTATAGGACTCAATTGAATAACCGTTTCTTTAAAAAATCAAGAAGCAGTTATCAAGAAGTAGTTGGAGACGAAGACTATAAATAAGAGTCGAAGTCGAAGATTGTAATAGATAGAGATCATATAGAGATTATTACAAAAGTCTAGCAATTATTGCGAGAAATTTCCGTGCAAAAAATTGAGCGTTATTCTTTTGCTGTAACAATTTCAAAACACTGATAGTGATATAGATAGCCTAAAGAGACCAAGAGTAAAAGAATACTCAATGTATAGAGACCTGAAGAGGCTCGGAGAAAAGGAATACTTGTAAAGTTTTGAGAGATAGTGAAATCTCAGATAGGCATCTGAGGACTAGATGTAGCCTACGGTTTGGGGTGAACCAGTATAAAAATTACTGTGTCAAATTCTCTCAACTCTCACTTACTCTCTTAATCGTGATTTTCAATATTACTATCGTACACGAGTTTTAGAAAATCATTTATAAACGTGTTAACATCAGTTCTTTGAAACAAACTAGTTTTTGATAATAGAAAGAAGTTTTCAAAAAGAGGTTAACGAAAAAGTTTACCACAATTCAACCCGCCCCCCTTCTTGTGCATCTTTATATCGTTATTGTTTACTGTATTAAAATGTGATTCACTTCAATTTTAGGTCTGCCCTTAACTACACCTGACCTGAAGCCTTGACCAACAACTTACTACTCGCAAAGGTGTAAAGGACATGGGGTTGTAATTCCTATCTTTTAAGTAAGAGGCGCAAGGATTCTAAAGGGTGTCGTTTACCCTTATTTTATCACGCCAAACTTTCCTAATTCTAGCAACCGCCTCAATGAGGGCCAACTCTGACATATCTTTCTTGATCACTTCCCTCCAGGTCTTGTAAGGCCTTCCTTTCCTCCTCTTGTATTCACTAAGGTTTATTATCTCACCGCTTCGTACCGGCACTTCAGAGGGCATCCTGCGCATATGCCTAAATCACCTAAGCCTTTGCTCTCTCAACTTGTCTGCAATACTAGCCAACTAGAGTATGGCCCTCACTACCTGATTTCGTACCCTATCTCTTACGGTAATGTCACACATCAAACCTAAGCATACACATTTCTGCTACCAACAACTGACGTGTATGGCTACGTTTAGTAAGCCAACACTCTGCCCCATATAACATGGTTGGCTGAATAACCATTTTATAAAATTTCCCTTTGAGTTTTATAGGGACCTTTTTATCATATAAAATACCTGAAGCACCCCGCAATTTGGTCCACCCAAATCTAATACGATGTAAAATATCATCATCTATGTTACCATCTCTCTACATGATGGATCCGAGGTATTTAAAACTTAATTTTTGTGGTATGATGTTAGTACCAATTGCTACCGCCGGCCCTTATACTATCTGGCTACTTAAAAAGTTGCATTCTAAATACTCCATCTTGGACCTGCTCATTCTAAAACCCTTCAATTCTAACGCTGCTCTCCAACGTTCTAACTTAGCATTGACCCCCTCCTTATTCTCATCCACCAGGACAATATCGTCCACAAATAACATACACCAAGGTACCTCTCCTTGGATATGGTTGGTAAGTTCATCTAATACTACTGTGAATAGAAAGGACTTAAATCCAAGCCTTAATATAGTCCAACACTAATAGAAATCCTTCTGTGTTGCCTCCTATTGTCCTTATGCTAGTCAATGCTCCTTCATACATATCCCTAATCACTCTGATATATGTCCTAGGAATGCCCTTTTCTTCCAAACACCACCACAAGAGTTCTCTACGAACCCTGTCATACGCCTTCTCCAAATCGACAAAAACTATAGGCAGATCCTGTTTTCATTCTTGGTAGCATTCCATCAGTCTCTGAAGTAGATGCATTTCTTCTGTCGTTGACCTACTAGGCATAAATCCAAATTGGTTGGCCAATATAGAAGCAGCTTTCCAAATTCTCTTGTCAATTACCTTCTCCCATAGCTTCATGGTATGACTTAGTAATTTGATGCCTCGATAGTTTTGGCATTATTGAATGTCTCCTTTGGCCTTGTACAAGGGGATTAACCTACTCAATCTCCATTCATTCGAAATTCGGGCTGACTCAAGGATCACGTTAAAGAGCTTAACTAACCACTCAATACTGATAGCTCCTATTTTCTTCCATACCTCTATAGGGATGTCGTCCGGTCCTACCACCCTTCCGCTTCCCATCCCCCTCAAAACCTTTATAATTTCTCCCTTTATGATCTTCTCCCATGAGTACTCGTTTATACATGGTCCTAGCACGAGAGGTTCTTCTAACTCGATGTTGACCAATATGTCCTCGTTATATAGGCCATAAAAGTATCTCTTCCATCTCTGCTTGATGGCTTACCCATTTGTGAGTACTTGTCCTGCTTTTATAAAGCCTTTATATAGGAGTACATTACCATACTCTCCTACTATTTCCTTGATGGATCCCTAGGGTGTAGGTACATCTCCCTTTGTCTAACTTGTAGTTCCAACTTAACCTTGTTAATAGATAATATAGTTTCAATAATCAATGAGTGGTGAAGTTTTTGATGTTTTTGCTTGATAGCTTATAACTTCCTTAGAAATTTGAATGATTCAAAGCCTTGAACCCTAGTCTCTAGGCCTCTATAAAATACCTTCTCAAATCCCTCTTAAGTATCAAGATAATTGATGAACCTAAATAGCGAGATTCTAATATAATTCTTTTTTAATCTAGAGACTTGAATTAAGTTACAGTTTGAACAGACTATCTTTAAAATATACAAAGCTATTTGGAAATTTCATAAGCCAATTATAGTTCTCCATTGCCCTATCAAGCTTCTTCCTTATAGAACAATGCCCCTCTTGCTTGTTGCTTCATATAAAATAATTACCAATATTTTTTATGTATAGCTTCAATATCAATTATGCATAAAGAAAACTCTTTACATGGTTTCGAATTACACCTACCCCTTCTGAATTAGAAGTATGAAGTGTATAATTGAAGTCCTTCAAAGTAACTAAGAGCCATTTCAAGATGATTTAAGGTCCATAAGCTCCTTTTAAAATTAGACTCTTTGAAAGGAGAAGTTGGATGCATAAAAGAAAATGATCTAGTTAACTCCTAACAGCTCAAGCTCTATAATACCTTCACCACATTAGGATTGTAAGCTAGCACAATACATCTAGATGATGTTTTTCATGATTGATGATGATGCTTCACTTATTTATGAGGAACTACACTTTATATCAAGAGTCTTTCTTAAGCATATCCCAAGAAATCTAAAAAAATATTAGCTTTATGGAGTCAATAGAGTCAATAATTATTACCCAATATAGCCTTTTTTCGTCTTCATGTGCATTTTCTTTTCAGGATTTTGGGTACTCATTATCATAACCACCAAACATAATGAAAGGTAGGAGAAGACACTATTCTCAAGGGAATTATAGCATATCAACATTTATGGTAGTGTTAGAAGATGAGAACAAGAGACATGTTGAGATGTATTTGAAAGCTTGTTCGATATCTATAATATGTTATGACATTTGAGCATAAATTTCAAGCACCAAACTATATGTGGGGTCATCCAATTTATATGGAGAACTAGCTTCAAGATATCCGATATGGGTATACTTATAACCTAAATTGGAGTAGTTATTATAACTTTACATGGAATGATCACACTTTTGGATTTCCACCGCAACAACAACAAGAGTAGTATTAACATCTTAAGCATGTAGTTGTAAAATTTATTGCTTCAAATAACACACTCTTTATAAAACTAAATAACTAGGTATTTTATCCAGATACACTAAGCTAGATTTGATGGAACATATGAATATGATAACTTTAAGCAGTAGAAAGGAGTTAGAGGTTTAAGAAGAGGAAGATATTTTTTAAGAATAGAATGAAGATGAGAAAGGAGATGATGAAAAGGAGGAATTTTCATAATAATAAACTATCGAAATCATTCAAAAATATAAGGAATTTTGTCATTCCTTGTTATATTGACAGTTTATTACTAAAAATGACATTGGTGGGTTTACTTGGTCTGACTAATTTGAAACCATAATTTACCTATTACTTTGTAGTATGTGGCCTATTTGTGAGTTAATAATCCCTTATTCGAGAAGATAGGTGGAAGCAAGCTACTAATTATAGATTCAGATTGAGATAAAATGTGAACATCCAACTAACGACGCTAAACAAGTGCTTCTTGGCTATATTTTTATAGCCATATTTAGGGTATTTTGCTTGTTATTTAATATTCTAATAGTATTTTTGGTACTTATTTTTCTTTAAGTGTGTTTATAAAACGTGACATAAAACAAAAATTTGAAACAACTTTATAAATACACAGTCTTATATAGTGACTATGTAAGTCACTATAAATGTGTGGTTTGAAGGCACTGTTCCTGTCCATACGGAGATACACACCCATATATGTTGACATATAGGGTCGTGTATTTTGCTTGTGTAAGATTCTACAAATGTGTAAAGTCTCAATTGAGAGAGATTTTTTAGATACACAATCACCTACATAGCCATATAAGTGATGGTGTATATCCCAAAAATTTTAGTTTTTATTATAAAAGGAAATTTTGAAGGCAAAACAAAGGAGAAGGCATTTTAGAGTTGCAATGGACACCAAAGAAGAGGCAATTCCGAATATAAAATAAAAAAACACTAAGATTACGTCACACTATTTGATATAAATAAATTAAGAAATTTAGATATAAATTGCAACTAAACTAATTGATTATAAGAGCACAAACTAGGAGAAAATGACTTAGGGGAAAAGATATCATCAACCAAAGAAAATGTAAATTGGTTGCCGGCAAGCATTGCCATAACAACCTTTAAGAAGTCAAAACAACTGTTAACTACCATTTGATTCTCTGGTCTGGAATATTCACTTAGTCCACAATCTTGGAGGAGAATCTAATCTCCAAAAAGATTTTTGTCAGGTGGGACAATACAATCTAAGTTGGAATGGCTTGGATAAAACAATAGAGTGGACATTAGCAAACAATAAAAGTAAATCAGAGGACAAAGATCTCATCAAGCCCACCTTGAGTAGCACTATTTACTGTCTACGGTCTAAGAGAAATAGTCGAGGGTTTTCTTCTGAGATTATTTCGTAGGTTGAAAACTGGATAAGAGAGGTGCTTCTGGCAAAGGGCATAACCAACTGTTTGTCCTAATGTAGCGGCTAACTGGAATCATTAATGGTAGATTTCATATCCATCTCTTTGCTTTTGACAAGTGATGGGCGATGATCCGGCGTATCATCGACAATGTCAATTCTTAAAAACTGTGTGATAAGGACTTTAGGAGAGTCACACCCCAAAAGCTAGCTTATGAGGGTACAGAGCTCAAAGTCCTTATAAATTACATATCAATTGTATATTTAATCAATATGGGATTCAAGTCCCATACCTTGCAATTAGATCAAACCGTAACATTCGTCCCCCATAAGGACCAATGTCCTCATTGGTCACAGCCATGTTGGTCACGGTTGACACTTTCAGGCCACCACTCTATGGGTCACCACTCTGAGATCCTTATTGGTCACGGCTACGATGGTCACGGCTGGCATTCCCAGGCCACCACTCTAAGACCGACTTTGATACCAATTGATAAGGACTTTAGGAGAGCCACACCCCAAAAGCTAGCTTATGAGGGTACAGAGCCCAAAGCCCTTATAAATTCCATATCAATTTTATATTTAATCAATATGGGATTCAAGTCCCATATCTTGCAATTAGATCAAACCGTAACACTGTGCTTCTTGAGTAGTGATCATTTTCCGAGTTTCTATTAATCAAGTATAGGGGATCCTAGTCTAACCTTTCCTTGATCCAAGTCTTACATTTTTTTGGTATTCTGGTTTTCTCTGTAAAGTGTTGTTATCAGCACTTTCCTAGGTTTCATAGAATTAGGAACAAATTAATATAGTTTTACCTGTTATGTAGCGCTTCGTTTGGTTAGCATCTTCAACATGTAGAGACGGAACGAGACGAAAATCTAGAAACAGAATAGAACAGGAATCAAAGACAGTGAGGTGTTTGGTTGCAGTGGACAGAACAGAAAAATTGTATTGATACCCTTGCAGTATAATATATTGAAAAGATATAATTCATTGATTATTTTATAATTGTATCAATATTTATTTGAAGTGTATTTGTAATTTGTTAATTACGATGAAATAAAATGAGAAATTAAGCATATTTATTGAAATACGAAACCTAAAAATTAACTATCTTACAAGTTAATTATCTTATTATTAACTTATAAATAAAATAAAATTAATTATCTTATTATTATTATTATAAATTTTGTACCTATTATTATTATTTATTATTTATTATTTATATTATTAATTTTATTATACGAAATTAATTATCTTATTATTATTAATTAATAATTTTTATTATTATTATTAATTATTATAAATTTTGTAATAACAATAATAATAATAATAATAATAATTATTAATTATTGTAATTTTTGTTATTATTAATTATTATTATAAATTTTGTACTTATTATTATTATTATACAAAATTAATTATCTTATTATTATTATTATACACATTATTAATTTTTTATGAGCAATTTAGAGAACTCTAATAATATGCATATTTACCCTTTAAACTATTAGAGGTTGTTTCTAGAACATCTACTAATATGTATATTATTTTTTATATAAAATTGTTTAAGAAAAGAAAAGCATTTTTTAATGATAGAGTAGGTCCAACCCAATAAGTAAAATATTAAAAATGAAACCGAAACGGCAGATTCTCTGACTACATTCCAATATCTCGCTCCAAGCGACTCTGGCTGAATATTTTATATACCATGAATGACACACTTTATTCATATATGATGATCTTTCTAAACTAGCACAGGCTTATCGACAAATGTCTCTTTTATTACAACAGATCGCTAAATTCTTATTACACTTATTTCGATTCATGACGTAGGCACTTTCTACTTCAACCAAGGTCCGAAACCCCTTGAATCTAGCATTAGGAAAGCCCTCAGTTACCAATTTCACTTCATCCCAATTTGTGAAAATTCCTACTTGACGTCCAACGAATACAACATAGAAGTTGTATCTGTCCATAGTGATGTACCTGTAAATGAATCATATCCAAATCATTGATAAACATCAAGATGATTAAAATGTTATCAAATAACAATTAAAGCTTCAATGGGAATGCTTTCTGTCTCTGAACAAACATTGTTACAGTAGCAGTTGTTAAATGACAAATCAACTTTTAAAGACTCATATGTAGTTTAGTGAAGAGTACTAGCACCTATCATAGGTAACCAATCAAACATTCATAACCATCATCGACTATAAATTTCCAATTACTTCTTAACAAATACAGATTTCCAATAGAGCATGCTTTTCCTATAACATCTCGTTCCCATGCTAAGGGTTAGAACCCCAAAATTTTTGTACCTGTGAGCTCAAAGGGAGATTAAAAAAATGTATTTCATGCTCATGCATGATGTTAGCATATGCACATGAATTTGAATTTTTATACACATCAAAATAATTGTACATGCATTCATTGACAATTTTTGAGTATAATTGTTTATATATGTGAGTATATTGAGAAATGTGGTTTTATATGTTGAAAACTTGATTTGGAAAGTGTATTTGTTGATTTAGAATTTCTGGAATTTTTTGAGAAATCTCTAGAAATTGTTGGGCATTTTTGAACTAGGAAAATTGCCAAGTGACAAAACAATTGTTTAATGGTAGTAGAAATTACTGTCCAATGGCAATGAAAATTTTGATAAATGACCTTAGGAATTATTGACAAGTGTCATTGGAAAATTGGGAGACAAGTAGGACAGAAATTGGATTTAGGTTATAAGAATTGGACATGTGGCAAGTGACATATGTTTTAACCCCACTAAGGTTTTTTAAAACTCTTTTATTGCTCTCCCACGTTGCTTTCCATTTACAAAGCTCATTTGGTGTTTTTTTTCTCTCCCTATCTTCCTTTTCATGGGTCTCTTTTCCTCCCCTTCACCAATTTCGTTTTCTTTAATCCTTACCACATCAACTTTGAAGATCACACTTCCCTTCATTTGCTACTAGCATTTTGCTATCTCCTTCCTCACTACCATGAGAAAAGCTATCCTTAACTCCTTTAAGAAGATGATGAATGTGTGATGCTTGGGAGCTAGGGCAAGTGTTGTTTTTGAAGAATTTGAAGTGAAACCAAGTAAGTCATGCTTTAAATGTTATGGGTATTGTTAAAATGAAACTAGAATGATGAGAAATGTGGTATTGATGACTTGATTTTGTGAGCTGAATGTGTGTGACATGGATGGTGAAAAATCAATGTAACTATCTTGTTTTTGTAATTGTCAACGATCATTAATGACCCACGATTTCTTATAGAGATGTTTTGGAAGTTGGATGATCAATATAATGGTGTTAGGATGAGTGTAGAAAATCAATTATGAATGGGAAAATGTATGTGTTCTATTTTTGGATAATGATCGAATATAGATCATATATTGATTTGTGAATGTTTTGGATTGGAAATGTAGTTGAGAATGAGGAGTTTTGGGGTAGAAAAAGTGATCTTGGTATGACATGTATTAGGGTAAGATTTGGACACAAATTTTGGTAGTTGAGCTGGAAAATGTGCAGCAACATAATTTTTAAATATGCTTTAACATTTTAGCTATAACTTCTTATATAGCTGTTCAATTAAGATGATTTTTAGTTTGGATTAAACTAGAGACATAAGTATACATTTCTTATGAAGACATCGAATTTAAATTGTGTTCTTAAGAGTCCCAAATCTTGACATGAATTTAAGAATTGGGTGTAGTAAAAGTTGTGGATAAATGTGTATGTTGTGTTATGTTTTGAGTGTGTGGGAATGTATTATATTTTGGGTGTTTATTATCAAGTGGGGAATATGAAATTTGTATGGATGATGTTGAGTTGAAATTGGGTATAGTTAAAGAAGTTATCCATTGAGATGATGAGTTATGAATTTGGGAGTGAATGAATTATAATTGGTGTTTGAATTGTTATGGAGTGATAATTGCATAAGAAAACATGAATTTGGGAAGATTAAGAGTATATGTGACATTAGAATGGGGTTAGGATCCTTTGGAGGGGTTTTGGAGAGGAAAAATTTTAGTAAATTCGAAGGTTACAAGATCAGGTCGTTTAAATTCACACAGCCCGTGTGTTTTTGATGCAAAAAACACAATCTGACCCGAAAGTCACACGATTTGACCGTGTGATTTCACACGGATGTGTGTCTCTAAATGAAAGAATTTCACTTTTAATTCTTCACAAAATTTGTATATCTAGAAGTTCTCTTCGAAATCATACAAAGATGGTCTTAATCTGACATCTCTAGAGAAAGGTATGCCAATTGTACGAAAATAGGTACATTAGGATTGAAGATACAATTATGTTTGATTTCTTTGGCTATAACTTCAGTATTAGACCTCCAAATGAAGTGATTCTTTAACCAATAGGTTTCTAACACATTTTTGTATCTATCCATGAAAAATTTTCACAGTTTGAATTGATTTGAAAAAGATTGATCAAATGAAAATGTGGGAATCTGTTGGAACAATGTAAATAGGATTATTTTTACTGAACATACTTCAGTGTTTTTATTATATCTGGATCAGTAGGACTCTAATTGGGATGATTTTTGATTTAGAGTAAACTATAGGAATAGGGTTACAATTCATATGAAAGAGTTGAATTATGATTCAATCTCTAAGATCTTCAATTTCTGGATGGAATTTGTACATAGTGAACTGTTTTTGAATAAAAATAATCCGAAAATGTTTCAGGTATATCTTCCAAAGTACTCAACCAAATTGAGTGACTTTGGTGTCAATAGAAACATAAGACATAGAGGTATAGTTTCCTATAAGAGAGTATGACCAAATTATATCAGTTTCAATTACTAATTGAACGTGAACAGTAGACCCGAAAGTGTGTTTTGGAAAATTTTGAAAATGAGTCAATGAGAAAGGAATTGAGATTTTAATGGTTTTTGTGAGGCATAAACCTAAGTATAAGTTATACTTAGATGAGTTTTGATATGAGAATGTTTATGTGATGGAATTGATGGAAAAATACCCAGGATTATCATGAACAAACATGGTACGTATTTCATTGCATACATGTGCATTATTAAACAATTATAATAGTGCAAATTGTGATATGTGTATGTTTTCCATGATATAGAGGATTGTATTGAGAGTCATCATCTAGACGTTTCCAGACCTTGGAAGCAAATGCTAATCTGGAGCATACTATAAGTAGACCTAGATGGTCTCATTTCATTGCTTGTTTTGTTTTGTTTGATTTTGGTATTAATTGACTACTGCATGTCGAATTGAATACGTCTCGATTGTTGATTCCAGA
This sequence comes from Erythroxylum incrassatum, assembly GCA_026546855.1. Lineage (NCBI taxonomy): Eukaryota > Viridiplantae > Streptophyta > Magnoliopsida > Malpighiales > Erythroxylaceae > Erythroxylum > Erythroxylum incrassatum. The sequence goes on from JANVCL010000001.1 coordinate 7,634,629, forward strand.
CAGAAGGTCCAATGATTGTGATGATTGACGAGACATTGAAGTGCTGCTTCTATATGAACGAGAAGAACTAAGTGTACTTAATGTGACTGTTAAATGTGTTCTGAATGTGCATTGAATGTAAGTGAAAGTGTGATTCTCAACTTAATGTTGACTGTCGGAATAAGGTCTAATGATATGAGAATGAGATTGAATGGGAACATGCAAATGTGATTGATGCTTTCCATTGCATGAATGCATGAAATATAATGGCTGTTGTGACCAGAGTAGCCAACGATCAGAGCTTAAAACTCAACGAGTGAAAATGAGCTTCGAGCTCAAAAGTGAATTAGAGCCTCAGACTTAACATTTAATGAGCCCTATATCCCCCAAACGGATAAGGGATAGTTGTTAATGAGCTCTATATGGAACAATTTAGGCACTCGGTCACAACAAAATAACAAATAAAAAGTGGGTCTCATGTGCACTGCATATGCATAATATGAGTGATTATAGCTATTGAGTGTGAAGTGTGAAGTGTGAAGTGTGAAATGTTGTGAATGTGATTATGTTTATGTGACTGAGTGAGCATCGATGATGGTCACTCATTGAGCTCGCAAAACTCACCCAAAATTGCAAATATTTTTCAGGATCAGATGAATACCCTGTTAGGTAGACGGGAGTGTGATTACTGCATACAAGGGAAAGATAGAGGTCGCGATCAATTCGCATCTGCATTAGTGTTATCCTATTCTCGAATAAGTTTGTATTCTGCAATTTTTGTAAAATAGTGTTTGTATTTGTAGTGGATCCCAATAGGCTATTGAAATTTTATTGATAGTAATGTGCTAATTGATGATGTTTGTTGGACCCCGAACTTTTCGTGAAAGATTAGAACTATTGAATGAGAACTTTTCGTGGTTAGTCACGAGTTAAGAACAAATGAATGAAGAATTTTTGAAACAAGAGTAAAGTAGGGAATGAGAAAAATGTGGATATATTCATGATTTTCTATGGTGTTTTTGGTGGATAAGAGATTTTTGAAATAGAAAGAATTTAGGGTGAAAGTTAGAAATGATATGAAAGCAAAAATGAAGTTGAATATGTGGAGCAAGTTGATGAAGGATATGTACACATATGTATGCTCTGTTATTCGTGTTCATGATTATTCATGGATCTGATTTTCATTATGGATAATGTTTAATTGAAATGGAGTTGAGAATGAGGAGGAAATGAAGTACAAAGAGTGATCTTGGTATGAGTTGTGTAAGAAAAGATTTTGAAATAAAAAGTTGATATGGAAAATGTTCACCGAATATGCTTCAGTATTTTAACCACAACGTCTTCTCTAGTTGTCCAAACGAGATAATTCTAGATTTTGAAATAAAGAGTTGATCTGGAAAATGTTCACCGAATATGCTTCAGTATTTTAGTCACAACGTCTTCTCTAGTATGGCTACATTTCGTATGAAGACATCAAATTTCATTTCTGTCTCTAAGAATCCCAAAATTTGTCATGAAGTTAAGAAATTGGTGTAGTATGTTAAATGAAAAATTCATCTTCAGACTTGAAGGGGAAAATTGGGATTGTTATAAATATATTTTGGCAAAGTTGCCTTCTGAAAAGTTATAGATCTTTCTTTTATCTTTCCAACGGTATATAGTATGAAAATTTTAGACATCTGAGCTGAAAGTTATGCCTTTTGATTCCTTCAGCCTTAGACTTCGTCTTAAGTTTGACTTTTTTCGTCTCATTTTGCTTCCGTATCAAAATGATGTCATCATCGTCTTAGTATAACGTTAGCATCGTCTTAGTTTGACTTTTTGCATCTCATGTTTGACTTTTTACGTCTCAGTTTGACTTTTTGCGTCTCATGTTTGACCATCTCAGTTTGACTGTCTCATTTTGCTTTCGTCTCAAAATGACGTCATCATCGTCTTAGTATGACGTAAGCATCGTCTTAGTTTGACTTTTTTCGTCTTATGTTTGACTTTTTGCGCTTCAATTTGACCGTCTTAGTTATTATTTATCGTCACATTCTATCCCATTTTCTACCCTCTAGACGTCGAAATTGGCCTTTTAGGTCTTCATAAGAGTTGTAGCTCTTGAAATTCTCTTTCCAACCATATAAAGAACTCCTTAATTCAATATCTGTAGGGAAAGTTATGGCAATTTTCCCAACCTTGAATCGCCTGATGACGTCATCATCGTCTCAAAATGACGTCATCATTGTCTGCTTTTGTTTTTGACCCTCAGATGAAGGAATTGGCCTTTGTGGTCTTCATGAAAGTTGTAGCTCTTCTTGTCCTATTTTGAACCATTCAAAAAACACCACAATCCGAAATTTCTACAGAAAGTTTCTTGCTGTTTTCCCGAAATAGGTCCAGTATAATTGAGTTCATAAATATGGTTGCTTCTTTTGACCATAACTTCTTCTCTAGACCTCCGAATGACTTGATTCTTGAACCATTGGATTCGTAAGACTTTTCTC
>JANVCL010000001.1:7637196-7647672 GCA_026546855.1 Erythroxylum incrassatum
ATTGGATGAACTATGTGTACTTAATGTGATTGTTAAATGTGTTAGGAATGTGTATTTGCATATGAATGAAAGTGTGATTTCTCAACTCTGTTGTTGATTGACGGACTAAGGTCTGATGATATGAGAAAATGATTGAATGAGATATGCAATTGTGAGTAATGCATGAAATATAATGGCAGTTGTGACCAGAGTAGCCAACGATTAGAGCTTAAAGCTTAACGAATGAAAATGAGTCTCGCGCTCAAAAGTGATTCAGAGCCTCAGGCTCAACATTTAATGAGCCTTGTATCTCCAAGTGGATAAGGGACAGTTATCAATAAGTCCTATATGGGACAGTTTAGGTACTCGTTCATAACAAAGTAACAAATGGAAAGTGATTCTTATGTGCATTGCATATGCATAACATGAATGATTAAGTGTATTGAATGTGAATTGTGAAATAATGTGAGATGTGTGAATTATGTGTTATGTGACTGGGTGAGCCATCGATGATGGTTACTCATTAAGTTCGCAAAACTCACCCAAAATTTGTAAATAGTTTTCAAGACTCAGAAGAATACCCCGTTAGGCCAACGGGAGTATACCTACAGCATTCAAGTAAAGGATAGAGGTCGGGATCAGTTCGCGTCTGCATTGCATTTCTTTATTTTTGTATTGAATTATATATTCCACAAACTTTTGTATAAATTTGTATTTTGAAATGACTTAAGTGTTTTGTATTTATGAAAGGGCTCGAATGGCTATTGAAAATTGTGTTAATTGAAAATGTTTATGAATAAATATGGGCCTAATTTGAGTATCAATTCTGCATATTATGTTTGTGGTTTTCAAAAAAATATCGATTTCTGACAAATTGAGTGCTTTACCACGCCACCCTCATGAGGCACGGACTCGAATATTACCCACGGTGTCAGGTTCGGGTCATTGCCGAAATTGTGTGTTACAGTTTTGACTGTAAATTAGTATGTCATAAAAAAACAAGGATACATTTTCGTAAGTAGGGTCGAAAGAGATCATTCATGTCGGATTGAAAGAAATGGTAAGGCCGAAGGGCATGACGATGTATTCATAATGACCAGAGTGGGTTCTAAAAGTTGTTTTGTGAATATCCAGCAGATGGACACGTATTTGGTGATAGCCAAACCGCAATTCAATTTTTGAAAAAATGGTTTCCCCATGTAGTTCATCTAGTAGCTCATCAATGTTGGGTATGGGGTATTTATCAAGAATGGTAATTTGATTAAGACTTTTATAGTCGACACACATCCGCCAAGACTTATCCTTTTTCTTAACTAATAAAACGGGACTGGCAAAAGCGCTTGGGTGAATAAAACCCGCTTGTAGTAGGTCAGAGACTTGTTTCTCAATTTCTAACTTTTGAAAATAAGGATAACGGTAAGGTCGAAGGTTTGGTAGTTTGGAATTTAGTAGCAAGTGAATGGCATAGGTATGGTTTTGAAAAGGTGAAAGGGTGTTGGGATCCTGAAAGATATCTTCAAAATCGTTAAGAAGATCTTGAATAGCTAAAGATGGAGTTGAGTTGGTATCACCTGAAAACTCGCCTATGTGGGAAAAATATTGAAAAGTGGCCTTAGTTTGGGCTATGTGAGGGACCCCTTGGAGCTTATATTGCTTGCCATCTAAATTAAAAATTAGGAACAGCTCATTCCAATTAGCTTGGACAGTATTCAGGGAAGCAAACCATTTGATTCCTAGCACCAGATCAGCACCTCCAATGAAGAATGGGTAATAATCTTAGGTGATTAACAATCTTAGAAGTTGAATTGAAATATCACAATAAATTCGTTTGCAGCGAATAACATCTTCGTTACCAATCTGAACTCCAAAAGAAGGAATGAATTGAGTTGGCAAGCCAATATCTTCCACAATTTTCTCAGCTATAAAGTTATGTGTCGATCCACTATCCACCAAAATGAGAACTTTGCATCCATGAATTGTCCCTTGAAGCTTCATGGTAGTGCCAACAGTCTTTCCCAATATTGCATGAAAAGAAATTTTGACTACGTTTGTGATAGGTATATCGCCGTCCTTGTCGCTATCGTCTTCTCTACTAGTTGGATTGTCACCTTTTGTGAGCTCCATTAAAGAGAATGTTAGTTTTTACAGCGATGCCCAGGTGCAAATTTTTCGTTGCACCTATAACAGAGTCCTTTGCCTCGGTGAGCTTGATGGTCAGCATCCCACTGGCGAGGTTATGTAGACAGATCAGGTGATTGGTGTATTGGCTGGGTTGTGCGCTGAAAAGGACTGCCTGATGGAAGAAGATGGGATTCACGTGAAGGCCAGGAGTTGTTGGAATGTGGGCGGCTAATGGAAGCCCAGTTGGATCCCTTGTGTCCACGAATTGGGCTTGATTTGGCCTCAAATTCTAAAGCTAAACTCATGGCTTTGTAGACTATCCTTGGCTTATGTATTCTCATGTCAACTTTCAATTCCTCCTTTAAGCCACTCAAGAACGCACCCAAAAGATAATGCTCAAGCCAAGCATGAACGCGTGCAGCTCTCTTCGCAAACTCCTGTCGATATTCTTGAATGGATCCTGTCTACTTGATATTGCAAAGATGCTCATCCGAATTCTGGAACTCTGCAGGACCATAATTCTCTTGCAATGCCTTCACCAACTCTTCCCACTATACGAGCGTTCTTTCATTATTGATCCAAGCAAACAAGTCAAGAGCATCTCCTTCTAGACACATGGCTGCAATCTCGACTTTTAGTTCTTCAGGTGTTTGATAATAACGAAAATATTTTTCTGCCTTTAGGATCCACCCTCTGGGATCTCCTCCTTGAAATCTAGGGAACTCTATTTTGGTTTGATACCAAAATAATAAGAACCGGAAACAAAAACGGGAAAGATTGGGTAATTAAAATGGGAGATTGTAACAGAGAAGGATGTGCAAGAATCTTAACACAATTTCTCTAATAGCATAGTCCGTATGGAGAGGACAAGGCTCCAGTTACAAATGATGATAAATATCTTCCATCCGAACTAATAAATCCTAGACAAATATATACTAGATGAACATAAACAAATAACTAAAATTTCAGAGATAGTGGGCATCCCAAATCTGGTGGTTTTGATACAATCCTGGTTGTCGTGGATCGTCTTAGCAAGTATTCTCATTTTATTCCCTTGTCTCACCCTTTTACCGCAAAAACAGTTGCTACTATTTTTTGCAAGGAAATAGTGCGCTTACATGGCATCCCAAGGTCTATTGTCTCTGATAGAGACGTCATCTTTCTAAGTGCTTTCTGACAGGAACTTTTCAAGCTTAGCCAAACGCATCTATGTATGAGCACTGCCTACCATCCTCAATTTGAGTGCCAAATAGAGGTTGTTAATAGATTTTTAAAAGCTTATCTCAAATGTTTTGCACATGTACAACCTTGCACTTGAAGCAAGTTTCTAGCTTAGGCTGAATATTCCTTTAACACTGGCTTTCATTCTTCAACTGGGACTTCCCCTTTTAAAATTGTCCACGGCAGAGAGCCTCCTACCTTACATCCCTATATTCCAAGAGAAACACAACTTGTTGACCTTGAAAAACAACTGATTGCTCGTGATGACATGCTGAAGCTTTAAAACAAAATCTCTTGAAAGCTCAATCGAGAATGAAGGCCCAAGCTGACTCTAAAAGACGGGAGCTGAGTTTCAATATTGGTGATGTTGTTTTCCTACGAGTTCAGCCTTATCGCCAACGTTCTCTGGCTAAGGGAAGGTACGAAAAATTATCACCTCGATTTTTTGGACCTTATAAGGTTGTTCGCGAAGTTGGACCCGTAGCCTATGAGTTGGAACTCCCTGTCGATTCAAAAGTTCACCCCATTTTTCATGTCTCTTTGCTCCGCCCTGCTCAAGGCCACATCCCCAGTTCGCCAACAGCCCCTCTCCCTATAAACACATAATGGGAACTCGTTTTGGACCCTGCCAAAATTCTTGCTCATTGATGGGTTTGTGAAGGGAGTTTACCATCCTTGGAACTTTTGGTCTAATGGGTAAACCGTTCTCTTGAGGAAGCCGGCTGAGAAAGCTACGATCTAATAGCTAGTCAGTTTCCTGATTTCTATCTTGAGGACAAGACATCTTTTTATGGGGGGTGCAATAATAAGAAACACCTTTACGCACTTATTTTAGAAAGAGATCACATGAAGATTGTGAGAAGTTATCTTTTGACTAAGTCCAACTTCACCAGCTGTATGATCTTGAGCACGTGGATTGATGGATTTGAAGAAGATAGCACCTTGCCTACTATCTCTAAAATTTTAGTTATTTGATTATGTTCATCTAGTATATATTTGTTTAGGATTTATTAGTTCGGCATGGAAAATATTTATCATCATTTGTAACTAGAGGCTTGTCCTCTCCATACGGACAATGTTATTAGAGAAATTGTGTTAAGATTCTTGCATATCCTTCTTTGTGACAATAACCCATTTTAATTACCCAATCTTTCCTATTTTTGTTTCTGGTTCTTATTAAACATCCTTGTTAGTATTCATGAATTCTTGTTGGAATGGATGCCAGAAGACCTCAGTCTAGTTTGTTTTTAATCTAAAGCACAAAAGCAGGAAATGAGAAACGAAAGGGACAACAATTGAAATTAAAGTTCATATTCAAGTTGAAATTACTCAATGCATCACTTAAACAAGTTTACGAACAGAAATTGAAATTTGCATAATAGGATAAATATAGAGAAACCCAACGCCTTGTCATAGAATACTATGCAATCAACACTTAAACAAGTTTGCGAACAGAAATTGAAATTTGCATAATAAGATAAATATAGAGAAACCCAACGCCTTGTCATAGCATACTAAGCAATCAACAGCAAGCGATGGTTGGAATGATGGTACTTTGATATTTCACCAAAATCCCTTCTCCGTTTAATGTCGAGCAGAAACAGAGAAGAAAGAATTACACCAACTCGATAGTGATCACCATGACAAGTACCTAAACCAATAATTATAAGAAACAATGTAAACAAATATGCAACACAATGTCAAATGCAAAATGATTGAAGCTTCACGAATTAACAAAGATGATTATTTCTTCAAGATTCCAGGCATGTCAACACCCTAGACATCAATGAATGAAATAACTGATACCCAAACCATATCAAAATGTAAAGTCGGCATAAATAACTGCAACATCATTAGTGATTAACATACTCACAAGGCCTCATAACATCCCCAAAATTTCAATCTCAACCATGAGTGTTCAAAGCTTCCCATACTAAGTTTTTAGGAACTGAACTGGCAAGATCCCTGGCCTGCAAGGCAGCATCTCGAAGAGTCTGATATGTCATTACATTGGCTTTCCAAAATGACGCAATATTGTAAGGCAAATTATGTTTCTTGCATAGCTCTCTAACAAATGGTGAAATTGTCCTCAGATGACATCTTGGTAATCGAGGGAACAGATGGTGTTCGACCTGAAACTGCAATCCGCCATGAAACCAATCCATCCAAGAAGGGCACATTATATCCAGTGTCCCTTTTGTTTGCTTCTCAAACCAATCATTACCCCTAGGAGGTCCAACGTAAACATTAGTTGAAAAATGATTTAAACAGAACTGAACATGTTGAATTCCGGTCACGGCAAAACTTGCAACCACAAACATTACTCTTTCACCCCAATTGGGTAAGCAGGAAACAAGCAATGGATACCAAATCCAGAACACAATCAATCCCAAAATCTCTTGATCCCTATTGGGCACCCTTTTTTTGGAAAACAACAGCAAGAATGATTGTGCAAACAAATTAATCCTAGCAAAACACATCACAGGATAAAAAGTCAAATGCTGATAACTAACCAAGAACCTCGCAAAAGAATCGAAATTCATCTTCCTATCATAAAAGAAAGACTCAAGAGAACTGAAAAATTTCGACGATACCGCGAACAAAGGCATGTGCTGCAGATCTGGATCGAAATCGAGACTATTACACGCAATGTGATGAGCATTATGGTTCCATTTCCACCAACCAATACTTATCCCTGTAAGACAATTCCCAGTTAAAAGCTGAACAAATCGATTGAATCCAGGGCTTGTCATTAATGTCCTGAATCATGTCCAAGCCACCCACTTTGAATCCATAGAAAGCCGAATAACCCACCAGATACCAAATGTACCAAAATGCTGTTAGAGCATAAAACCCCATACACACTCAGACAAAACAGAACTAACATGAAGCATATCGAAATTAAAACCCCATGTCCTTTCTTTTCAAACATGCCCATCTTCGTAAATTCCGCGACGAGCTTTCTATAGTCCTTGGAGATCTCAGAGCCAGAGTAGTCATTGAGATAATACCCAGTAAAGAAATTGTCGAGATAACGCCATGCAGTGGCTGGATGGTAAGCGATGAAAGCATCAGTAACATCTTGACCAGCAAGATTTAGCAGAGGGAAGCCACCCCCAGGGTGGTCTTTGGTCCAGTCAGAGACATCATAGACCTTGCCCTGTATAGAGATCCATAGATCTCCAGGTTTGCTGTGTTTCTGAAGATCGTTCTGTGAAATGTACTTCTTCGTTGATTCTGCCATTGCGGAAATATAGAGATGGAAAAAGAGAGGACAATAAATAAGTGAAACTCAAACCTTCCTTGGTTTGTGTGTATCGAGTTTGGGGAGATATTTTGTTTGGGGCGAGACGAGAGAGTAGCGCATGAGAGCACAACAAATCCTGTGCCCGTAAGGGTGTTGTGTATGTATTAGCAGATGTATATGATAATATCTTGAGTTTGCATGTTTTGTGATTTTTCCTTATGAAACATCCTTAAAAGGTCTTTAATCAAACTAATTTTATTTCACTATTCAAGTTAATCTCTTTAAGATATAATTATATAATAGAAGTTGGAATATGGGAGGGGTTCCAATGAAAAACATTATTATAATGTCATAATTTGAATCATTCAGTGATTAAAACACTTGATCTTTCAAGGCTTAGTCTTTAAAAAATCTGATGAACTGCAAGGATTTGAGAAGTTAGAAGAATTTCATATCTATAGTAATAGGTTGAATAGTTCTTTGCTATCTTAGATTGATAATTAGACAAACCTAAAAGTGTTCATTACTTATAAAAATGACTTATGAGGTAAAATTCTTCAAAATCTAGGTATGAACTATAAGTTGAAGTCGTTGAACCTTCACTTAAACTATTATAAAGGGCCAACACTCTACTGATCCACCTTAGCAAAATTTATAAAGTTAGCTTTCAAAGGGAAAATGAAATTTGAATAGCCAAATATGATTTTATATAATTTATTTTTTACCCATAAAATAATAATTTCCATAATTTTTAGAAAATATTTTTAAATAAAATTCAAAGTTTATAAAAATCATGTTAACATTTATGCAGCCTAATTTATTTAGGATGCAAATCGATAACAACATTAGAGTAGAGACCAAAGGTCTTAGTTTCATATCGTACCAGTTGATACTGATCAGCATATGTCGTACGAGCCAAAAAATGATACTAAAACAACCAATACCGTGTTAGATGGTATACAAAATATCGATTCAGTAGCAATCAAAATTGGGATTTTTGTAAATTGGATGACTAAAATGCAAACAATAATTAACTTTAAATCCTAATACAACTGAACCCTCAATCGCCCCTTAATATTCAACTGCCTCTCACTCAGTCTCTTTATAATCTTCTTAGCCTTACTTGTGTTTAGTCACTATATCGCTTGTCTCCTCCTACATCGTAATCATATCTTGTTACACTCATAGCCAGTCACAACCTACATAATTTGCCTTCGTCCTCTGCATAGCTCATAGGTGCAACCTTGCAAAGTTCTCTATTTTCGTCCTCAATCCTTCACCTTCATCCTCCCCATACAACCCTTGTAGGTTGCTATCTTCCTCTACCTTCATCCTTTATTGTCATCCCTTGCCATCACAGTTGCCTCAAGGTTGCTAAATGTCAATTGTATGTTATGTGATGTTACTGTTGTTTGTGTTGATTGTTGAATGAAGTTTTGTGTTGTATGCCTCACATCTATGTTTTTGGGATTTAAGGAATATAGAATGACATATTGCGTTATCTTGGTTCTGAAATTCTAAATGAAATATTATGTTATGCCATAAAAATCATGTTATATCTTATTTGTGTTGATTAAAATTAGCTAATGAAATATTACCCTAATAGAGAGAAAGTCAGCGAAGAATTGGTGAATGAAAGATTAAAAATTAGTAAGAAAATAATAGTGAAAGGAAGATTAAAATTATTTTGGGTATAATTTTAGGCACAAAATGGATTATAAATTGAATTGTGTAATCATGGATTAGTATCTGGTTGAATTATGTATTTACACAAAATGAGTTATAATTGTGAGTTTATGGTTGAATTGTGTAATCAAACAATATAAGTTAATAGTTATGACTTTATCATTTAATTATGAAATCACACAAAATGAGTTTTAAAGTTATGAGTTTATGATTGAATTATGAAATCATTCAAAAGGAATTATAGTTGTGAGTTTATGTTTTTATTAGATAAAAGGGTTGCCCTAATGCACAAGGCTCCTTGCTTTATGAAGGTCATAGGAGGGTCATCAATTTTACACGACCTTCCCTTTGCATTTTACAAATAGGCTATTTTTGTGACTCAAATCTATGACTTTTTGGTCACAAAAATGTAACCTTATCAATTGATGGATTATAGTTGTAAATTGATGGTTGAATTATATAATCATACTAAATGAGTTATGAATATGATTTTGTTGTTAAATAATTTAATATTACAAAATGAGTTATAATTATAACTTTATAATTGAATTCTACTCGCACAAAATAGGTTATAATTGTAACTTTATGGTTGAATTATGCAATAACATAAAATAGGTTATAGTTGTGAGTTTATGTTTGAATTATGTAATCATATAAAATGAGTTAATGCATATACCTGTATGATGTTTCAGTTAAGAAACATGAGGATTTCTTAGATCAAATGTCCTTAAGCCTCAATTTTTCTTAAAAAATCATTTACATAAAGTTTATGAAGTTAACTTACATATATATATTATATGCTTGTTGAGCTGCTATTGTTGCTTTATTTTTTTCCTTTTATTTTACACAAATTTATTTTAATATGAAGTTATTAATTTAATTTTGACATATGTCTTACATTATTTTTACAAATAAATGGAGAAAAGTTCAAATACTCTCGATAATTCAGCCACTTTATGACAATTCAATGATCCAGTTTAGGCTCATGCTATATTAGTTCCTAGAATGAACCATACCATTTGTTTTGCTTTGTAACAAACATTTGAAAGGTGGGGGAATCACAATATTAAACAAGCATTTAGCTAGGATCAAAGATGATGTTGAGACTTGTAACAAAATGAGCAATGATGTGAAATGACAAATGAATACTTTGCTTGAAAAGTATCCGCATGAGAATGATGAAAGGCAGAGACTAAACTACGAAATTGGTAGTGGAAGTTCATTTTCTAGTGGTTAGGATGATAGGGGGCATGTTAAAGGCAGTTTTCCTTCCCAACAAGAAGGGAATGTTTGTAACATCCCATCACCGATAGGAAGGGTAAAATGGTAATTTAGGATCGGTTAGGAGTGTGTAAACTAGTCTCGGCATGTTCATGCATAATATGGCCCCCATATACATGTGAATTGTAATTTCTGTATATGCACATGATTGTACATGCATTCATGACATTTCCCAGCATATGTGTCTATAAATGTGATTTTTGTGAAAAATGTGATATTTTATGCTTGAAAAATTAATTGGAGTGATTTTTTTGTGTTTTACATTTTTGGAGAATTTTAGAAATTTTTCCAGAATTTTTCAGGGAAAATTTTTTGAACCGGAAAAATTGCCAATTGACAGACTGATTGGTTTTCGGTACCGAAAATGACTGCCCAATGGCACTGAAAAATTAGATATATGATTTTAGGATTTATTAAATTGAGCCATTGGAAATTTAAGGAGCAATTGGATGAGAAATATGGACTTGAATTAGAAAGAAACTAGGTGAGCTTATAATCATGTGACATGTGCTTGTCACTTGCCTACCATGCCATCTTGCCTTGTGTGATTTAAACTCCTCCTTCTTTTACTCATTCACGGCACTTTCTTTGTACAAAGGGTTTTGGTGTTTTAATTTGGTTTTTTCCTCTCCCTCTTCGTAGCTTCTTCTCCCTCCCTTCTTATTGACTTGGTTTGCTCATCTTTTCTACTTTCTTCTCTATACTTGCTCTCCTTTTGTTCACAAAAACAACCTAAGCTTGGCACCCTTAAGATGATGATGTCGTGGATGGTGGTAAAGAGAGTTAGAGAGAGAGTTGGTGAAAAATTTGGCAAATTGAAGGAGTGAAAGCTAAATAGGTAAGATTGTGTTTTATGGCATAAAGTGTTACTTAAATGCATGATTTGTGATGTTTGTGCACTAATTGCATGAAATTTTGCTTTGATTATATGGGTATGTTTA
>JANVCL010000001.1:7649602-7660285 GCA_026546855.1 Erythroxylum incrassatum
TTTAAAATATATTTAAAATTTTCTATAAAACAAAATTTTAACAAGTTTTTATTTTTTAACATTTTTAACAAACCAACTACTATCAATGATAATGACAATCATTCCTTTATCTTAACCAGTCATTATAATTATAACGATTATATCCATTCTCATTATTCACTATATTTATTCCTATTCTCATTTCCATTACTCTCTTTGAGCCAACCCTCCCTGAATGCTTATCCCTGGTACGTCGTCGTTTAAGCAGGGGTTAATGTACAAAACCACAATCGTCCCTTGCTCTACGTACAATCTCCATATTGATACACTCTTGTGGCGACTTCCGCGGATTCTTAATATCGTAATAACGGTTAGTGTCTTGCGAGTTTTCCTTTCTGAGTTCCTCTTTTTTGTCTCTCTTTCTGTTTGTGTGGTAGCGTATGTGTTTCTTTATCGTAAATTGCTTCGATTTGAAACCCTAGTATTTCCTTTCAGTTTATTCGCGAATCAATTTGTATGATTCTTAAAGCTGAAATTCATCGCACATGAAAACCTAACATTTCAATTGGGTTCATTCGTCAATTTTGATTATTAATCTTTCCTTTATTCTGAATTGGGTATGAGTTGAAACCCTAATGTTTCCGTTTAGTATATTCCTGAATTCAATACGGATGATTCATTTTTTGACTTTGTTATGCTATTTTGACAGTGATTGGGTGCGTGGGACATGTATAACGGTATTGGATTGCAAACCCCTAGGGGTTCAGGGACTAATGGTTACATACAGACCAACAAATTTTTTGTGAAGTCTAGAACCGATAAGGTTGCCCATAATACCAAAGGGTTCGAGGGTGATCTGGGTACTGCTGGAATTAGCAAGAAGCCTAATATTGACATTCTTGAACATGACAGAAAACGTCAGATTCATCTCAAGCTTGCAATCCTTGAAGACAAGCTACTGGACCAAGGCTACACTGATTCTGAAATTTCTGAGAAACTCGAAGAAGCTAGGAACAAATTGGAGGCCGCTGCTGCAACTTCCCAGGAAACTGGTGGACTAGCTATTGCGGTTGTTTCAGAAACAAAGTAAGTTCTTATGTATATTGGTAGTTATGATTGATTTAGATTTGAATTTATGAAAGTTTCAGGCATATTTGGCTTGATTAATTTGATATTGGTATGTTAGATTCCCTTTAATACATTGACAACAGCCTCATTTTATTGACTTGTGTCCAGGGTGTCTGACACACAGTCTCATCAAGTTGCTGCCAGAAAGGAGAAACAGCTGGAAACATTAAGAGCAGCTCTTGGAATTGGAAATTCTGAACAGAATGAGCAAAATGTTGATATGAGTGATGATGGACCGCGAAATAGTCAAAAGATTGGTAATTATGATGTCGAGCAGAATGAGAAGCATGAACATGCTTTCTTGGATAGAGATTTCAGTCGAAAGAAAAATGTTGTGGAAGATAAAGATGTAATGAAGGATGATAAGAAAAGGGGTAAAGGTATGAAGAGCAAGAAAAAGGATGAAGATGTGGCTGTTGAGTCAATGCGCTACAAGAAAGAAGAAAGCAGAAATAGAAGAGATCTTGAGAAGTCTTCAGATACATGTAATGCTGGAGAGTTAGGTGAAGGTGCTCGCAAGAAGCATCATAAAGCTAGGCATGGAAGCTATTATGAGACAGAATCTGATTTAGATAATGAAAGGAAAAAGAGAACTAGGAAACAAAAGAAAAACAGAAGACATGAAACTGATAGCAGCGATTCTGCTACTAATGATGACTCTGATTCTGATCATTTGAGAAAGAAGAGAACTTCTAGGAAGCATGGGAAGAGGAGAAGACGTGGAAGTGACAGCAGTGATTCTGCTACTGATGATGACACTGATTCTGATGATTACAGGAAGAAAAGAACCACATATCTGAAAAGAGAAAGGCATGACAGTGACAGCAATTATTCTGCTACTGATTCAGATGATGGAAAGAAGGGCAAAAGCTTGGAAAAACATAGTAGAAGCAGAAGGAATAGTCGTGACCATGTTGATCGTGATAGTGAAAAGTTTACTTATGAACAGGAGTTTGAGAAACACAAGAAATCATATTGGAAACGTGGCTCTGATTATAATTCTGATGTTGACTTGGGCTTATCTCGACAAAAGACCCAGGAGGTGAAGCAATATGTCAGTGCAAGAAGACGACATGATTCAGACAATGATAATGACAGTCATGTTGAAGGAAAAAGGAGAAGTCAAGTTAAGAAGCTGAGAAATCAGCAGAGTGATGATGGTGATATTGCCGACCACAGTGATTCTGGTAGGAGTGATAGTGACATTCATTACAGGCAGGTGAAAACTGTGAAAACTGTGAAGAATGCTTCTGATAAAGACAGAGTTTGTGCGGAAGATGGTTTCAATGCCATATATGGAAAAGGTGACTATTATACAAGCATTGAGGAGAAAGATTTTAGATCTAATGCAGATGCTGGTAGTGATGAAAGGGAGAAAAGTGGTTTGTATAAATCTAAGAGAGATCCTGTTGATAACTTGAACATCTATGATAGTCCACACACGATGAGGAACAACAGAAAGCTTGATGATAGGAATGGGAACAAGCAGCATGAATTGAATTCACAACATGGGATTGTTGGAGAGGAGTTAGAGCAACCCAATAGTGGATCAGATCGGAACAAGAATGGTGAGAGGAGAGATGATCATGTAAGTTCCATGCGATTCTCAGGTCATGGGGATGACAATGTTGAACGTAGGGGTAAAGTTTATCGAGATGATAGTGAAATCCAACGGCAAACTAGGAGACATGATTTGGGTTACAAGACACATGCAGGGGAGAAGAGCCACACCAGGAATGAAGAGGATCATAGATCCCCAAGGTACTACAAAAGTGAAACAGGGGAGAAGGATCGGAGACGTGGAAGGGATGATGAGTATCTTCGTTGTGGAAGTCGAAGACGTGGAAGGGAAGAAGAGGATCAAAGAAGTAAAGACCGAGAGAGGGATTACTACAAGAGAGGTAGATACGAAGATTCTGAGTCAAGAGACAGGAGATACGTTAGAGACAAACATGACAGTGAGCTGGGCCGATATCGAGGATAATAGTGCATGTAATACTGGAGATTTGGTTGGCTGTGAGTTTTCTTGAGCATTACATCTTCTACTGCACTTCTCTTTTACTTGTTTACAATAAGATAGAACACCTTTATGTTGTTTACATGATGCACACTAGATTATTAGAGGAAGATGTTAAGGGCCCACAAGTACACCCTGAAGGTGACATCAAGGTACCACAAATCTATGAACTAAACATGCTAAATGCTGGTGCAAAACTCTGATTGTCTTAAGTCAATGTCTCTATGTGATTTGCGTAGGTGATAAATGTTCTAAACTCGTCAGTATTGATCCATTTTGAGTTTGAATTGGTTTGGATATCAGGAAAAAAGAGGTGAATTCTATCAATAAATCATTTCCTAAAATGACTACCATTTTTCTCCTCTTTTCTGAAGGTTTTTAGTTTGCTACCTTCTCGTGGTAATGAATTAAAAGATTCAAATTCTATCAATGAAGCAATATTTCAGCATTGTAGCTCATCATCCAGTTACATGCCTGACCTGTCTCCCTTATTGAACAAATTTTGCACACCTATTGAAAATTAAAAAGCTAATTTGCTGTCCTGTTTCAGTGTTGGCCTCCCTGTAGCGGTACAAGATCGTGGTATCGTGTGAAGTATTAATCGAAGAGGGATACTGTTCCACAGACCTCAGAGTGATATATTGACCGTAGACGATACTAATCTACGAGAACATCCGTCATACTGTCTGTAACTAAACTATATCTCTCAGCATTTTATTAAGAATGATTTTGTTCTTGTATGTTTTAATACTTTCGCCGTGTGATTATTGTAGTTGTGTTTTGTCATTTGTGTTGGTCGAATGTATCTCAGATTTCTAGTGATATCATCTTGCGTTTTGGTTTACAAAAAATGAAACTTGCTAGTTCTGAAGAGGAAATGTGATTGAAGATTGTGGTAATTGTTACTGAACTTTGTGCTAGTATTAATTGCCTAAAACATTCAACGTTTTGATTGTTTTAATTATATTATAATAATTTTGTTATTAAAAATCGATAAATTTACTAAATAATATTTTTTTTATAAATTTAAATAAATTAATTAATTTTTTTGCAATAATTGTTTTTAATTAAGATTTATAATTTTCAATAATTAAAGAATTTTTTTAGTTATATTTTAGATTTATTAAATTTATTAATTTATTGGTTTAATTTTTGGTCTGATTTTAAAATATTGGTATTAATCTGTTGTTTTTGCTTACGAAAAAAAGAAGAAGAAAATTTAGTATTGCAGATGAAAAATGCCTTGTGACATGTGATGTACTACGGCTGAAAAGGCTAAGGGTTGTCTTTCACATGAACACAAGACGCTTAGTTGTATTTTTTAGATTTAGCAACATCTAAGATTCTAGTGTCCAAGATAAATTGTCGGATTATGAGCGCAATGCCAATTGCCAAATACATGATGCTTATAGCACAGCTCGTTTTTTCATTTTAACCAGATTTTCCCCTTCTTTTTCTTTATGGCTTGGGTGATATTTTACACGCGAGCTTTGATTTACATGAGAACAGCTCATATTAAAAAGAGTAATCTCTTGAGAAAGTAGACTTTCGATATGGGCAACCTATTTTCTTCACCCTGTACTAGTTTCAAAACAACAATCAATTAGGGTTTCAAGACAACAAATAATAAGGGATAGCAACTGAGCTTGAGCTCTCCTGGCCTATCGCAGCGGCTTGACTCAAAGTTAACGAACCAGGTTCAAATTGATCAAATCTTGAGCTACATTTTGGACTCCGTGTTTTTTGAAAAATCAGGGCTTGAGTCGAGCACTCAGACCAAGCTCGACTTGAAGCCTAACCTTATAAGTAAAAATACATTATTTTGTTGAAAACATTGTCATTTCGTATTTTTAATTTATAGAAAAAAATTCAGCTCAGGCCGAACTCCCTAAAGCCCAATCAAGTTCGGACTCAAACCTCACCCTTTGCCATCCCTATGATCAATGTGTAAGATCTGGAGCACATCTTTATGTTGTTTAGGAAACCATATTTAACATCCTAACCAGATCTCAAACTGTTGTCTATATTGCATCATCTTCCTGATTGATCGTATTTAGTTATATTTGTTTTCAAATAATACTTTTCTATAGATATAATAACGGAGTTTGAAGTTTAAAGACAAAAACAGAAACCCATCACAATTTCAAGGATCCTAGCACGTTTCACCCTAATTAGAAGGCATTCTCACATACGAAGTCGCTTCTAGGTCATATTTAGTTATTTACAACAAAGCAATCGTATTAATAATCTTTCACGAGGAAAAGACTATCATATGATGTTATTTGCTTATACCATCAAGCGCCATCATTTAAATAAAGCATATTCATCTGCATTTAAGAGCTGAATCCTTTGTGAAGAGAACTCCACGGACCAGAAGGAAAGCTGACACAAGCTTGTGCTGATGCGTCAGCCATCTGTTCCCAATCAATTCCAGCATTGCAAAGGTTAGCCAAAGTTCGCATGTGTTTCATCCCATACTGGGATAAGGATCCGCAATGTTTTTCGAAAGTCCTAACCTGAGAAGAAAATTTCACAAAATCTTTTGGAATATAACTACTTAGCTACATGAGAGACTTAAGTGACAGCATTAATAGGCGTTACCATTGTTTTAAGACAGTCCCAGTCATCGACTAGAGGTTGCCCAGCTGGACGAACAGCATTCAATATTTCTGAAGCCTTTTCAATTCCAAACAAAAGCTTCCCGATAAGTTTGACGCTATTGTCTATATGCATCCTGTGTGACATTGCATCGAGGAAATCCTTTTGAGCCCCAACTTTCCTTGGAGACCCTTCAGGAGCCTTGCGGTACTGCAAAAGGTAAAGTTACAGGTTAAAAAAGGTAAAGGAGGTTTAATTGCTTTTGACAATAACTGGTGAAAGAAATGTTAATTTTACAACCTTGAAGAACGTAAATCATTTAATCATTCAGTTTGATATGTTATGACACTCAAAATTCTAGCTCATGTGTGATCCAAACTGCAGTACTGCAAAATGCAGCTTTTGATATTCATGTCCTTAAAATGTCAGCTCTCAACATCCTGTAATAGCCCAGAATAATGACTTTTTTTTCTTCTTTATATTGTGCATTGACCACCTCTTATAAACCCTCAGATATACCTTTAAAGGAATCAAATAAGATAAGTGCTATCAGTTACAGCATGCCAATACTTGCGGGCTATTTTCTCCAAATCAACTCAAAGAAACATAGTCATCATTCCTATGGCACAACTTCTATCAAATGTAGGGTTGCTCCAATGCAGAAGTAAGCTTCAGTACCATCCACTCATCTAAAAGTTAACAGCTCATGGCATTCAATCTAAAGATAAGCAGTTAGGGACCCAAACCTTATCCCAGAAATGAAGTAGATCAGCATCACGCTGGTTAACAGCTTTTGAGCGTGGTCTTAGGGAGTTCTCATCAACAAAAGTGTAGTTATCGTTTGCCGGATTGGTGCCTATATACAGGAAGACATTCTCTTTGCTAAGGTCTATGTCACCATATTGCATGACATGAGACCCATATGCAGAGTTGTCATTTGCAGTCCTTCTTTTCACCTGTGAAAACAAAACAGAAAATATTTTTCTGATAATATATGGATTAAAGCATCAAAGGACCAGAACAGTAATTGAAACGCTCATGTTCTTACTTTACAAAATGAAGCATAAAGTTAAGGCCATTACCAGTTCATATTGCTGGTGTAAAGTTTCTGCCCGCAAATTGTGTATATCACTGTCCATATTCATGAAAACAAAACATCAATATTTATCAACAGGAAAAAGAAAAAAGGAAAATTGAATTTTGCATAGTTCTAGACTTTGGAATGCATTTTCAACCTAGCAAACTTATCGACTACATAACCCAAATTTTTTTTTTACTGTGTATTGTGACTTCCAAATTTCATATTAATTACTTGAAATCTACGCAAGAACATTTTTTAATGCAAACTTTGTATACCTGTCCTCCATCCAAGCAACACTGTACAGGTCGCCCAAGCAGGTTTCATATTCAGGTGGAGGGCTAGGATACTCCCCAGGACAATAAGTTCCCCAACTGCTTTCTTCTGCATTTGCTGCCGTGGTTGCATATATATTCAAACCTTCCGGAAGAAGACCCTCAAAGATGCTTCCCGATTCACAAGCTTCAAGATAAAACACCTGTCATACAGATAGACTCCATCATTAAAACATCATTTACCAAGCTTTTCGAAACTTCATCTAGTAACTTACCAAGCTTTTATAGGTTCCAGAAGCATGCTTCTCTTTTAATACCTCAATCAAATCATTAGCATAAAGGAATGGATTGGTAGGCATCCCTGAAAAGAAGCCATAATAATATCAACAAGATTGGCTCAATCATTAGTAATCAAGGTATCCAGTCACATTAGAAGTTTTCTCAACAGTAAACAAAAATGCATGTAACTATCCGGAGTCAGTTTCCTCGTGCAAATAAAAACACACCATCCTTTCAAATTGATAAGTGGTCTAATTGAAAATATTGAGGCTACCTGCATATTAAAATCCTACTACAACCCTCGCTTTTTAACTTGAGAACAAACTTAAAGAAACATATTTCTTTGATCAATCAGGAACTTGGATTGTAGATAACAGAAGATTTATGTCCATATCTTTCTAAATGCATCTGCGTCTTCCAGAGCACAAAGCAGGCCTAGCAGCTTAGGGATCAAACTACTCGGGTTATAACTATGATTTGCAAAATAAAGACACCAAAAGAATAATTTTTTGTATCTTTGATCTTTCCTGTGCGAGCTTAAGCATACCAGTAACAGAAATTAAAAAAATGGAAAGGCATTTGAATTTTCGCTCAGAAGAAAACAGCATAAACCATGTCTGACACAAGCTTTAGCATTCTAGAAGTTAATTTCAGTTATGATACTGACCTAGAACTCCAGGACCACCATGGTCTGTGTAGTATATGAATATATGATCATTTGGCCCGCTATCCACAACTTTCCCACTACCCCCAACAAGAGCAGATTTGTTTCCGAGAATAACGGCAAAAAAATTATCCACAGTAACTTCTTCACCAGTATAGTCCTGTAGCAAGAAAAGCACTAGTGTGGGACTGGAAAGCACAAACACATACAATCATGCAGAAGCATGGGAAATGAAACGAAAGAAAAAAGGAAAAATGAAAGGACCTTGGGAACTCCCTTGTAGACATCTTCACCAGCTGGGTTGTTAATGATGATTCCAGGCCTTGGATTTTCTTCATTAAAAGCAATGTCATCATACATGAAGACGATTATATTTTCCTCCTTCAGTCCACCTTTCTTCAAGAGCTGATAGGCATGACAAACATCAGCCTGAAACAAGAAATGACAATTGTCAACAACAGTCACGAGATAGAACAATATCATAGATAAAGATTTTATTAAACTTAAAAGAACTCTCACTACGCATTTTAAAATAAGATATTAACAGACATAGGCTCCATACCTGTTTAACTCGTAATATCAATCAGTCAACAGACAGATGTTCTAGATAACAAATAATCCTTTTTACAATAAAGAACAAATAAAAGAAAATTGCATGATTAAACAAGATTTGAAGTTTTGAGCATCAAAATTAAGCTGCAGTCAAAATTCAGTTGTCTTTGTTCATCAAATATCAACACGAGTTCTACCGTATGCAAAGAATTATCTGCTAACTTATCATTAAAAAAATAAAAAACATGAACTTCATACTCTGAATATTTTTTAACAAAAAAAAAGGAGGCTTGCCAGAGCTATACATATGTGTGAAGATGGAAGTATGAGAATCCCATAAGCGTTGAACATGGAAAACTGAATTCATAGAAAGAAAATATAACCTGGTGCCTGTAATTCCAGTATCCACTAGATCCAGCGACGAGGACGGCCCACCTGGTACCCGTAGAATCATCGTCAGCATGACTGAATAATCCAGAAGAAGCTTCCGAAGGCAATCGGAGAAAATCTCCGACGGTTAATCGACTACCGACAGAGACGTCGGATAGAACGAGCAGGAGGAAAATCAGCGCGGCGAGGCGCGTCATGGTCCTGTGAGGTAGTGATGATTGGTGGGCGAAAGGGAGAATATATGGCGACCTTTGTTTGTGTTTTGTTTTATAGCAGACGGTCAAGACTGGTTGGAAGGAGAAAGCAGGCGTACAGAGCGACTCAAAATTACCTGAAAGAGGATTGGTGGGAAGGAGGACAGGTGTTGCGTATTTACTGGGTGACGCTGCCCTTAAAAAGCGGAATAAATGAGATTTGGAATTCGAGTAATTTATACGAAATTAGTAGCTGCTTATCTCAGTTAAGTATTATACCTTTAAATTTTGAAGCACTTTTTAGAGACTTTTACGATGTGCATGTGCTTTAAGAAGAAGGTTAGTTAGATTACGCACATGAGAGAGCATGCGAAAAATACTAAAGCAAACATGGGCGAGTGAAATCAAAATTGGTGTGAATTTTAGTAAAGTCTCAAACTTTTGTAAAGATTGACTCGACTCAAGCTAAGGACTTGACCCATGTTCAAATGAATGAACCACGACTAGTGGACTTGTTGTGGGACGCATTACATCAGTTCAATGTGCTATATGGGCTTCAACAAGATCATACTGCATCATCAGTAGATAGAGATTGTGGAGAGATCTTAGATGATGTTGTGACAACTAGGAGGTAAAGTTGTAGTAGGACTCAACATTTGAAGATAGCGGAGATCTTTGAAGATAAGGATTTTAATTTCTTATTTGAATGTAAACTCTATTTTTTTATTATCTTGTAGATTCTATCTTATAAGTTAGAGTCCTACTTGGATGGGGTGTCATCTAATTGATCCATGTGATGTAATATGATAGAGGTAGACGTGATCTTAGCACGATCTTAGGTAGTTCAGTTTAAGTAAAATTCTGAATATAACTTGACTTCCAAGCTAAAGTGCCTATATATAGCTCATTCGAGCTTTGCTCTCCTCATTCAATCAAAGAGAGCATTCCTTGTATTCTTTTGAGGAAAAGTAATATAAAGGTTGATTACCGTATCTCTCTTATTTTCTGGTTGCCTTTATTTTCTTATTGCCTTCGTAGTATTATTTTTCAAGGATGCGACCTTTATAACAATTGGTATAAGAGCTTAATTTTGGTATGGCAGTAGGAAACTTAACAGAACAAGTGACTGGGGTGGAGGCATTCATTGGACCGATTCCTGCGGGAGAGGAGAAGATCCCATCCTATCAATCGCGATTTGAGGTGGTGGAAGACCAAATTCAACAGTTGCAACAACAGATGACGGATTTGTTGAAGGCACACGTTTGAGATCCCACATTGGTTGAAGAGGGGAACAAAGTACGCCTTATAAAAGTACGGATACCTTTCCCTTACCGACGCGTTTTCTATGGCCTAATGCACCGGATTCTATCGGAACTCCGAGGCTAAACGTGCTTGGGTGAGACTAGTTCTAAGATGGGTGATCTCCTGGGAAGGTTTCGGGAAAAGCAAAACTGTGAGGGCTTGGTTGGGCTAAGGCCCAAAGTGAACAATATCTGTAAGCGGGTGATCTAGGATGTTATAGGTGGTAT
>JANVCL010000001.1:7677187-7697843 GCA_026546855.1 Erythroxylum incrassatum
TCTTATATAGCTGCTACTTCGGGCCGGGTCGCACAGTGAGACAAATTTCCCATTTTAGGTCGGGTATCCGCTCGTTCATCGCGACATGTGAATTAAAATTTGTCGCGACGTGTTGAATTTGCTCGTTTGTCGCGACTAACGAATTAATATTCGTCGCGACGTATGGAAGTAGCTGGCTCATCGCGACGTCTGGAAAGATTCTCACGACCTGTTGACTTTTGATGAGTTGACTCCTTTGTTGCTACAAAATAAAACACTTGCAGTATCAATTGTCCTTGTGAAAATTATAAAGAAATTAATATCAAATTATGACAATGTACTAACAATTTGCAAATTACGAAAGCTCGTTATAAGGAACCAATTTAAGAGCAAAAGTCATCAATTAGGAGTCAACGAGTGCATAAACAGTTAAGAAAATGCAACCAATTTATAAAGTAAACTTGGCTCAATCACCTAGTAAAGATTTATACCACTCTAACTTGCCGCATATTTTTCATAAAATTGACTAGTTTTCTTAAAAATATCAATTTTCTAACTAAACTATTTTTCTCTTACTGAAACGTCAAAGATGTCATCTTTTTTGTGAAAAATATCAGATTTTGCTAGAAAATGAAATTCTTCACTTCAGAAAATGGTTTCTTATTTGTTGTGTCATTATTGTTGTTATTTGGTAAAATTCTAACATTCTAGGACAATTGTATGTCAAAGGGTGGTCATTTTAGCTACTTTTGGTGGCTTACTTGTCTTCAGCTATGAAATTGGAGGAAACCCACGTCCCATTTTTTATTTTAATGTCTTTTGCTCCTTGATGAGGTAATCCTAGACTTGCTTGATTCAAAAGGAAATTTCCATATTATCTCCTCAAGATTATTATAGAAGTTCTTGTAAAATTGCACAAAAGAAAGATTGTGTCCTTTCCATTTAGAACCGAACCACAAAAAGTCCACGTACAAACTCACGCATGAATGTTCAATTGTAAGTGCACACTTGAGAGAGATAGAGGGAAAAAAAGGTACATAAGTAGATTCATCCAACTTTACAATGAATGAATTTTCCTAAAGACAATCTTGCATGAGAACTAGCAGACTAATACTTTACACAATTGATACGAGGAAAATTTAACAACTAATCTTAAGGTACTTGCTATCATCTCTAGAGGTTGTTTGGATACCCACCATAAAAAATGATGGTGCGATTTCGAACACCATCTGAAAAAAACCTTAGTAAGACCAAAGCATGAGCAGAAGTAGTACAAATCTAGGTAAGAGATAGGGCTTAAACCTAGAGGTACCATTGGTTCTTTAATTTTCATGGCAAATCTTTTATGGGTCTTCCTTGCTTTGTTTGTTTTCTTGTTGATATATATGGATTTGTTATAGAGTAATGTTATTATTAATTGTTTCTTTGGGGTTTATGTATAAAGATTCGTAGTCAAATAACTAAGCCTTATTTTGGTTATCTTCTGTATCCTAGAAATGTTAGTTTTCATTTTAATGTTCTTGTTTGATGTGAAATGTGATTGGTTATCTTGGATTCTTCATTTAAAAATTTTAGAGATTTATTCGTCTCGCTAAAAACACTCTGCTTAATTTTAGTAAATGTGATCCTTTGGTCTTGTCCAATCTTTAACTGGTCCGGTTTTTGTCCTTCATCTCTCTTTGCTTTGTCCCTTCTAAACTTTCTATCGTAAGCTTGTCTTTCCTTTGGTGTCAAAGCTACCTTGTGCTAGGGTTAAACTTTGCTACTTTATAACTTCCTTATTTCCTTGAGACAGTTCCTATCTAAAAGCTTTCTTTCTAGAAGAGGTGTTGTTCATTTTTCTTAGTTTCTGCTTTCCAAAGGAAATTACGCAAAAGAACTTGGCAGCAGAAGATGGTACCTCTAAGTTGTTGGAAAAGAACAACAACTCTAGAATCAGTTAGTGGCAAAAAATTGTTGGAGATTAAGGAGTTGTCGACATTGGATTGGAGAGGCTAAAAAATGGTGAATTTTATAGGTAGATATATAACTCACTTTTATATTAAAATTATGAATGCCACATCAACAAAAATGGGTCCTACTAATATGAAATTTTTTTAAAGAGTCATTTCATATATGACATGGCATTTAACTAACAGAGGGTAACCTCTGTCAGATTTTCTGTCCCCATAGAGTTTGTTTAAAACGTTTTGTAAACGCTAGGATTCAAATTGAATGTTTCAAAATGTTAGGTTCAACTTAGATTCTAGTGTAAACGTTATGATCTAAAATATTTTTTCACCCAATAAAAAATTAAACATAATGATCTTTTAAAATAGAGAGAATTTTCATGAAAAGATACTTAGTGATAGTTTACCTCTTTAATTGATCAATAATAATAAGTGCATCCATACAAGTGTCGTGGGTGCATGAATAGAGTATCAATATTTTGATTAATATTTATCTTCAAAACAGAGCATTTGAATATGAATGAAATAAGTTAGTGTGCTGGAACTTTTTTAGTGGTTGACATTTAAGGTTAAGTTAATTCCATGAGATTTGACATCACCAAACCATTATTGTAATGTTGCATGATTATGTGTTTATGTTTTGCTTGTTTTGTGGTTTTAGTTTTACTTGGGGACAAGAAAAGATTTAGGTGTGAGGATGTCAATAGGTGTAAAAATTAGTATGTTTTTTAAGTGTTAGAGTGTATTTTTAGTGTTTTCTTAAAAGATAATCATGTGTTTATAACTTAGATTTATGTTCCTTTTGGTGTTTTTGTATGTTTTGCTTGGTTAATTGTTATTAAAGGCAATCTTAATTGTATATTTCAAGGATTATTTGATGTGTTTAGTAACAAGTGGAGAGAGGAAAGGGAGACGAAAAAATGAAGAAAAAGTTGGAGTTGCATGATCGTGCCAGAGAGCTGGAGAGCATGAGAAAATTTCAGCTTCTCCAGCTTACAAGATTTTTGTATTCTTGGCATTTTCGGGCTAATTTTTCGAACCAAAACAAGTGAGAAACTCCTAAAAAGAACCTTAGAAGGGTCAATAGTATAAAAAGAAAAAAGAAAAACACAAAAGAGAGGTTGCACATCATAAACAAGGAAATCAAAAGTAGAAACATCAATATCAACTCCAGTTTTCCAGAATTTCTAAATCAAGACTTCAATATGTTTTCTCTCTTTTCTCTACTTATATTTCATTATTGGATGTTAATTTTGATTAGTTTTATGTTAAACATGATTATAGATTTCTAAATCTACATTATGTTTTATTCTTGAATTATTTTTGTATAACTTTATGTTGTTCAATTCAATATATTAATGATTTGTAGTACTTTTCATGCTTATACTTGATAGAAAAATCAAGAGATTGAATCAAAGTTATATGTGTTAAGATGCATAGTGAGGATTGATACCTTAATAGACCTACAAATATCAGATTAATGAATAATTGAAAAGAGATCTTAATGAGTGATGAGGAATAAACCAAGGCTAAGTGTTGGACCCCGAGCTTTTCTATTAAATGAGAAATTGTTGACAATTATTCATGTGAAGAGAAAAGGAGAATTCTTGAATTTGAAATGAAATATAAAGGATGGTTTAGGCACAATATGGGTTATATGTGAAATGTTGGAAATTAAAAGTTGGAAAATGTAATTGAAACATGTTCATTGAGTATGCTTCGGTTTTTTAGCCATAACTTTTTCTCTAGTTATCCAAACGAGATGATTCTTGATTTGGGTCAAATTAGAGAGTTAGGGCTACAAATTGTTTGATGAAATTCAGTTTTAATTCAGTCTTTAAGAATATCAAATTTTGAATGGAAACTGAGCACAAAATATTGTTTTAGCATAAGAGCAGTTCGGAAATGTTTGGGGTATAACTTTCATATTACCAAACCAAATTGAATTACTTTGTTGTTATTAGAAACTTAAGACAATGAGAAACATTTTTCTAGAAGAAAGTGCTAGCAAATTTCTTCAATTACATTATTAGAAAAAGGTCTTGATTTTTGGAAGGAGTTAAGCATGATTTAAATTTATTTTGAGGTCTTGCTAGATTAATGTAAGTTGGAATTAATTATCATGTTAATGTGAGTAAGATTATATGACATAGGTTAATTGAATTATGGTGTTAAGGTGGTAAGATTGCATAAGGGGCAAAATTGGCAAGTCACTTAAGCATTTAAGTTACAATGCATATAAGTGAGGGTAAAATGGACATTGTTCAATCATTAATGATATAAAAGGAAGAAGAAAATTGGTGTCTTGCAATAGAAGAAGCAAAAAACGTGAATGAAAGGAGAGAAAGAGAGAGAAGCACGAAAAAAACAAAGAAGAGAAAAGAAGGAAGTGAGCTACGGTTCAACTTTTCTAAGCCTTCAAGAGTGATTTTGAAGTTTATTCAAGAAGAAAAAAGGAAGAGGAGGATGAGAGCATCCATTAGAGCCAACAAAATCTTCATTTGGTGAAGGATTAAGGTAAGAGAATTTTTTATTTGTTGGATTTTTGAAAGGTTTTTGGTTCATATAGCTTAAGAAATGTATGGGTTTAAGAATTCTAGGATCAATTTTGGTGTTTATGTCTTATGGGTTTCTTAATTGGAATGCCTATTGATTTGAGGATTTTTGTCAATGTTGAAGAAACTCAAGAAAGGCAAGAGGAGCAAGAGTAGAGGCTTTTTGAGCAAGGTTTCAAGCAAGGAAATTAAGGTAAGTTTCATGTTTATAATTTGAGTAATGATCCATAAATGTTTTCTTTTGAATTAAGAGAATAAAATGATTTCAATAGCTTCATAAATATTGCATCATTGCTTTTGAATGATTTGAGAATTTACTATATGCTTAGTAAGTGAATGTTGTTGATGAATTGGAATTGCTAAATAAAAAGGGTTTTCGAAAAATTGCATGTTTATGAAAAACAAGTTTCCGAAATGTTACCATTTGGGCAATCTATTTTCAAGTCATGATTTACATGTTATGTGGGTTTGTGGTGGTCTGTTCTATCAGTCAAGTGCACTTGTCTAAAGGCTTCTCCCGCCTGCCCGCTAGTGACATGGAGCTCCTTCATGAACTCCATTAAGTTTACGACTACGCAAAACCATTATGTAGGATTGCGATAATACGTTCTGTTCATGGCTACACAGGACCCTTATGGGAAATGTGTTAGTACATTCTATTACAGACTACCCAAACCATGCTGATGTGCTTATGTGTTTATAATTTATGAACAAGTTGAAAATTGCATAAATTGTGTTATTTGTGATTTTGATTACTTGACAAGAATTTTCAGAAACATGTGTTTTATGACTCAATAAGAATTTTCTATAACAATGAAATTTTTGAATGGTTTTGCTTGTTATTCGCTATTAACTTGTTACCTACAAGCTTTTTAAGCTCACCCCCATTTCCATCCCATCTCTAGGTGATGAGCAAGAGACAGAGTGAAAGATCGTCAAGGCATTATTTCGGATTTGCATGCTTTTTTTCTTCCTATTTTGGAATAAATTTATGTAAAACAAGGCTGTAGTTGCATGTTGAGCAATTATCGTTCAAGTATTTTATGTATTTTGGGATTTTGCGAAATATTGTAATGTGGATCGGAATGCCCATTGAAGTTTGTAAAACTCTTATTTTTTTGTTAATAAAATATGGATTTGTGTATGGATGATTATTAAGTTGACTTGTGAATTTGTGTAAGGATGAGGTTAAGTTGGAATTAAGTACACTTGAAGAAGTTATCAACTTGAGTTGATGATTTTGAAAATGAATTGTTGTGATATATATATATACACATAAGTGAGATGTTACGGAAAGAAAATAGGAATTATAAATGGATAAGAATGATGTTGCATTAGTTAAGGAAGTGAATTTGGGACAAATTTCAAGTTTTCACAGGGATAAGATTTGTGTTCTGACTTCCAGGGAAAATTTGGAATAATTTAGGTAGAACTGGTCAAAATTGTCTTCTTGGAAGTTGTAGATGATCTTTCTAGCTTTTCAACGATATAAAGTTTGTAATTTTTAACAATTGGAATGGAAATATATGATTGTTACAAGATGTGATGCTGCATGGAATGTATGCACAGGACAACTATGGTATATTGATGAGAATGTGTGATTTTGATGAACCAAATGGGTTGAGAATTGAGGGTTTTATGAGATAAATTTGGTGTTTGAATTGATATGAAGTGATTTTACATTAGAAGAGTTGAATTCGGGAAGATTATAAGTGAATAGGATGTTAGATTAGATGTAGGAAACATTGGAGAGGCTTTAGAGGGGTTTTGGGAAACCCTATGTCCGTTAGAAGAACTCTAGGTCCATTAAACGGACATTCTCGGGTCAAAAATGACCCCCAACATCGCCCATATTCGTTAAACAAACCTTCTCGGGTGAAAAAGCGCCCCTAGGCTTGACAATGTCCGTTAAACAGACATACACGGGATAACTTTAGTAAATCGTGATTTTTTTAATCCTTTTAGAAGCAAAATCTCGCTTTATGGTCTTCATAAAAGTTGTAGATCTAGAAGTCTTCTTTCAAATAATCCAAGAATGAACTCAATAAGAAATCTATATTGAGAGTTATGGCAATTGCGCCAAGTTAGGTACAATATGATTGAGGGTATAAACATGTTCGATTATTTCGGGCATTACTTCCTCATCCGACCTCCAAATGAATTGATTATTAAAGCAATGAATTCCTAATATCTTTTCCTATCTCTCCATGAAAAATGATATCTTTTGGAGTTGTTTTGAGAAAATTTGCAATAGAGAAAGTGAGGGGTCAGTTGGGAGAGCATAATTGGGGTATGAACACCCTTTGGCTTTTTAAGCATATCTTGATCTATAGAGCTCCGATTAAGATAGTTCTTTCAAAACAAACTAGAGACTTAGAGCTATAATTTATTTGAAGAAGTCAAATTAAAATTCTAGTTTGAAGATTTCCAAATTTTGTTCACAAATAAGAGAAATGAGTTCGAGTATGGTGACTGATTTGTGTGGGCACTCCACTCTTATTGGATGATGGTTAATTAGGGTTCTTGGAAATAACCCTACAAGGGAACCCACTAACGCTTTATAATTCCCAGCACATTTCATGATCCGAGGTTGAGCTCCGGAAGCGGGTCCAACATTTATGGTATCAGAGCAAGAGTTGGATTTCGAAAATAAGCGGGATCCAACAGATGTGGTATCAAAGCAAAAAAATTCTATGATGGTTAAGGAGATTCATGGGAATACGCTCACGTTTCATGTTTTCGTAAGAGTTGGATTCCAAAAACAAGTAGGATCCAACACTAAAGGATAAGTGCGAACGTTGATGTGCTCCATAACAGTGACACGCCATAATTGCAAATTTGGAACAATTTGTTGAATACAATTGAACGATCTTTGGAAGTTCTAACCTAAAACAAGTTGATGCTTGGAGGCAAAGATAGCCTACTGTGTCCTCTAATGCTCTTGGGAGCTTGGATCATTACTTAACTAGAACATTACTTAATTGCCTCACTCAAACTTAAACTCAACTCAATAATCACATAGGGCACCTAAAACTTTCCTCAAATCCTAAGGCATCTTCAACCATCATATCTTCCCCAACCAATCTCTCTAGACACCTTCTACTGGTAGACCCAACCCATCCTTAAACTCACAAATAAAGCCACGAGAGATCTTCTAAAATGTAGGAATCAAAAGCGGAATGGCACGGAGTTATTTGGAGCAAGGTATGAAAGCCAAGGGCTTCTTTCATATTATGGTTAGCAATCCTAAATAGGTTGAATACTACTAATAGAATTCACTATCTGCAAATGGACAGAACATATCTATTGTGCAAGATCCATGTGGAAACAAGAGATCATCTCTTCTTCACATGCCTTTATAGCAGTTATGTATGGAAATCTATAGCCAGCATATGCCTATGGCTAAATTCGAGGAACATTGCCACATAGGTGATCCAAAAATTCACAATCCCTACAATTTCTACAGACCCAAATAGACAAATCCAAGTTCTATCCCTAAGACTCTGTTTATATGGACTATGGAAGCAAAGAAACCTCAGACGGTTTGGCGGAACCAACACGCCCAAAGAGGTCCTCATATCTAAGATCCTCGCATCTGAGATCCTCTATGAAATCAAAGAACTCATTCTACTTCGTAACCTCAATCAGACATGCAACACAACCATCCTAGATTCCCTTAATGTTTAACTAGAAGCTATGCTTGGAAGCTAATCACACGTATTATAAAGAAGCAGAAGACACATTATAGTTAAAGCAGCAACGAAGAAAGTAAAATACCTAACCGGTTGATCCAGCATTGAAACCACCAGACCTCCGCGAGACTCTTGCCATCTAAAAAATTTTTAGGAGGAGACAAGAACGCCTCTTGAAAATGAAGAACCTATTTGTTGCCCTCATTCGGAATCTTCACGATACTCTGATTGTGAGGAGAAGATTTCTTTACCATATACAACTATCAGACATAGTTAATGCGTCTTACCTCCACCTAATGAATGCTATCATTTTTTTGTTTTATCATGTTTCCACAGTGTTGTCTTGCTTTGCCTTAGTCGTGTGGAGTAATACTTGTGTATTTCTTTCATATAATGTTTATAAAATTCATTTAATTTTCAAAATAAAAAGGTATGAACGCCTCTAGATGTTGGAGGAAGCATTACAACAAGACATTATATCCGAAGCTAGTGACTTGCAAAGCCTGGTTCATTTTATGAAATAACAAGTAGCTGAATAAGTCAATGGAGACACATTATCATGAAGCTACTTCGAAGTCTTCCACGTATAATATAACGAAATGCATACGTTGCAAACGATCCACCAAGGAAATGTACTTACGAAAAGGGAGAGTCAAAGTCATACAATAGACAAGGAAAAATAAAACAAAAGATAATTCCGCCAAGGAAATGTTGTATCGAACCAAAATACAGCTTAAGTAGCAACCCTTGGAGTTCAAAGTTGTGCATTTAATAGAGTAGGTGATGGGACATCTAAGGAATTGTTGTGGTCTCTAGTATTGCTTGCAAGTCAACATGAAGTAACATAATAGGCAAGGATCGACTCCTCTGATACTCATTGATATGTTAATTTTTATTGAAGAATGAAATAAACAAAGCGAGGGAAAACACAAGAAAGAAACTCAATTCAATTTACCTACTTCTTAATCGGTTACACCTATGTTTTTATATAACCCATTCGTTACCTGTGCTTTTTTACCGTAACCCTAAGTATATGTCTCCGAATAAGAATTGCAGCCACTTCCAATTTCGCTTCTGCTTCTCAAAATCATGATTGTATGAATACTGATTCTTCTAACAGAAGAAGAAAGCTCCTAAACTTGTACATACACACTTAATAAAAGGAAGCCAAAGAAATAATACCAAATTCAACTAACAATCCAGTTAACCAGAAAGGAAGATAACTGCAATGCAGATGGGAGGCATGTCCCAACCAACGATAAGGTCAAACTAGATTCAGGCGACGTTAAATGCAAATAAATAAAACCAATTGAGCAAAAGCTTTACGATACATAAAGCAATATGAGTTTATTTCTACTTTACAGATCTTCTCATTGGCTGGAAACAGGAACATTCTCTTCACCATTTGTAGAATCAAGCGCCGGGGATCTCTTTGTCACGGACTTCGGTATGTCCAAGTCATCTTGGGTACAACGCTGTTGAGGGTGAGCTAACAATATAGACATGTAACGAAGAATGAGGCGCAGCCCCTGCCCGGTCTCATGGATGTAACCTTCATATTCACTAACATGTTCAAGGATGTCAACGAGTGAATCATAGACCTCCTGAGGACAGTTGTCTGGACCAGGCTTGTCATGAAGGTACATCACATCCAAGGTGAAGAGTTTCTCGTTCATAGGCCACTGGTGATGTGGTCGTACAGATGATCGGCAGTATACGAGAATCTAGAAGAAATACATCACGCGACATGCAGAGAAATCAGAATTTGAAGGCATAATTTCAGTCATAAAGAATGGTACCGCATAGTTTCTATAGCATAGTATGGAGTTTGTTGCCACAAATATAAGGTTGGGAGCCCAGTCATCTCCACGAACACAAACACACAAATATATATATATATATATATATACATACACATAAATATCAATATTTTTGTATATATATATGTATATAACGTGTATATATGTGAATATATAAGCATGTCTGAATTTACAATGAATAGTTATTTCAATTCATTAACAGTTCCGAGAAAAGAAAAAAAAACCTTCCTGATTGTACTAAAAGCAACTAAGCTAACGGAACTGTTGAAGTTAAAAACGTAAAATAAACACTTTGCTGATTATCTGACAAAAACATCATTGAAACAATAATTAAGTGAAAAATATACAGAAGACCTTGTGATTTCTTAAAGTATTAAATACATGCAGCCATATGTGTATGAGAATATAACAGGAAGAATGGAAATACGTTGTCTACACTCACCACTCTTAAAATCCGGTTTTGTGCATGTGATTTTTTGGCCACATGAGCTGCCATGCGGAATAAATGAGTAAGGTCTGCTTGACCACAAGATGAAGAGGCCGACAATCCTCTAAGAGCTGTAACTGCAGACTCAACTTCACTGCTGAACTCTTTTCGAACCTATAATGTGTCGTTAAAAATTGAAAAAGATACATATTCAGTTACTAAACAAAGGAAATCAATGCACAGTGTAATTGGTTTATGCAATACACACGTGACAAAAATAAATAATGCATAAACTGTCATAACAAATTGCAAACGAGAACTATAAATTGATCAGGCCATATTCTCAAGCACAAGAGATATAGCTATTCGAGTCAAGGAACTACGGTAGTACGAAAACTAATACTTTAGAATAGTCATATAATTGACATATTAATGAATCACATATTCTAAAATGAATTAAGCTAAAATGTTTATCTTTTTTCATTATAGCATAGAATTTTCAGATGAATGTCTGCGATTGAGTATCAAGAAGCGGCAAGACACTAGTGGCAACTTGATTACAGATCAGCAGGAGTTACTCAACTCATTCAGGAGTTATTTCCAGCAATTGACAGGGGCTAAAGACACCCCTCCACAGGGTTTTAATGTCAAAGATGTGTTTGGTATTTCTTTAAATCAGGCCCTTAATGACAGATGTGAAGGAAATGCTTTTCAGCCTTCATCCTTGAAAGGCTCCAAGTCCTGATGGATTTACTGCCCTCTTCTTTCAAACCACCTGGGAGATTACTGGACATCTTTTTACAGAGTACCTGGAGTTTTTCTCATCTACAAAACTGCTCAAGGAGGTAAATCATACATTTATATGTCTTATTTTTAAGAAGAAACATCCATCATCCGTAATTGAATACAGACCTATTTCATGTTGCACTACTGTTTATAAAGTGATTGCCAAACTGCTTGCTCTAAGGCTGAAATTAGCTCTGCCAGAGGTTATTCACATGGCACAAGGGGCATGCCTAACGAAGAGGAGTATTGGAGACAATATACTCATTCTATAGGAGTTGATAGGTAAATATCAATCAGGGAAGCTGATCAAAAGTTGTTTGATGAAAATTGATTTCTTCAAGGCATATGATACTATCAGTGGAGGTACTTGCAAGAATGTCTGGAAGCTATAGGCTTACCACCCAAGTTTAGAGATTGGATATTGACATGCATTCAAACATCCTCTTCTAGTGTTATGGTAAATGGCAGTCCTTCATTACCTTTCGGGCCCGCCAGAGGTATTAGGCAAAGGGATCCTCTTTCCCCTTTACCTATTTGCTTTAGCAATGGACGGGATATCTCGATTGATCTCCAAGCTTTTTGAGAGTAATGGCAGCTTCCAGTTCCACCACAAACGCAGAGAGTTCAAGTTGACACATTTGATCTATGCAGATGATTTGTTGCTCCTCGGTAATGCAGACACTCATTCCATCAGAACTTTGGTAAATATCTTACATATATTTGCATAAAGGTCTAGCTTACGGGTGAATATGGAGAAGAGCAATGTGTACATCTCCTCAAATGTTCGTAACCAACAAGAAATCAATAGTATAGTTGGCTTTAGAGTGCACACTCCTTTCAAATATTTGGGAGTACCAATTACAACTACTGAGCCCAAATTCTCTGATTTCATTCCCTTGATTGAGAAGATTAAAGAAAGGATTACTGCTTAGCATAATCATTTTCTCTCAATGGCAGCTAGATTGATTCTCATCACATCGGTATTGAATGGCTTGCACATTCATTGGTCTGCACATGTTGTATTGCCTAAGAGATTTATCAAGGGAATTGATAAACTACTAAAAGCTTTCCTGTGATCCGGAAAAACAGAAAATGGTAAGAATGACAAAGTGAAATGGAGCGACATTAACTATCAAAGAAGCAAGGCGGACTCGGTATTATCTCAATTTCACAAATGCAAAAGGTTCTTTCATGTAAAAGAATATGGAGACTCGTCACAAATAAAAAAGCATTATGGATAACATGGGTGAATGAATACCATCTTAAAAAGCGGAATTTCTGGCAACTTGGAAATTTTCTAGAGACTTTTCCTAGACTTTCAACTATATTCTTGAATTGAAAAGATTGGTCTACCCTTACATTAAGCATCGGTTGAAGGATGGTGAAAGCATTTGGTTCTGGTATGATAATTGGATGCACTATAATCCACTTATCTAGAGATTAGCAATAGCACAACTCAAAAATCGTATCCCACTCAATGCGCGGGTCTCTTCACTCATCCATAATGGAGACTAGGGTTGCAATTTTAGAGGATTCTCCTTAATCACTAAGTGCTTGCCTCCTCTTCCTGATGAAATGGGAGAGGGTAACATTTTGTGGGGACCCAACCCAAAAGGTACATTTCTTGATAGCTATTGTCATAAGATACTTACCTGTGATGTTGAACTAGTTTCGTAGTCTAATATTCTTTAAAGGCAATCATTAAACCTGAAAGCTTCAATCTTCTCTTGGCTGGTTATTAAAAACAGACTTAGAACCAAGAATAGATGATTTGGAAGTTATAATCTCATTTGTGTTCTTTGTAAACATATAGCAGAGAGTCAAAATCATATACTTTTTGAATGTAGTTACACCAAGGCAACATGGAGCAGGATAATGAATATGCTACAACTACCCAGGTATACTTTTGATTGGAGGGAGACAAAATGATCATTAACAGGACCAAGCTGGAACTCTTATTAAAACAATTTACTACCATAATCTACTCCATATGGAGGAAGAGCAACGGAAGACTATACAACGGAACCAAGGAAGACAAATATCAGATAGCCGAACACATTGTTAATTGGGTTCGAGCAGCTTTCATAGCTCACAACAAACACAGCTCACTTAGTAATGCGATAAAGACCATTTGGATGTTGTAATTCAATTTTATCGAGTTCTTTTGGCTTTTTACTGTAACCTCAGCATATGTTGAGTGCAAGCTAACAATGAGGCTCATTGTAATGTTGAAGTAGCTTTTGCTATTATTAATATAATTTCTTTCATTTTTTCAAAAAATAAAAAGTTTTGAGATGGCTATGCCAGAAACTTAACTCAGGACTATAGATAATCACATTTTGCCCTGAAATGAATCAAATCATCAAATAGATTTGAAAATTATAATTTATATGGTTCAATAAAATATTAAAAGAAGAAACATAACTTTAATTACTAAGGATGAGTCACACTTTTCTTTTTTTTTACTATTCCCAAAGAAGATCCGATAAAAGGAACCAATACAAGCTTAACAAGTCAACTGATCATGATCATACAATAAGAAGGGTTTCCATTTTTTCAAATGAACGATTTGAAGACATATTGGTTCTAACAGCTGATTTAGGCAGGCAAGTCGGTCAAAAGAAACAAAAAGGTAAAGATGTCTCTTTTCTCGTGAAAATAATTGGTTTTAAGATTATACAATTGATGCTTTTCATATTTATTCCTCTACATTCCAAAAGCAAATCATCGATTTTTAAGGTTTTCTCAATCTGGTTTCAAATTTTGGATACACCATCAACTAAAAACCACCAAAGGGGCATAAGTAAATGGAGAGAGAGACAGAGAGAGGTTACCCAAGAAGCGGACTTGGACAGAACAGCGAAAGCGAAGCGGTGATCGGGATTGATAGAGAGCTTAGTGTTGATGAATAGGAGAATAGCTTGCTTCATGGCATCCAATCTTGTGAGAGGTCGGCCACTGGGACCCGTAGTTTTCATCTCCACCATGGACTCGGAGTCGACATCTATACAGAACAATATGTCTTCGCTATTAATTCTTGTGGGTTTCAACGTGTACCGCCCTCTTGCTCCAGCAACTCTCTCGCCCTCTACTGCCTCCATGTCCTCCACAAACCAGGGATTGATCGCTCTCTACAGACGAGTTTAAGTTTTCTTCTGTTACCATTTCTTTACATGTAAGCTCTCAAAGTTTTATTTTTAACCAAAATCAATAAAGCGTGAAAAATCATTTTTTTTAACGTGTGAAAAATCATTTAATTACACGAAACTATTAAGAACAAAAAATTTATTAATTGAAGGAGCTGTTAATTAATTAAGATCACATAAATTTTATTTATTAATTAAATATCTTATGAATGATAAAATATTCATAATTCAATAAAGATATATTTATTTGATTATCAATTTAAATTATTAAATATAAATATAATTAAAATTATACACTAAATTACTAAAAATAATTAGATTGTAATTACAATAATTTAACTAATATATTTAATCAATTGGATAAGTTTTATATAATACTATAACTTAGATTAAAAACATCTTACGAACGTTTTTCTTTAAAGGAAAACATAAGGTTTTGGTTACCGTACTATACCGACTGGTATTGGTACAATTTTGTTCCAAAATTTAATCCGGTACCGAGCTCGGTACGGTATTCATAATATTAAGAAATCATCTTGCAAATTTTTATAACAATTAAAAGTTTAATTTTAAAACTTTAAAATGAGATTCCATTAAAAAATAAGAAAAAATTTACATTACAGTCACATTTTAAGAAAATATCGTACACAATTATTTATTATTTTTATAATTATAATAAAAAATATTACTTATCACACGTATATTGTAAATTTACGAATTTATAATGTAATTTATTATCTCGCTGAATAGAAATGGTTAATGGGAAGTACTCCTTTCACAATTGATGATATGAATAGTAACCTGAAGTCAGTAGAAGTTTTGTGGACAATTCCCTTGTTCCGCTGTTACAGTGTGATTGGGTCAGCCAAACGAGGCCTAACTTCAAGCCCAGATACTGACGGCCCAGTAGTAGGAGATCGTCTCCCATGCAAACACTAGGACTTACGTAAAGACCTAAACCTAGCAAGTATCCCATATATAAGGTACTATTCAACCATGATTCAGGTACGAGACTGAAACCCTAGTTCTTCCTGCTCTAAGCGATCACAACCCTTACCAAACGACTGACTTAAGCATCGGAGGGGCCTGCCGGCAATCACCCCCGGTGTGCCTTTATTTGATTTGCAGGTATTTCAGAGGCCATACTCGCAGACCTTATGGATCCGAATAGCGGCGTCTAGCCTCAACAGAATCTGGCTGAACCACAGTGGTTTGGCTTTCATGAATTCATCTTACCATCTATACTCATCTTCACTAAGTACACGATATGCAACTCTTTATCATTTGATGTATTCCCTGATCTTAGTGTGAAGACAAATGAAGAGTGAAGAAACCTAGGAGACAAAATACCATGGTTCAAAGGATTTGTTTGGTTTCGGGCTGAAGATAATGACTATGGACTAATAGTCCAGTCTAGTTTTTTTAGTCCAAACTCACTATTTTTTGATCCACTTTCTATTTTTATTTCCTTTTTATCTTTTTAGTAGCAAATCCTATCTGTTACAGATTATATGTTTTGTTACAACAAACCTTGCACAGAATACCCTATATAAAGGATTGGAATTCATGAAATAAGATTTGAGCCGATTTTATCTTTCATTACATCTTTTATCATGGTATTAGAGTATTGAGTAGCTCGACACTCTTCTCACTCTGTTAGCTCCATTTTTTTTCTCTTCTCTACTACTTTTTTAGTTCTCTTCATCTTCCTCATGTCAGGAGCTCCTGGTCCCTTCTATGTTAGTGTTGCTACCAACCAAATACGTCATCAATCACACTCTCCAAATGTCATTCGATCAGAAGATCATCCAGTCAGCCCTTTTTATCTTCATCCCAATGAAAATCCATCCTTAGTCCTTGTTTCTTCTCCTTTAACAGACACTAACTATCACTCATAGGCAAGATCCATTCGAATGGCCCTGTTATCAAAAAACAAACATAGATTTATAGACGAATCTATCACAATGCCACAGAGAGAAGATCCTTTGTTCATGTACTGGGAAAGATGCAATGGTTTTGTCATGGTTATTAAGGTCTGTGACAGATAAGTGTGATCTGGTTTGACTCTGCAGCTGAAGTTTGGAAAGATTTAGAAGGAAGATTTTCACAAACAAATTCTTTTAGAATATTTGATCTCCAAGAAGAAATATATAGTCACAAACAAGGTAATCTTTCAGTTTCTGACTATTACACACATCTTAAAATGCTATGGGGTGAATTATTTAACTTAAGACCTTTGCTTAAATGCAAGTGTGAGTCTCAGTGCAACTGTGATGTTTTAACCACATTCAAAAATTATCAAGGAGACTGTGTTATCAGATTTCTCAAGAGGATAAATGATTCTTACACTACTGTTAAGTCACATATTATGCTTATGGATCATTTGCCTGACATCAAAAGAGTTTTTACTATGGTAGCACAACATGAAAGACAATTAAATACCTAGCAGATTCTATCTTCATCAATCATTGAACCACAAGCATTTTTTAGCAAAACTAACACCAAGAGAAATTATCAACAGAACAGAAAACCAATATGTACCTTCTGTGGAAACATTGGACATGTTTAAAACAAATGTTATAAGAAACATGGTTTTCCCCTAAATTTTTCAATTGTCAGAACATTTCATCCAAGCCGAGACAATAATCAAAACAAATTCAAGACAATGAATCAAGTTGAGACTTACCAGGACTGCCTCTCCTCAAACAATGAAAGTCCTTCATTCTCTAAAGAATTAGGACAAAACAATACCACCTTTAGCCTCACTTCAGAGCAGTACTCACAACTGATGGAAATTCTACACAAAGAAGGAGACACAAAAGGAAAGACATCAGTAAGCACACCCCAAATCAATACACTTTCGATTGATCAAAAAGGTACATCCATCCACATGGATCCTTGATTCTGGTGCCACTGACCACATCATTTTCTCTTTAGATTACTTCTCAACCTACAAAACAGTGGATTCCTTGACTGTCCGATTGCTAAATGACCATTTTGTCCCTGTCACACATATTGGGACAATCAATATTTCTTCAATTACTCTTACCCATGTGCTTTTTGTGCCTGTTTTTTCTTTTAACTTAATCTCGATTAGCAAGCTTATAAGTTCTTATCCATGTCAACTGATTTTTGCACCTCATTCATGTGAAATTTAGGACACTAAAACTATAAAGATGATTGGTTTTGCTAAATAAGTCAATGGACTCTATCACCTATCTGCATCAATCCCAGCTCACACCTCACTTCTCTTTCATGTTTCCTCACCTCAAGAAAATCTATGGCATAAAAGACTAGGGCATATTTCTAATCAAAGACTACACACTTTGTCTAGAATTGATTCTACTGTTGTTTTTCAAAACACAGACCAATGTGATATTTGTCATTTTGCTAAACAAAGAAGATTGCCTTTTCATCCTAGAGTTTCAATTGCAAAAGCTTGTTTTGATTTGATACACATTAACAACTGGGGTCCCTATCATACTCCCTCTATTCTTGGTTATAAGTTATTTATAACTATTGTGGATGACCATAGCAGAATGACATGGATATACATGATGAGACACAAATCCGAAACCAAAGATCTAATAAAAGGATTCTACTCTTAAGTTAAAAGACAATTTGAGAAACATGTTAAACGCATTTGCAGTGATAATGGTATGGAATTTTGCATGATAGATTTTTACAAAGAAAAAGGAATCTTATATGAAACTACATGTGTCGAAACACCATAACATAATGGAAGAGCTAAAAGGAAGCATCAGCACATTTTGAATATAGCAAGAGCTCTAAAAATGCAAGCCAACCTACCTACAAAGTTCTGGGCATAATGCATAATTCATGTTGTTTACTTAATCAATGCCATTCCTTCACCTTTATTGTCTAACCAATCTCCATATTCTGTTTTATTTGGTACTAATCCAAATTTAACAAATCTAAAGGTGTTCAGGTGCCTTTGTTTTGCTTCCACCAAAGAAGCAAATAGAAGGAAATTT
Organism: Erythroxylum incrassatum; assembly: GCA_026546855.1. Classification (NCBI taxonomy): domain Eukaryota; kingdom Viridiplantae; phylum Streptophyta; class Magnoliopsida; order Malpighiales; family Erythroxylaceae; genus Erythroxylum; species Erythroxylum incrassatum. Next base: position 7,695,537 of record JANVCL010000001.1, read on the forward strand.
GATGCAAGGGCAAAGAAATATGTGTTTGTTGGTTTTTCTACAAGAACTAAAGGCTATAAGGTTTTTGACCTCAGCTCAAACCAATATTTGTTGACCAGAGACATTCAATTTTACAAAACTATATTTCCCTACCTTACCTCATCTATTATCCCAAACCTACCTTCACCTATACTACCAATTCATTCAACTTCACCCTTTGATGATTTCATTCCATCAATTTTATCAAACCAATAATCTTTCCTTACACAACCTATCCTTTCTCCTACTTATCCAACTCAATCTAACCCAAATCCATTACTGCGCCACTCCATAAGACAATTCAAACCTCCATCACATCTCAAAGATTATCACTGTCACATCATTTCACTCACTTCTCCTCACACCCTCTCCTTTATTCTATCTTATGATAACCTATCTCCTCAACATCGTGTTTTTTCAACTAGACTTTCTTCACTCAAAGAGCCCACTACCTATAAGCAAGTAGTTCGATATCCAGAATGGATAAATGCAATGCAAGCAGAACTAAAAGACCTAGAAGACAATAACACTTGGGAACTTAAACCCTTACCTCCAGGGAAAGTAGCAATTGACTACAAATGGGTCCACAAATTAAAATTCATTGCAGATGGGAGTCTCTAAAGATGCAAAAGTCGTGTAGTAGCCAAAGGCTTTACTCAACAAGAAGGCTTAGATTATACAAACACGTTCTCTCTTGTGGTGTAAACAACAACAATCAGAGTTCTATTGGCATTAGTAGCACAGAAAGAATGGTTACTGCATCAATTGGACATAAATAATGCATTTCTACACAATGACTTACTTGAATAAGTGTACATGAAGGCTCCTCCAGGCTTAGCTCTTCCACGTGCAGACCTTATTTTCCATCTAAAAAAAACATCTATGGTCTGAAACAAGCTAGCTGCCAATGGCACTCCAAGCTAACATTTGCTCTCTTTTGTACTGGCTTTGTTCAAGCACAATCTGATCACTCCATGTTCAAAAAGACAGTAGGTGAAACCTTCATCATCTTGCATGTTTATGTTGACGATGTGCTACTCGCTAGTAATGATTTACAACTCATACAAACCACCAAAACATTCCTTGATGATACCTTCAAAATCAAATATCTCGGCCCTGCAAAATATTTTTTAGGAATTGAATTAGCAAGATACTCTACTGGTATAAATTTGAGTCAACATAAATATACAATCGACTTACTTCAAGACACCAGATTTCTGCTTTCAAAACCAGCCGCCACTCCTATGGCTTCAGATCTCTGATTATCCTCATCTGGAGACTACATCGCTGACCCATCTTCCTTTCGCTGCTTGATTGGAAAGCTCCTTTACTTGACAGCCATAAGACCCGATGTATCCTTCGCCATCCAACAACTTTCACAATTCATGAACACACCAACAAATTCTTACCTTCAAGCAACGCGTCAAATCCTTCGATATTTGAAGAAATCTTCGGGTCAAGGGCTCTTATTCCGCCAAGACTCACCACTCTGTGCATTCTCTTATTCTGACTGGGGAACTTGACCCAACTCACAAAAATCTGTCACTTGATACTGCATTTTTCTTGGATCTTCCTTGATCTCGTAGAAATCGAAGAAACAACCGACCGTCTCTAAAAGTTCTTCTGAAACAGAGTATAAAGCCCTCACCACCACAACGTGTGAACTCCAATGGTTGATCTATCTTCTTCAAGACATCATAATCAACCATCTCCAACGAATGTATCTCTACTGTGACAACCTTTCCACCATACACATTGCAGAAAATTCGATCTTTCATGAATGAACAAAGCACATCGAGATCGATTGCCATGTCGTTCGTGAAAAATTCAAAAAGGCATCATCCACCTTCTTCCCATCTCCACTAATGCGTAACTAGCAGACATCTTCACAAAAGCTCTACCAAAATCTTCCTTTCAAGATCTGAAACTTAAGCTCGACGTCGTCCACAACATCTATCGCCCAGCTTACGGTGGCGTGTCAACCAACCTAGAGCTTGCAGCGGCGTGTGAAGAGAAATGAAGAGTGAAGGATACTTAGGAGACAAAATACAATGGGTCAAAGGATTTCTTTGGTTTTGGACTTAAAATAATGACTCTGGACTAATAGTCCAATCCACTTTCTTTAGTCTAAACCAATGTTATGAATACCGTACCGGGTTCGGTACTGGATTGAGCTCTGGAACGGAACTGTACAGATACCGGTCGGTACCAAGTACCGTTTTGGGATATTTTTTAAATTTATAAAATAGTCCCTAAAATTTTTAAAAATTGCAAAATAGTCCATATTGA
>JANVCL010000001.1:7703447-7714760 GCA_026546855.1 Erythroxylum incrassatum
AAGAAAATCATACACATTTAATGCTGCTATATGAAGTGAAGAGAGATACATCATTTTTAGTTGCATGAAACAGTGCAACTAGATCATTGAGAAGTTGAAGAACTCATATTGCTAATTAGAAAAAGAAATCCTAATTTACAGAACTTATCCTTATCCTTTAGGACTCCTATAATTCTAGAACCTAGAAACTAAATTGTACAAACAAAACAAAACAAAAAAATCAGATTCCTATCCTATCCCTAACTAGGAACACAGTCTTTATTCTAAAATAAATAATCAGTCAGTCTTGTTTTTCTTTTGTATATCTCTGTCCCACAAATGCATCATCCAAAGCAAATTCTGCAACTATGATACTGTCATATTCTATAAAGAATTGCAGTTCCAAGGTAAAGGGTAGAGTATATAACAATGCATTCTTAACTTTATCAGCAAAACGTTTTCAGGCATCAAATCTGCAACTGGGTCAATTCACCATACAACTGCTGATTAAAAGTTAACAGTGAAATTAGTCTATTAAGTTTAACACTTTTAAATTAATCAATACGTAAACCAAGCAAAGATGAGAACTAAATATATCTTTGGCTACTACTCAACTCAAATTTAAAGGATTAGACTTAAGTTTCAATGACTTACCTCAAACAACAAGCACATGCACTACTCCGACTGGTGATGATAGAGGGTCGACTGTCATGAAGCAATCTGCACAGATTCTAAGCGCGACAAAAATGAGAGAGGGAAGGTTAAAATGATGAAGAGGGAATGGGAGAAACGCAGGCGCGGGAGACTCACGAAGATGAGAGAGGGAACGAGGTTGGACGCGGGAGACTCACGAAGATGAGAGAGGGAACGAGGTTGGACGCAGGAGACTGACGAAGATTAGAGAGGGATTCGATTTTCATTTGGAAAATTGGGGGGAGGGGAAATTAATTACGTGGACCTGGCCTTCCCCGACGTCTATTTCTCCAAAACGACGTTCATTCTATTTTGCGACATCTTCCCACCAAAACGACGTTAAACACTTCCTTTATCCCCGACGTCTTAATACAACGTCGCAGCATATTCCATATTTTCGTGACAGTTTTCTAGACGTCGTGAAAGGCTCAGACCATTCACGACGTCTACTTTAAAAACGACGTTAAAGGTGTTATTTTGTTGTAGTGGCTCCAAATGCAATCCTTTTTTCAGCTTCCTTCTTAATGTCCATATATTGCATTTGGAAAGGAAGAAATAGTTAAAGATTTACTGACGCAAAGGAAGAGAAATTCCAACTAGCTAAAAAAACTATCAACCTAATTCGTGCAGGCATTTTTGCCAAAGATGCACATAGGTTTCTTACCAATGACATGAAGAGAAAATGGGAATTCTAATACTTTTGAATCTTATTTTTTTGATCTCTCCTTCATATTTTTCCTCGGTTAACTTTTGTAATATAAAGTATCCTCCTTTTTATCTTTGAACTCATTGTAATGGTGTAATAGTTTCAACTATCGTAATTTATCATTCATTTACCAAAAAAAAACACGTGTATTAGTTTTTAAAGAAAAAAATTAAACATATCATTGATCAACATCCATTAGCTAATCATATTCCTTAAAAGCTAGGTTGTATTCAATGCCCCCTTATTCTCTTATCACACCTCTATTGTAATATAGAACTAGAAAAGATTTACGCCTTTCTATTTAATAATTTCTTATTAGAAGATGAGGAGTTTGAGGAATCTTTCATCAGATCTTAGTCTATAGTTTTTAAGGTTATAAATCCTTTCTATATATAAGGCAACTACAAATGGTTAAGGAGGAGCTCAAGAAATTCAACAAAAAAATGCTTTAGTAAAACTTAACAAGCAGTTTTTAAAACAAAAGCCAAGCTAAACCAAGTGTAATAAGCTCTTTACCAATATCGTATAGATGATGCTAAATAAGAAGAAGAAAAGAAAACTCGACAAAATTATATTCAATCAGTGGAGGTGAACTACATCATTTTTAGTTATTAAAGTTTAATGGATAATTAATGAAGATAAGAACTCCTCTTTCTCTAATAAATTAGTTATTATAATAAAAACTATAAATAAGATAGCTTCTCTTCATAAAGCATATGGTCATTTAGTTCATTCACAAGATAAATTATTCCGAAAACATATGAATATTTCACGAACATGCTTGGCCCTAATTCTCATGGTTTTTCCTCTGTCCAGGTGCTTAAATATTTTACCACACAACAAATTATTGATACTGAAGCATAATGTGTGCTTTTACCCTTTAATGCTATTAATGTAGAGAAAGCATTTTTTTTATTTCAAACCTTATAAAGCCCTTATATCTGATGGACTTGATGCTTATTTCTTTTAAAAGGATTAGAATTACACTAAATTCATAATTACTGAAGTTATTTTAGAGTTCTTTGATAAAAGGTAAGATGTTAAAGAAAATTAATGAGAAATTCATTAGAATTATCTCAAAGTTAGCAAATCCTAGTCCTTTAATGGATTTTTAGCCTATTTATTAATGCAACATCATTCACAAAATTATAACAAAACTCCTAGTAAAACTCAAGGTCGTGTTGAAATATAATATCAATCCATTATAGGGTGTATTCCTTAAAAGGGTCAATTAGGGATAATACTATTTTGAAAAGTAAATAAATAAATATAATTGATAATGCCAAAAATGAAATCAAGTGGGTACAGGATGATAGACACAATAAAGGAGTGACTATAAGATTAGATATCCAAACCCCATAGTAAAGCTAAGACATAAGCTAAATTAGTCAAAATAAGATTACAATATAACCTAAATTGGGAATAATATTTTGCTAGCTTAAGAATTATAATAAGAAGAACTCATTTAAAATCAATACAGTCAATATTAATTTTTATAAAGCTTTTTTCTCCATAAAATGGAGCTTTATATTGAATACCTTAAGAGCCTTTTATTTGCTTAAAAATTTCATTAATTGGATTGAGTAATGCATCACTTCAGTCTCTTATAGCATATTAGTGAGTGGAGAGCCACTGAAGCTCACTAAAAGTGTAAAAGGAATGATGTAAGGTGATCACACCTCTTCATACTTGTTTAGAATGAGTATTAAAGTACTATCTAGATTTATTCTTTATGTGATAAAGGAGAGGAACTTCAAATATCAAAATAAAAGCAAGAAACTAAAAATTTGTATCTTTTCTTTTGTTTATGATTTGCTACTACTCTTAGGGATTAATTTTATTCATATTAATTCATTAATAACAAGTGTAAAAACCTTTATAGATTTATAAGGCCTTCCTATAAACATTGAAAGAGTCAGGTTTTTGTTTCATTAAGAGCTAACCATCTTTTTAGTTGGATCTCTAATATAATAAGTCTTAAATCCATGAAACCTATATATTATAAAAGACATATAATAGGGAATGCATTTATCCAATTAAAATGATTTAAAAATCAATAATTGGTGTAATATAAGTCTTTCTTTTAAATGTAGGATCTAACTCATAAACTCAATTCTTATATCAATACATGTGTACAATTTTTAAAGAATTTGATCAGAATAATACAGAATGTGTTTAGGTCCTTCTTTTGGTCAGGAGATATAAAAAATAAATCTATTACCAAGTGAAAAGGAGTGATACGTGGTTGCCGAAGGAGGAAGGAGGACTACAAAAATTACCAATAAGATGATTTGTATAATTTGGAGAATTTGGGTTGGTAAAGAAGCCACAAGGGTTTAAAGTGTCTATACTTGATTGCATGCCGAGACACCAGAAAATAATACCTACCTATGTATAACTAAATTTACAGTTTTGGTGATTAACATTTGTAATGAACTAATCACTGTATAAGATTGGGAGTTTGGTTGAGTTCAATTGATGCAATAAAATGAAATTAAACTGTCAAAGACAAATCAAATGAAATAAAACAAAATTGTAAGGATTTATCAATAGGTTTAGTTTAGTTATTAGTTTAATCTTGACCTTCACATGAATATTAATAATCAATCATCATATTGTTCTCATACCTCAATTTATCATATTGTTCTCATACATCTCTTTGAAACTATTAACCATAGATTAATAACAAGCATCGTTAATCCCAATTTTTTCCTTAAGTTGTAACTAATTAAAACAAACTTTTTAATTAGGTCTAGCTATTAGAGAACCTAAACTAAGCTCTCTGAATTTAGTTTGATAGCTGTATTACTGGTTAGGAAAATAGGTTAATCTAAGTGATAACCACCTAAGCTTGGGTCATTTGACTTATGCTATATTATCCTTAATAATGCACGACCATTAGTTTACCATACATGAATTAGATTTGCAGTAATTATGGATTGTGATTATGGCTTTGGAAATGAATCCATACATGAATTATCTAGTAGATCTATCTAAATCTTTCATACATAAATCCAAAATTTTAAATATAGAATAATATATTTAATTCCAAAAGAGAGTTAAGAACAACATCATTAAGACTAATCAATGCCCAAAAATGTTCATTGGCCTCAATATCCCCTTCAAACTGTAAAGAAAAATGTTATCTACTTATAGCTCTTAAAAGGGAAAAGAATTTATCTCCTTTTGAGTCTTTAATCAATACATGCCTTATTTAGCCTCTTAATTGCCCTTTCATAGTGCAAAATTAGTTATAGATATTCATGGTCAAATACAAGAGTATGTAAGTGATTTTTTCAGAAATCATATAGTTACATGTTCTCAGTAAGATACATGACCAAGATACATCGTTTTGTATCTCATCTATATGGTTGTGTAAGTCTTTATACAGATATGTAGGTCATAGGGGTGGCTGAAACAACATCTTCGAGTTTGTACATGATTCTGGTGAGTTATATAATCGTGCAAGTAATAGTGACTCTAATTATTCCATTCTTTATCCCGTCTTCACCCTAACTCATCTCCTTTTTGCTCTACAAAGGCAAATAGGATTTGGACATCGATAAAATGGAACCAAGTATATGAATTTAGCTCATTTTGGTTCTTTTTCCTCTAGCTTATACCTAAACCAAAATATGAACCAAAATAAGTATTTTAGATATGTCATAACATTAATCACTAAGCAATAAGGAATAAGTATATAATCGATCAAGCAGTTATCAAATTCCCCACACTTAACTTTTGACCATCCTTGGGCAAAACTAAAAATCAAAACACTGCCTCTTTAACTATATTTCATAAGAATAGATAATCATAATAAAAAAAAGAGGAATAACTTTCAAAAATATACAAAGAATTAAACATTCAATATTTTTACTCATGGTCAATCAACAAATATTCCCTTTAAAAACTAATGAATCTAGGGATATACTTTGATAAGTTGTGTTTAAAAATAAGATCAATATGTAGGTATACTTAAATACCTTTCATAATTAATACATTTTATAAACTTTTTATATTTTTCAGTTTACCACCATTAAAGATTCACATACATAACATGAATCAAAAGACTTTTGAAGGTTATAATGGGGCCAAAGGTTAAGGTGAGAAATAAATGGGTCACGCAGTTCAAAAGCCATCAAAACTAGTGAAGCAGGAAGAATACTTAATCATGTATTAAGTTCAAAAATTAACAACCACTCAAATTTGGGTACCATCAACTATGATGAATACAAAAACTCTGTTCCACAACTTAGATTCAAGCCTTATACTATAAACCATATGAAGCATAAAAAATTAGAAGAAATCATTGATAACAATAATGATGAAAAATCCACTATAGCCATAAAAAGTGAACCTTCATGAAAAATTATCCTTTATTTACATCATAATCAAGTAACTTGTTTCATACCTCTTTAGGAGGAAAAATTAAAATGAATTACTTTCCAAAACAAATGATTTTCTTCCTCAATAACTTCTTTTATTTTATTCTTTTTATTTTTCTTTTATTTTCTATTTTTAAAAGAAAAAGTAAAGACAAAAATTAAAAGAAACTACATTAATGATGGAATTCATTGATTTAAAATACAAATCACATTTCTTCAACTAAAACCAAACCATATATATGACTACCCTCACACTTATTTTGTTTTGTGTCTACAAAAATCAACAATGAAAAAAGTTCCTCTAGCTTTAAGGCTTGGATAATATATTTTTTTAGTAAAAGTTTTTGTAATATGGTTAACACAAAAAATTGATAATAAAGCTTAAAGGACTTAACAACAAGATAAATCATATCATTAAGTAGGTTGTTTAGTTAATATAGCTTGCAAGATAAAGAATGTATATTTCATTTTCATATTAATGCATGTGATAAAAATGTGTTCTTGAAAATAAAACAAAGGAAAAGTCAAGATGCACGTATCATGAAGGTCACATATAAAATAAAGACAATGAGATTGATATGGATATATTAGTCTATAAGTTTAAAATCTTATTGGCTTATGTCTACGTACCATTCACTAATGTTATAAGAGAAATGTATGTTGACTAACTGTAAAAGTAAGAATACATTCACAAGTTTCCATGAATTTATTAGTTAATTCTAATCTCTTATTATAAAATATACAATCCTAGAAGCAATAGAAAAATAGGTTATATTTTTTAATAAATAAAAAATGTAAAAAGAACTTAAAAACACACATAAGAGACAAGTTCTCCACCCTCATATTTAAAACTTACATTTCCCCTATTATAATATTAATATAAGAGATGGAGCATTCAACAAAGTTAAAAATTATGAAAATGTAAAGAAAAGGGAACAAACTCTCCTTGGGTTACCTCTTAAGCAATGCCTTTGTTTGTTATTGTTAGTTGGACTATATGTTTTCTTTATTATGTGATGTCATATGTGTCTTTAAGTACCTCTGCTTCCACATTCTCTATTGGAAAATCCTTCACAGTAAGGTTTTAGGTGATGACCATTCAACTTAGATATCTTTATGATTTTTAGACTCTATATCTCTATTGCACTATATGGAAAGACATTAGAAACTAAAAAAGGACCAACATGATGAGAGCATAACTTCGTGGAAATAATTTAAGTCTAGAATGATAAAGAAACACTTTTTGAATAATAAAAAAGATTTTCCTTAAGATCATCTTGTCATGGAAAGCTTTGGTCTTTTACATTTGTATCATTGGATTCTTATATGATTCATTTTGCTTCTCTTTAAGGCCTTGTAATTACAGCTTTCTATGTATTCCTGCATCAATAGGATTCATGTTGCAATGCTTGATAGCTAAATATGCGTTATACTACAGCTCCACAGGAATATGACACGACTTTCCAAACACCTATCTATATGGGGATATACCAATTGGCATTTATAGGTTATCCTATAGATCTATTGTGCTTCTTCCAACCTCAAGGTCTAATCCTTCCTATTAAGGTGAATTGTTTTCTCTGGGATCAACTTGATTTCTTTATTGGATAACTCAACTTAGCCACTTGTTTGGGTTTAGTAAGAAGTGGAAACCTTTTGTATTATATGGTATTTCTTAAAAAAGGCTTCCATTATCCTGTTGCAAAATCACTTAAGGTGCCTCTCGACATCCCAAATTTATAAAGGATATTATACTTAATAAAAACTACAACAACTTTAGCATCATTATCATAGTGGTTTTAGCTTCCACCCACTTGGAAACATAATCAATCGTAAGTAAGATATAATGAAAGCCAAAAGATGGAGGAAGATCCCATGAAATCAATGCACTAAACACTAAATATCTCATAAAAAAGAATGAGGTTTGCGGCATTTTATTTCTATGGTATAAATTTCCTATCCTTTGGCACATGTTGAAGTAAATCACTTGTTAATATCGGAATCATGTAAAGTATATGAAGTACACAAGAAGGGGGAGGGGTTGAATTGTGTAATCTTTTCAAAAATATTAATCTTTTGAGATTTCTTGAATATCTTTACAAATATCAGATGAATATAAAAACACTTTACTAAAGTTGATAAGTATTGGAATCGCAAGTAATTTTATCTACTTGTTTAACAACAAGAAAATTAAAGTGTAAGGGTTATAGAATAGATGCCGCGATTTTATAATGGTTCACCCCAAACCTTGGGCTACGTTCAGTCCTCAGAGTTTGTCTGAGATTTCACTATACTCTTCAACTTTATAAGTATTCTTTCTACCCTTCCAGAGCCTCTTCAGGTCTCTTTCACAAAGTATTCTTTCTGCTATCTTAGCCTCTCCAAGCTCTAGCCTTTCTTTCTCTCTCTAAGAAAGATATTTTTGAGCTTTATGTTATGGTTGTATTTGCTCTCTTATTTCACACTTTAAATATAGAATTTCTCTAAGCATTGTACAATTAGAATTTTCTTTCTTGTGAAAACGTTATCTTAGTTTTTGACTAGAACTATTATTTATAGCCTAAGTCTCTAACTATCTTTTTGAGAAACTGCTTCTTGAATCTTCTAGAAACTGTTATTTAGTTGAGTCCTGTAACTAACTCCAACTAACTAACTGGCTGACGTTCTAGAGTATCTTCCTTTTTGTATCGTCTAATATTGTCGCTTCATCCGGTATTGCGCTTTATTTGTTGTTGCGCTTCGTCTGTTGTTGCAGTTCATCTGATGTTGTGCTTCATCTGTTGTTACATGTCAACGCAGATCATCTTGAGGTCTTGTTCAATAGTAACCCGTAGAAATGCTACTTCCTCATGAAGATCACCCACTAAGTCACTTAGGTCATCAACCTTAATATGGATTTCCTTAATTTCTTTTGCTAAGGCTTCCTGAATTTCCTTCTATTTGTGAATTGCTTCCGTCCAGTTCATGAAATGCTTCAAGAACTCTAAATTAATAGTAGGATCTTGATGTATTTCACTAAGTGGATGGAGGTTTTCAATAACAGATGGTTCTGAAGGTAAAACATCTAAATTTATGATTTTGATTGTGGGAAGTCTGAAAGTTTGTTCTCCTTTTGGGAGATCAAGATCATCAAGTTTAGGTAGTTTAGGAACTGATTGCCCAAGAAGGTGTAACACTTCTTTAACTGACGATATGAAACTTAAAAGTCTGAAATACATAATTAAATGCACAAGGGTCTCTAAGTTGAAATTGATACCTTCAACCGTGATACTTCTGTACTGTCCTTCAGTCACTTTTCCAACTACCTTAAAGTTTGCATCTATGGTGGAAACTCCAAATTGACTTCCTTATGTTTTTTAAAAGTGATTTGAAAACATAGATACCTCTAGGTTGAGCTGCATTACATGCATCATCTATGTTCTTCACAGCTGCTTGAATCTGCTCTTCTGTAAGATTATCCTCATTTCCTTCCGGAAACATCTTCTTTTTCCCTTTTTCTTCATTTCGCACGAGGGTTGAACATCTCGGTTGTATATCTGGCACAATTTTTATCGATGTTCTTCTGGTAATTAGATATATTGTATACCAATCCTTTGACTTCTTCATTGGATATAGTTCTGCCTTCTCATCTCGTAGAATACCATATAGTCTTCGTTCTTTATGATACAAAATATGCATTGTCTGATCATTAATCAGTATAGGTTCGATCTATACTTTGACTGACTTTTTCGAAGGTTCTCTAATAATAACTGAGCTTCAGCTTCGAATAGGTAATGATTCTTCTATAATCTTCATCCTCAAATCCTTTTTGTTGATTGGTTGAAAAGGATTGTAAGGTTTCAATTGGTGTTCAACTATCTTCGTCTTTTGTTGAACATCAGCTGAAGAAACCTTTTTCAGACTGGGCTTCTGCTTATTTTTTTCTTTTGCTGGTTTAGAAGAAAGTTGTAGTTGAGGCTTCTTCTTCTCAAATACTAACTTCCTCTGTATCTCTGTCTCTTTAGATGATTTTTCTTATTAACTTTGCAAAATTAAGACAATTGATATAGTAGCCTACTGCCTTTTCAGAATCTTCACCAAGAATCAGAGCTTTCTGTTTCTTCTGTTCTTGTTGTCATAAGGTCAATAGTCTTGGTGACCTTCTTGACTGTTTAGACTTTTCTGATTGAAGTGTCTCTGCTTTTCTCTTCAATGACACTTATTGTGCTGATTGTTTAACCCGACTTTCCTTTTTCTGTGAATTCGTCTTAGCTTTTATTGGTACATTAGATGATTTCTCAATCTTTTCTTCTGTGGATGTTCTTCCTGTCGATCAAGGTTTTGTTTTTCTTGCAGACGTAACACGTTCACTCCTTCTCCATCTTAAGATATGCTCCCCCTCAAATCTTGCTTTTGGTGTAGAACCTATATCTGCCTTATCTTCAAACTTTATTCCTACTCTGTGAATAGTGGTGGCATTAATAATACTCTTCACATCCATCTTCATCATGTTACCTCTGTTGAGAAAGATTCTAGATTTTCTAAAAATCCTTGTTAATAGCATACTATACGGTAAAGAGCTAGAATATCCCTTTGACTTCATCATATACTTCAAAATTAAGTACGAAAGATTAATGAGTTGATGATTGAGTAGATGAAACAGACATTGTTCATTGATCATTGTCACAACGTCCTTCGAGCCTAATCTTAGTAAAACACAATGAAGAAGTAGTGAATGTAGAACCCTAGCCTTCAGAACAAGGGTTGATGCCTTCCTGGCTTTTGGGTCACTACTTCCATATAATTGTCAACTGGCGTATGCTCTATCTATATAACCTTGAGTAATACATCTTGTAATATTAGACAACTTTTCTATAATACTACACTCACTGACCTTCTCGATAGAATCTTGTGTCATGATAACCGACAATCCATCTACCATTGATACTAAGGCGTCGTCTACCACCTTTGCATTCTTCCAAAACTTGTATATCTCATTCGTATAGACTTTTTCACGAACCTTAAAGAAAATTTTCCAGCGAACTACTTCAATTTCTGGTTCAATGTCCATCTGGCTTTCCCTTAAGGAGATGAAATCAACATGTCTCCCATAGATAAGAGATTGCTCCATTTGTGATTTGTAACAATAAAAACTAAACACACAAATGTATTTTGCTCAAGTTAGTGATGTTAGTATCTGAAAGTAAGAATATGAAACGAAAGGAACTTGAAGCTTAGAATAGAGCGATGAATCATCTTGGTTGAGAACACTAAACAAGTCAGTTTCAAAGTATTTCAAGAATATTCTAGAGTAAAAGGTATTCTATGATCTTGAGAGGATTTCCTTCTAATACTTACTCTTGAAAAGTTACCGTCCATAACTTACCGTTATTGTTTACTTGAAAACTTATGACTTTTTATCTTCTTCTGGTGCGAATTGTCTGGGTCATAACGTGTCAGACGAATGGTCATTCATAACGTGTCAGACGAATGGTCTTATAACATCCCAAAATTCACTTACAATAGTTCCATAGTGTGCCCATACAAAAACAATCATATGCTTGAACTCAT
>JANVCL010000001.1:7724577-7739266 GCA_026546855.1 Erythroxylum incrassatum
GGAGTGTTGAAAATGAGTGGGTTGGTATAAGTATTGAGCAGGCTAGGAAGTGGCATGGGAATTCTGGAAAATTCCGCTGTCCGTTAAACGGACACGCATGTCTGTTTAACGGACAGCTACGGGTAAAACAGTACCCTTTTGCCAGTTCATAGCCATTTAACGGACACGAATGTCCGTTTAACGGACAGCTACGGGTAAAACAGTACCCTTTTGCCAGTTCATGTCCGTTTAACGGACAGCTACGGGTGGAATAGTACCCATTAGTCGCATCATGTCCGCTAAACGAACACGCATGTCCGTTTAACGGACAGTTTCGGGTCAGATGGCCTCCAAGCCCAGTTCATGTCCGTTTAACGGACACTCATGTCCGTTTAACGGACACGATTTAAAAAGTTATATTTTTGGAATTTTCAAGAGTATTCAGGGTTTAAGTTTAAATCAGTGTAAGCTCACCACCAAAGTGAGTTAGCAGCAAGTGTCAGGTGTTAGAGCTTCAGGCAGACACCAGGTCTCGGGAATGGGCCTAAGCAGGGTTCACCTCCCGGGACCGTCGGGCTCCGGGAACGGGGTCCGACAAAATGTTTAATGCTGCTAGCATTTTTTTTTTGCATTTGCTTAAGGAGAATTTGAATGATCTTCATTATTGTAACATAAATGAATTGTTTAGAGCCATAAACCTTAGTTTTAATAACCTTTTAGATGATTTCATAAAAACTTGCCAAATTAATTTAAAATTTTGTTAAATTTGAATGGAAAATTAAAAATTCTAGAATTAGTTTGAGTAATGGCAGGAGAGGATCTAAAACACTCGAAGTAGGGAAAATGGAAAATTAGTTTAGAAAGTCTTAGAACCATTGCAAATTGGCTAGGCTATAATCTAGTTTCCTCCTGATGAAACTTTCAACTTTTTGTTTTTTGTTTCAAGTGAAGAAGTTTTCATTATATGGAATATCAGAGACTTGATGTTAGTGAGGCATTTTCTTGGCGTAAAATAAAGTTGTTTTAAAGAGTTCAAACATTTAATCAATTCAGGCAAGATGATGGTATTGAAATCACTAGTTAGTAGCCTAGGTTTCTGTATATTGTAAGCTAGTCTTTTGTGTTTTTCCTAACGTTGAGATCTTTAATAGAAATTATTGTGTACATGAATAAAGAAAACCATACAGGATTTCTTAGTTGCCTTACATTTAACTTTAATATGAATCACTTGATCATAGATATCAATAATAGATGCTTCCACTAATTGTTAATTATAATAAATCAAAATTCTTCCATTTAGGTGATGAGAGTGATTAGTAATCTACTTCCAATAAAAGTGAAACAATAGGAAAATGTCACCTTTTTCTAGTTTGATTTTGGAATCCAAACCTCCAAGAATGTTAAGCTTGTGTTCCAAAATGAATTCTTTGAGCAAACATTTTTTCGAAGGAGTATTAGCTCCTCTTATGTTCCATACTAGATCTTTATGTTATATGTTTGAAGCAAGAGATTTTTCTTCCCACCGGATCTTCTTTTCACTATAGTTTTAAAACCTTTATCAGTCATATGATTGTTAGAGTCTTGTTGATTCTCTATTTGTGTTTCCTCAGTAACTTATTTATCAATTTTACTAATCACGAGTGTAGCACAATTCTTATCTATCTCATTAGGCTCACCTTCATTTATACCTTGGTTTTCCATATGTAAAGTATCATCATTTATTTTTTAATTTTCCTCACTTGAATCAATAGGTACAACATAGGTTTCAACATTTTCTGTACCTATCTTCTTGTTATTGTTTTTTTTTTACTTCTTCAAGTCCACTAGCTCCTAAAAGAATCCTATTTTGAAGCTCTTTCTAATAAAATGCCATTCCACTTTGGATTTCAAATTCTGTAGTTTCCAAATATAAGTAACTTTCAATGTACTTCCATAGTATCGAACTATTTATTAAATCTGGCAATAGGAATCGTATCAGGTGAATAAGTCATGGAGTTTACCATAACACAAAATCTTATAAAGTTTATTCTTGAAGTCATGGAGTTTACCATAACACAAAATCTTATAAAGTTTATTCTTGAAGTCTCTGTAGCTGCCTAATCCATGTAAATAGGTTTACCTATATAGCTCACAAGGCAACTTAGACCACTTGTATTCCAATATTCTAAGGGCACCTTATGGATGCATATCCATATTTTGATATTTTTCTATGTTATTGATTATATGTTCTTCCTTGGCTTCTATGCTTGAAGTAAAAGAGGCTTATTGTATACATGTCAAGGTCCAAATTCAAAAATCTTTATAGTAGCTTCTTTGCAGAAGAACTTAAAGAAAAATGTGTCAATAGCGTTTACCAACATGTCCTACATAGTAACTTGAAGAAAAATGTGTCAATAGTGTTTACCAGCATGTCCTACAAACTACAATGCTTCCATGATGCCCAAACTAAATAGTGTTCAAGTATAATACAATGTATTAATAAACTATATCCAAGTAAGACATTCCTTAGGAATTTAATGAACATTTTGACTTCACTCTAATTTAATGAACAATGCTAATGCTTTGGATCGATAAGAATTCCTAAGTTACAATCATGTTCTCTCTTAAGCAAAACAATCATTATTCTTATATCAAATTAACTGAAATCTCTGCCTAATCAAATCAACACAAGAATGCATTACTCATATTCATGAATTCATGTGACAGGCTTTACCCTTACATAGGAAGATCGTGCAATTCTCACTTAAGTAACCTATTCAACTCTCATTATTTATATTATGATCTAAACTTACAAATTATCTTTTGATCTTAATGTATGATCTAATTATTAAATCTTTAACTGTCTTTCTTTTAATTCAATCAACATAAGAACATGAACAATTCTGAAGAAAACTAGAAATTTTATTAAACCAAAATATCAATTTAAAACATTACATCCTTAGGTCCATCCTACTTAGTTCCTTATCCATATTAGTTTATAAACAAAAAATAAAAACAAAACAAAAACAAGGAAGAAAAAAGATATATAAAACATCTTCATAAATCTTAAATCATTAAAATCTCGATCAATCTTATTGAAATCCTTATTCCTATTTAAAGATATCATTTTCACTTTATCTCTAACTATTTTTATTAGATTTTAGTTCACTCTTTTAGCTCCAAAAAATCATCTATGCCAAAAAAATGCCCTCTTTTTCCAATTGCCTCTTCTTTTAATAAATTGAACCTTAATTTATATTTTTAGCATGATTTTACACAAGAATATATAGGCTTCTTGTTGTTTTGTTGTCAAATTTTAAAAATTTTATATAAATCGTCACCAATAATATGGGGCTAAACATGAAGTTGTGTTAGCGTTATATTAGTTAACATGGGTTGAATGCATGGGTATGTTGGTTATGCAAGGAGAAATAGAACGCCCCTTTTCTAGAACACCGCTTGAAAATAGTGGCATGTTGGTGTCGTATTCCCTAGATGATATATTTCTTAAGGAAATGAAATTGGATATAATGGAATATAGTTAATAACATGGTGCCATGTTCCTATCATGTTCTTTAACCTTTCTTCACATCTTTTAAAGTTGTTATAAATCAACTCAATTCTTCTCCAAATTTACTCCATTTCTTTAGAGAGGCTAAAATAAGTCTTGATACAAAATATAACTTATTTTAAGTACCAAATCTTACGAAAATACCCAAAACACAAGCACAATGCTTTCAAAAATCATGTTAAAAATAAAGTCTATTTAACATATACCAATTATAGAAAGATCCATACCTTAGGACATATCTATGTCCCCAAACTATGGCCATTAAAGAAAAGGATACAAAGAGACCTATATCCTGGGACATGCCTATATCTTAGAATATATCTTAACCTAATGAATTTTTAGAAGGACTTATGACCTATTACAATGTTGTGTCTCAAGTTGTACCCTAAAAAATTTTAAAGCCCAAAAGTTGCTATCATCGACATTGATATGATGAAATATATGATATTAGTTAAGAAGGTTAGCAGAGAGTAAGAGATCATATAGGGGATGTCATCATTATAAAGGAATTAGGGGTAAAACTAAAGCGAGTAGAGCCATTACCTATAACAGGTACATCATAGGAGAGAGGACCTCAAGTAAAGGCCATATCATAGGATAATTTATGTCAAACTGAAACCTCGACAACTTATATAGGAATAGATTTTGGAAAGATAGTATGTGTCCTTTCATAATACACAACGGGAGCATGCCCTAAAATTCAGACAAATAAAGGATAGTTTGGATGCATATTTGCATGTCACATTTCTCCTTCATCCTCCTTCACCTTATCAACTGATGATAGTACTTGTTCTAGACAGTGAATGATGATGTCACAACTTGTTGACCATCGTTTCCTTCTTATTTTAATATTATCTTATTTGCATTCATTACACATTTGGAACTCTATTGTTTTTCTTCACTATATATATTTTTCTTTTCATGTTTGAGTATATTTTCTTTAATTTTTTGTTTGTTTTTTTTCACAAAGTGTAAATTAAATTTTGATACTTATCACATCTTTAATGAACAACAAGAAACACAAGGCTCATAAAAGATTGCTTTCATCATTACTCTCCCTTCTTTCTTACTTTTATTGTCCTTGTTTGTTTCATTGGTACATTGAGAGCAATGCACAATTCAATTATAAGGAGGCGTTGTATTATTGTTTTTGGTCTTATCTTACCTTAATAAATTAATTTAAGTGCAATTAGCCTAACAGGCAACAATTTTAAAGATGAATTCTAAAGACCTAACATAGGTTAGATTGTGTTATAATTTCGATTATGTTACATAATTAGTTATAAGCATTAATAATTAGTTTAATTTCAATTTGATCTAATGAACTTGAGACGAATGCTTAACTTACAGAATAAAGCCTTGTGTATAATTTCAACCTAATTTGACTTAGGTGGTGAACCTTATCTTATTAAAAAGTATGGGAATAAAGTGAGCATAAATAAATTCACTCTACTAAATTTAACTAAAGTAAAAAGGTTAAAGTTAAGAGTAGTGTTAGTACCCATTTGAATCGATAACCCAATTGAGTAACTAGGTATATTGTTAACAAGGTGTTTGCTTCAACATTAAAAGGTCAGGTGACTTTTCAAACACGCCCCTAATACTCCAAAATAATATTAAAAATAAGTTCTTTAATTTACTTTCAATTTGGGCTGTTAAAAAGTTTGAATGTAGATGCTTCTAACTCATTTTTGTATATTGTATACATTAGGTTAAGTTATTGAAATTAAGTTGAAGTTGAAGTGTTGGCCCCTGAAATTTTTTTCTAGTTAAGCATGCTTTAAAAAGAATTTTGAGGTTTTGATAGATTAAAATTTTGGAGTTAGTTAATTTTGTCAAAGTTAGTGGGATTTATTGCATGGGTTAATGGAATTAAAGTGTAAAGGTTATAAGAAGGTTCAAAGATGTTTTTGGCAAGACACTTAAGGTTAAAAGAACATAAGCCTATAAGGAAGGGTATAAATGGAAGCAAAAAGGTTGTCTTGTTACTTTAAGAAGGGAAAAACGTGATTTGAAGGAGAGAAGAGTGAAAAACGAAAATATAAGAGAGAAAGAAGAGAGTTTCAGTGGAAAGGAGGGAGAAGAAGGAAAGATAGTTAGGATTTCATCATTTCTTGGTTTTAAGAGATATTTTGAGGTTGTTCAAGAAGGAAAAAAGGTTGAGGAAGAGAAGAGCTTCCATTTGAGCCAAAGATCTCTTCATTTGGTGAAGAATCAAGGTAAGATTATTTTGGATCCTTTGGATTTTTGGAAGGGATTTAGTTTATGAAGTTTATAAAATGCATGGGTTTAAGTATGCTAGAACCAATTTTAGTGATTGTTCTTTGTGGGATTTTCGATTAAAAACCTTATTGAGTGGGATGTTTGTTATTGTATAAAGGGATCAAAAGAGGCAAGAGGAACAAGAGAAGAGGCATTTTGAGCAAGTCCTTAAGCAAGGAAAACAAGGTGGGTACATGTATATAATAGAGTAAATAAGCCATTAAAGATTTCTTTGAGTCAAGGAAGTTAAATGTTTTAAATTGCTTCATAAATGTTGCATTTATTGCTCTTAGAATGCTTTGAGAATGTGCTACATGTTTTGTATATGATTTGTGTTATTTATTTATAAAATGAAAAATGGAAATGATTTTTGCAAGGATATCAAGTTTGTGAAATCAAGTTTTCAAAAAAGTGCCATTTTGGGCAACATGTTTACAAGTTATGAAATATGTGTTATGTGGATTTGTGGTGGTGCCTTCAAGAATGTCACGTGCACGTTGACCAAGTTAAATGCTTCTCCCACCTGCTCGCTAGTGGCATGAAGCTCCTTCATGGACTCCCTCAAGTTTACAACTACACAGGACCATTATGTGGAAATGTGTAGTGTGTCATATTTATGGATCCACCCAAACTATTTTGATGTGCTTATGTTGTGTTAACAAGTTTGATGCATTCATGTTTTGTAATTCGTGAACTTTGGTTAAGGTTTTGAGAGCGATGCAAATTATGATTTCAATTTAAAATTTATATTGACCAATGAACATTTCAAAGGTTTTGTTTATTTTCCGTTATAAACTATTATTCACGAGCTTTCAAGCTCACCCCCTTTTTGTCCCATCTTTAGGTGATAGCTAAGAGATCAAGTGATCAAGAGTCTAAAGGAATTACTTCAAATTTGCTATTTTGTATTTTGAGTTGGTTTTGGGAAGTACAATGTTTTAGTCGCATTTCAAGTTTATTTGTTCAAGAATCTTTTGTAATGTGAGATTAAGACGATGATGTAATGTGGCTTGGAATGCCATAAAAGATTTGTAAAACTTTATTCTTTTAATGTTAATGAAATATGAATCATGTATGGATGATGTTGAGTTGCAGTTAGGCATACATAAAGAAGTTATCAACTTGAGTTGATGACTTTGAATATGAATTATTGATATATATATATAAGTGAGACATTATAGAAAAGAAAGATAGGAATTATGAATGATGAGATGTAGTTAAATAGGATGAGTCAGATGAGATGAGATTTGAGAGTTTAATGAAGTCAAATTGGTAGTTGAATGGTTATGCTCAGGATATCCCAAGTTTGTACAGTGCAAATTTCAAGTCTTCCATAGGGGCAAAATTCGTGTTCTAATTTCAGGAGAAAATCTAAATTAATCTAGGCTGAATTAGACAAAGTTGTCTTCTAGAAAGTTGTAGATTATCTTTCTAGTTTTCCAATGGTATATAGTATGTAAAATTCGGACATCTGAGTTGAAAGTTATGATCCTTATAAATGAAGATGCTCAGGAGTGTAGTATGTATCTTCTATGGTTAACCTTCTGTATCTTCTATGGTTGGCCTTCTGTATCTTCTATGATTGACCTTTTGAATCTTCTATAGTTGACCTTCTGTATCTTCTATATAGCACCCCACCCTCTCATGACACGTACCCGACATCATGAGTGATATCCGAGTCTGTGCTCCTCGAGGTTGGCATGGTAGAACACTCAATTAGTTAAAAATCGATATAATTTTTTTAATACAACAAACGTATGTGGAAATTGATAACCAATTTGGGCCCACTTTCATTCATAAACTTTTTCAATCATAACAATACAACCAACAGAATTTTCAATGACCATTTGGGCCCTTTCACAAATACAAAACACTTTAGTCATAATGTCTTTACATTACAACCTAAATCATATAAATAATTTACAAAGCTTTCGGAATACATAAATTGATACAAAAGTTGCGGAATATACAATTCAATACAAAAAATAAAGAAATACAAAGCAGACGCTAACCGATCCCGACCTCTATCCCTTACTTGCTGTAGGTATACTCCCGTTTGTCTAATGGGGTATTCTTCTGATTTTAAAAAATATTTGCAAATTTTGGGTGACTTTTGCAAACTAAGTGAGTGACCATTATCGATAGCTCACTCAGTCACATAACACATAATTCACACTCACTTCATTTCACATTTGACACTCAATACACTTTAATCATTTATATTAAGCATATGCAGTGCATATGAGACCCACTTTCTATTTATTATTTTTTTGTGACCGAGTGTCTAACTGTTCTATATCCATTGGATACTGGGCTCATTACTAACTGTCCCTTATCTAATGGAGACACAAGGCTCATTTTACATAGTGAGCCTTAGGGTTTTAATAACTTTTGAGCTCGAGGCTCTTTTTGCACGTTGAGCTTTAAGCTCTGATCGGTGGCTCTTTAGGTCACAACTGCCATTATGTTTCATGCATTCATAAAATGGAATGCATCAATTAGATTTGCATATTCTTATTCACTCCCATTCACATATCATTGGACCTTATTCCGGCATTCAACATTAAAGTTGAGAATCACACTTTCATTTATATGCAAATGCACATTCAAAACACATTCATATTATGTACACTTATTTCATCTCATTCACATACAAGTAGCACTTCAATATCTATATCAAACATCACAATCATCGGACCTTCTTTCCGGAAATCAACACAGTTAAATCACATTCATATATTAATTCAGTAGTCAACCAATATAAGAATTCAAAACAAAACAAACAATGAAATAATACCATCTAGGTTTACTCACAGTATGCTCCAGATTAGCATTAGCTTCCATAATCTGGAAACATCTGAAAGCGAACGTTTAACCTCCACATCACAATCATGCAATACGCACATTGCACACACATTCTAAAAAGATATAGAGTTCACCATTGCATTGCTACGTCTTATATCTGCAGACTAGTGGCCAAGTGGAAGTTGTCAACTAGGAGTTGAAATTAATTTTGGAAAAGATGGCGAATAGCTCTAGGAAGGATTGGGAAATGAAGCTAGATGATGCATTATGGGCTTATAGGACTACTTTCAAGACACCGATTAGAACAACTACTTATAGACTTGGATACAGAAAAGGCTTGCCATTTGTCTGTTGAACTAGAACATCGGGCACACTAGGTGATAAGAGCATTAAATTTTGATTAGAAGCAAGCAGGCAAAAAACGATTTTTGTAACTGGAAGAACTTGAAGAATTTCATTACAATGCATACGAAAATGCCAAACTCTGTAAGGAGAAGGTAAAGAAATGACATGATTCTCATCTTAAGGAAAAGGAATTTAAGGTAGGAGACGTAGTACTACTATATAATTCAAGGTTGAGGCTATTTTTAGGGAAGCTAAAATCTAGATAGAGTGGACCTCTTACAGTCATTCAAATTTTCAATCATGGAGCCCTCAAACAGGAAAATGCTAATAAGGAAACTTTTAAGGTCATTGCAAACTATATCTTGGAGGAGTGATTCCTAAGTACAAGTGTTGGCTCTCGAATTTTTTTCTTCTTGTTAAGTTAAGCATGATTTAAATAAATTATAAGGTTTATTGGATTAATTATTTTTAGAGTTAATTATTATGTCAAGGTTAGTAGGATTTTATTATATGGTTTAATTGAATTAAGGTAGTAAAAGTGTATATGTATAAGGGTATTTTTGGAAGATCACTTAAGCATTAAAGTTATACGGCATCAAAGGAAGGGTAAAATGGACATTGCACACTCATTAAGGGAAGGATTGGAAGATGAAAATGTGGTCTTCCCTTTAAGAGAAGGAGAAAACGTGAATTGAGAGAAAAGAAGAAGAGAAAATAACGAAGAGAAGAGAGAAGTCGTGGAGAAGAGAGAAAAGAAGAGAAAATAAGCTAGGTTTCAATTTTTCTTAGCCTTCAAGAGAGATTTTGAGGTTATTCAAGAAGAGAAAAAGATAGAGGAAGAGAAGAGCTTTCATTAGAGCCAAGAAACTCTTCATTTGGTGAAGATTTAAGGTAAGGTCTTACTAAATCTTTTGGATTTTTAGAAGGATTTTGGTTAAAGAAGCTTAGGAAATGCATGAGTTTAAGTTTTCTTTGATTAATTTTATGCATATGTTTCTTTGGGTCCCCAAATTGGAATTCCTATTGAATTTGGAATTTTTCCAATGTCAAGGTAATCAAGAGAGGCAAGAGGAGCAAGAAGAGAGGCATTTTTAAGCAAGTCTATAAGTAAGGAAATCAAGGTGGGTTTCATGTTTATAATTAAGTAATGAGCCATTAATATTTTTTCCAAATCAAGAAAATAAAATGATCTCAATTTCTTTATAAATGTTGCATTTATTTTATTGAATGATTTGAGAAATTGCTAAATGTTTAGTATATGAATTTTTGTTGATGAATTTGTGAAATGGAAATAGAAATGGTTTTCGAAATATTTCATGCTCATGAAAAACATGTTTTCGAAATGTGCCATTTGGGCAATCTGTTTTCAAGTCATGAAATATATGTTATGTGGGTTTGGTTTGGTCCATTTTATATGTCAAGTGCACTTCGACTAAAAGCTTCTCCTGCCTGCTCGCTATTGGCATGGAACTCCTTCACAGACTCCCTTAAGCTCACGACTACGCAAAACCATTATGTGGGATTGTGATAGTACGTTCTGTTCACGGCTACATAAGACCATTTTATGGAATTTTGTTAGTACATTTTGTTTATGAACCTACCCAAACCATTATGATGTGCTTATATGTTTATGATTTGTGAACAAGTTGAAGAATGCATAAATTGTGTTGTTTGTGAATTTGATTACATGACGAGAATTTAAGAACTATGTGTTTTATGAATTCAATAAGAATTTTCTATGACAAGTGAATGTTTTCAATAGTTTTGCTTGTTATCTGTTATAAACTTGTTACCTATGAGCTTTTAAGCTTACTCCCATTCCTTCCCATCTCTAGGTGATGAGCAAGAAAATGAGTGAAAGAGAGTCAAGACATCACTCCAATTATGCTTATTTTTGTATTTTAAGCTAGATTTTGTAAACACAAGGCTTTAGTCGCATTTCAAGCATTATTTGTTCATGTAAAGTTTGTATTTTTGGATTATGATGTAATGTGGCTTGAGATGCCCATTAAGGCTTGTAAAACTCCTTTTTTTGACATTAAAGAAATATGAATTTGTATACGGATGAGGTTGAGTTGAAATTAGGTATATTTGAAGAAGTTATCAACTTGAGAGGATGATTTTTTTAAACATGAATTGTTGATATATATATATATACACACACACATAAGTATATATATATATATATATATAAGTGAGATGTTATGGAAAAGAAAAATAGGAATTATGAATGATGAGATGTAGTTGAATGTGATGAGTCAAATGAGTTGAGATTTCAGAGTTAAATGAAATTAATTTGGTAGTTGAATGGTTAAGAAGTGATATTGCATTAGAAGAGGTGAATTCAGGAAGACTATGAGTGAAAGTGATGTTAGAATGAATGTAGAAACTATTGGAGATGCTTTGAAGGGAGTTTTGTCTCACAAAATCTCTCTTTGGGGTCTTCACAAAAGCTGTAGATCTAGAAGATCTCTTCAAAACCATCCTAGAATAACCCTAATATGACATATCTAGTGAAGGTTAAGCCAATTTCCCCAAAACAGGTATAATATGATTGGGGACATAATCATAGTCTTTCATAGGGGTAAAAATTGTGTTCTAAATTCAGGGGAAAAAGTGGATTAATCTAGGTTGAATTAGACAAAGGTGTCTTCTTGAAAGTTGTATCTTATCTTTCTATCTTTCCAACGGTATAAAGTATGAAATTTTTGGATATCGAAGTTGAGAGATATGACTAATTAAAGTTAGTGAGGTCACAAAGGATATTTATGCGGAACAACTTTAGTCGCGCTTGTACCAAGCGCTCCCACGATCGCACCAGGCACTCTTGTGATCGTACCAAGCACTCTTATGATCACACCTTTATCCTCGCGATCGCACCTTTATTCATTGCGATCGTGCCTTTATCCTCACGGTTGCACCTTTATTCCTCGGGATCGCACCCGAAGGGTTTTCCGACTCTGAACATGTTTGATTCTTTTGGCCATAACTTTGCCATCCGACCTCCAAATGACTTGATTTTTGAACCAATAGATTCCTAACACATTTCTATATCTATCCATAAAATGTTATAGCTTTTGGTGTTGATTTGAGAAATATTTATTAAATCAAAGTAAGGGTATCGGTTGGAAGAGTATGAATTGGATATTTTACTGAACATACTTCAGTATTTTGATGATATCTTGATTTGTAGAGCTCCAAATGAGATGATTCTTATTTCTTAATAAACTAGAGACATATTTCTACAAATATTATGAAGAAGTAAAATTGTAATTCTAGTTTTGAAGATTCCAAAAATCTGTTCTGAAATAGGAGAAATGAGTTTGATTATGGTGACTGACTGGTGGGAGCACACCACCCTTGTGGGATGCGATATGCTCATGTTTTATGACTCTGAATGTTGGGCTCAGGAAACGGGGACCAACAACAAGGAAGTGATTTCCTTCCATTTGAACAATTAAAGAGACCTCCAAGGATGCAATGTAACATACCACTCCCATAAAGCATATGCCCAATATACCGAAGGATGTTCGAGAACATACTTTACGAAAATGGCAAGTTAAGACAGTTAATTCAACTCATTTAAGGCATCACACATGTTACAAGCATTTCTAAAGTCATTATGTTGCATTTTTATTCACAAAATATAAAGTCTCAAATGTCATTACTGTTGGACCCCGAATCTATCTTGAAAGTTAGGACTACTAAATAAGAAAATTTTTGAGATTGTTCATGTATAAAGAAAAGGAGAAATTATGAAATTGGAAAGAAATGGAAAGAGATTGTTTTTAATCAAGTGAGTTGGGAAATTTTTTGAACATGGTTCAGTATTTTGAGAAATTCGGGAGCTGTAGATCTCTGATTTAGTTGATTTTTGAGGCAAAATAAAATTGAAACATGGGGCTACAAATCATGTGAAGGGATCGAATTCCAATTTAGTCCGTAAGATTGTCAATTTCTGGTTTGAAGTTGAGTTAATGTTCAGTCTCAGATTAGTAAGAGCTGAACAAGTATTTTGGCCATAACTCCTTCGTTTCTAAACCGATTTGAGCGTTCTTGGTGTCATTTTAAAGATGAGACATAGAGGAACAATTTCCTAGAAGGAAGTTTTGCCACATTATGTCATTTACCTGCTCAAAATTTGGAAGCAAGATGAAAATTTTTAAAGGCTAAGTGCAGGGGCAGATTTGGAACATCACTTAAATGGTTATGTTATAAGGCTTAAATGGAGGGGCAAGGAAGTGATTCTACCATTTAATTAAAGGGGCTTTAAGGTGCTGTCGTTTAGAGGAGCAGAGAATCACGATACTAAGCAAAGGAAAGAAAGAAAATAAGAAGAGAGAAGAAGAGGGAGAAGTCGGCGATGGAGAGGAGAAGAAGAGAAGAAGAAGGCTTGAGCTAGGGGTCAGTTTTCTACTTGATTTTAAGGGAGTTTTGAAGCTTTCATAAAGGAAAAAGGTTGAACAAGAAGATGGTTTCATATAGAGTCCAATAAATCCAAAAATGGAAAAAGGTAAGAGAGAAATTTTGTTTGATTTTGAATTTTGTAGTGAGATGTTGGTTCTTTTTGGCTTGGAAAGGTTATGGATTTGAGTTTTATAAGGTTGTTTTTAGTGATTATGTAACATCCCACCCCCTACTGGAAGGGTAGAATAGTATTTTGGTATAGGATGATGGATTGGACTTAATTAGGACTGTTCATGCATACAGGATTTGTACACAGAGAAATTGTGCACATGAAATAACTGTACTTGCATACATGACATTCCTAGTTTTTGTGCCTAATGCAATTTTATTGTGATTAACGTGGTTCTTGTGTTTGAAAAATTATTCTTAGTGAGCCATTGAGTGTTTTATAATTTTAAGGAATTTTTTTGGAATTTTTCGGAGAAAATTCCCGGACCAAAAAAATCGCCAAGTAGCGAACCAGTTGATTTTTGGTAGCAAAAATTGCTATCCAATGGCACTGTAATATTGGGTATATTATTTTGGGATTGGAATTAGGGTCAATGGACTAGAATGGGTCAAATTTCCTATTACAAATTTTGTTTTATAGCTATTTTGTCTTTTTGTTCCATATGCCACTTGTCCTAACCATTTAATTGCTTTTGTCCTCTTCCTCTCCTTGTATTTCGGTTACTTCACCTTTGAAAAGAATAAAAAGAACAAGATTATTGGTTTATTCATCACTCATCCGAAAACCTACTTCCTTCTCCATCTCCATTGATTTTTCTCTTCCTTTTCTTTGGCTTGGCTAATTGTTGTCCAACCTTGAGACCTTGCATGCAACCAAGCTCCTTTCTTTCTTTGATGATGATATACATGCATAGTGTTAGAAGAGAGTGGAGAAGTTGTTAAGTTAGAATATTAAGTAAAGAATTGAAGGAATTGAAGAGTGGAAGCTTTAAGTAGGTTAGTGTTTATGTTAAGCTTTAATTATGTATTTAATGAATCAAATGGTTGTTAGATGCATTCAATGGGAGTGATTGTTCATTAAATATGACTTATGATGCATTAATTCCATGAAACATATGGTTTGCTTGGTTGGGTATAAATGTATGGTGTGTTAGGATAATGAATGATTATGGTTGAATTTGGTTTTAGCCTAGTTTGGATTGATTTTTGAATGTTAGAGTAAGGAAAAACCAATTGGATAAGTGCTGCCAAATTGTGGTAGGTATTCCTAGTGCAAGTATTGATGATGTAGGGACTGATTTTGTGTCCAATTGGGATGCTTATGGTAGTAGA
>JANVCL010000001.1:7811648-7828763 GCA_026546855.1 Erythroxylum incrassatum
TCATAGTACGTATGAAAGTCTTAAGATTTGTGTCAATCTTAAGCATTTGAAGGTCATTGGGCATATATACAGATTGAGCTTATGCCTATTTCATTTAGACGCAAACAATTTAACATAAATATCTATAAAGTTTGACATGACATAGGGGGATATAAGTTTTGAATCCCATAAAAGTTTTCTAATGCAGTTTAGCATTCAGTTAAAGAACATAAAGGTTTTCTCTAATGCTGTTTAGTATTCGGTGAGAGAAAACAAGATTTCTCTAACGCAGTTTAGCATAAAGTTAGATAAATCGAGATCTACAAACGAAAATGATACAATTTAGATCATAAAGGTATCTTCGTAGTTTGCCATACTCTATTTTCCCATTCATGTTAGTGAGGTATTAGGTATTCGTGATTGTATTGGATCTATGTCACACAGGACACATGCATATGATGCCTTTCAGTACCGAAAGCCTTGTGGAATAGAATGATGGACTTTCGTTATCTTTAAATCAAATGTTTTGTTTTCAAAACATAGTCAACTAATACAGTAGCGTGGCTTAACCGAGTTTTAAAATTGTTTTAAAACTAGAGTCTACTGCAATTAATGCTTGTCCAAATGGAAGATTGTTAGACATTTTTGTCCTTAGGGGCAATTTTGTCTATGTCTCATAAAGTTGGACTAACATTAATTACAATTTTAGTTTTTAAATAAATTATTGGTTAAATTACGCAATTTGATCCAAATAAAGATATTAAAGTGACCCAATAAATGGTCTAAATTAATAAGTCGAAGTTCGGGTAGAAAATGGGTCCCGATTAGTGTGTACTGAGTCCATATTGGCTTTGTGATGGGGAAGCCCGATATGGAAGTTATATAAAGGTTAAGGTCTCTTACAGTTACTCAAGAGTTCATTCATGAGCATAAGGATTCCTAACCTGTTAGGAAAGCTCGTGAATTGAGGAAACTGTAGAAAAACCTAGCCCGTGAGTCGGTGATCACTTTCCACTAAAGGTCCCGGGAGATTCGGAGACGTTTGAATCTCAGAATTGGCATCGGAATCAGAGATGAAACCGAAATCTAGGTATTCCACATTACCTTCATTTTTAATCCTATCATGTAGATTCGAGGTACGTAATAAGACTCCCACTACGTACTAACAATTTATGGATCATTTTCACTGTTTACTCTTACCGAATTTCGTCTGACTTCAAATTACACATTGATTTTGAAGTATAAAAAGAGTTGACACATAATGGCCTTTTCATTCTTCCATGCCCTTTTTCTTTTCTTATATGTATAACCCAATCTTCAACACAATCACAAGTCCCATCCCCATAGCCAATGACAGAGCCAAGAATTTAAGATAAGAGAACTTAAATATTTAAGTTTTAAAATCTTGGGGGCCAGTGTATCACTGGGCTCTAAAAACTCTGTCATTATATATATTAATATATTTAATTTTTATAAATCTTGGGGGCCTCAACTATCTGCGTCTATGCCTCTGGCAACCCTTCTATATATATACGTATATAATCAAACAATCACAAGTCCCATCCCCCTGACAACCTTTCCAATCCTCAACAGTCAAAGGATTATAAAGTCCAATTGTTTCAAGTTTTGCGGTTGCCAATATTTTTCAGCTCACGTACTCAAAACTGCTAATGCAATCTAGACTAGCCTACTTAGCCTCAACGGGAGGTCTTATTCGTGACAATATTAGAACTTGACTTGGAAGTTTTGTCCAGAATCTTAGATGGTTTTTCTCGTTAGCTGCAAAATTATGGGGCATTTTCTCCAACCTAAATTTGGCTCGAGACCTCGATTATCGCAGGGTAGAATTAGAACTCAACTCTTAAATGGTGTCAAGTATTATATCTGATTCTACTAAGTGCACGACGTCTCTCAATCCTCTCGTCATGGGTATCAACAAGTTACTCAATTGTAACTAGATAGTTTTACCCCACTATGCCTACAGGGAAGGAAATAGGAGTGTCAATTGACTCGCCAACTTCGCTGAAAATTTTGATTTAAGAATTACCACTTTTATAAATGCACCTTCAAGGTATCTCTCGATCCTCCTCAAGGTCATAACTGGGATTAGCCTCCTTAAATTAATCATGTAATGTGTTTTGTACTTCTTCGCGTATGCAAAAAAAAAAAAAAAAAGGAAACTACAATCAAGGACCGTTTTTGCACATACGACATTGAAAGCTGAAGATTTGATTCTGTAAATCTCGATGTTTCTGGGCTCAGACCACATTCTTATAATATAACCACATTGTTTTACGCAAATGGCAAGCAACTCTTTCAATCAATTTTTGCAACTTAACACCAAGTTAAAGGTGACTATTACGGAAGCAATTCATCTTCTATCCTCCCTTATCGCATCATCAAAATTCATTTGCCACGCAATTTATAATACTAAACCAACCTCAAGATCATCTTACACTTCGACTTCCCTCGAATTCTGTTTACAACGTAATGCACAAAGGCAGATTTACTTGTGAGCTTCTAACAGGGACAACGTGAGGCTTTAGTTTCTACAGCTTCTACTCTTCAAACAGGAATGTGATCCCCCCACAAGTAACTCAATGCTACTAACACGTAGTAATGTTATTCGTTTATCCCAACTCTTCTAACCTGTGCTGCTAGAGATGATTGCAATGAACAATGCACTTTCATGTGCCCAATCAATAATGCACCGTACAAACTGAACTCAATCTTCCTGTAGAAAATAATTTAGACCAAAAAAGATGGTATCTGGCTTTGTCTACCTCGAAATTCCATCATATAAATGTATGATTGATATACATAACATGGTACCTTACATTGCAGTCTAACCAAATTAAAGACTTATAAAAGACACCATAGCAAACGAAGTCAATGATGGAAAACAACTTATTCCATGAATAATCATGAAAGATGAAACAAGTAGAAGACCTCTGTAACATACATCTCCAAATGTCCACTCCCAAATAACTTCACGATGGAAAGAAGCCAAAACATTGAAAGAGTCATTCCTCAGACATTTGAAAGTTCCTGTCATAAATTTAAATGTATCATGAACAGAGCATAACAAAAAATCCAGAAAGGATAAACAAAAGAGAGAAATGTAGGATGGATAGAAGACAGCTACCATGCTGATCAAAAGCCAAAAAACAAATGCTATTTATGAAAACAAAAAAGAACTAAAACAAAATTTAATAGATATGGTGTGCATTAATATAATATCAATAAAGAACACATTATAAAGAAATCAGTATCAAACCTAGTATCTATGAATCACTCCTAAAATCTAATAATCACTCCTACACGAGAAAAACCCCACACTTATAAAAATTCATGATCTGAAAATTCTATCGAGTCATTTCAAGAGCTATCCTTTTTTTTTCAGAACCTTTTTTCTTATTTCCAGCCCTAGATTCAAAGATCCGACAGGGCATATTTTCAATTTATATATAAATGGCATACTCTTCTGTCTGTCCTTTATCAAGAACTATACCATAAAGAAGATCAATGGAATCTCAACAGATGCCAAAGTAAACAAAACACAAGAGACACTAACAAATTTGCTTTCTCATATGATGTTTAAGATATGCTATATAATTGAAAGAAGCCACATGATTAAGATAGCCTTTGATTTTAGCACCTAAAGTAACTAAAAAACCAAGTACCAAATTCATCAAACAGAAGCTAAATTTGCAGCAGGTTGTTAATTGGCAACTCAAAGGCACTCATGTCAGTGAATAGAAAAAAGGGCATCTCAATTCTACACTAAGAAGGAACCAACTTTCATTTTAATGTATAATGGGCCACACTACGGCATGAAGTACTCCTTAAACAATCAAAAAAAGAAGAAAAGAGTTTTCAACTATTAAATTAACAACAATAACACAAGCATCTTTCACAACCTAGAGGGAAGACCAGACATAGATACATGCATAAACATGCATACAGCATGCAAAATCAGAATACTCCAACTAAAATGCTCAACAGATAACAAATCATTATTAGGGATGGTAACTTTTCAGGATCAAGTACTACTACACTTCCATGCTAATAGTTTAAAAGGTCAAAGAAATTGTAGAAGTATGCCTAACAACAATCAGGCAGCTATAATTTGTTAATATGATTTTCAAGGTAGGGGTGCTGAAAGACTACAAAATTATTTCCCAAACTATATGCCTAACTCTTCTTCATACAAACCTGTATGGTCTCTATGCCAGAATAGAGACTTTTCAAACTCTTCATGCATCAAAGCTCTCAAGCCCCCTAACCCTCTCATTCCTTTATATAATATTGTTTGGAAAGGGTCCTTAAAACCAAAAGCTTCTTTCACTACTTGTCTTGCAGCTAGGAGAAGACTGAAAACTAAAGACAAGATTGTGGAATCTGATGACAAGTTATGTGTACTACGTTGCAGTGAGCTTGAAAGCATAAATCATCTTTATTTTAAGTGTGGTTACTCAGCCTCCATTTGGGCCAGCATCCAGCACACCCTTAACATATACTGTCATGAATCAGATTGAAGCAAAATACTGGAATCGACTGATCACAAATTCAAATCAATGGGGAAAGACAAAGTCTGCTTAAGCCTTAGTTTCAACTGTACAATCTATTACATTTGGAGCAAAAGGAACCAGAGAGTGTTCAGAAAGATCAACACTCATAAGCAAGTCTTAGTTCACAAGTCACAATTTTGGATAAGGGAAATATTGGTAGCACATCAAATCCCAAGGACAACTGAGTTCATTTTATAAAAGACAATGGAATATCTAAATTCTAGTTTTTTCCTAGAAATTTTGTAAAAGTAATGTATTTCATAATACTTAATCTAGCTTTGTAAAGACATTTTAATGCCTTTTACGGCGTAATGAATTCTTTTATTTAAAAAAAAAGGTATTCTACAGTACTAGATATGATGTCTACTATAAAAACTGTCAATATAGATTTTGAAATCTGAAACAAAACATTTTAGGCAAACCATTTCAACATAATGTTGAAGATACTCCAAACATTAATGTAACGACTTCATCTTCATGAAGATGGTGAAATGCATGGCTGCATATATTCATGCATGCTGATGCACTACCATTGGAACATTATTGCCTATTTACAAATAGAAGAATTTCCTTAAGGCACAGCCTGCAACTCAATCAAAATGGACAGGAAATAATGAGGCAGCCATTTCCACCAGATTTAATCACTCATTCAAAACTTTGGAATGAAACAATAAGCTTGATGTACTCTGCATCACTATTATATAAGGGGGTGTACATTAAGGAATTCAGATAACAACTGTATCCATCGCTGGACAGTCAGGCTTCACATCAACTACTACATAAATGTAATAGAGAGAAAATGCCATGAGTGCTACACCATCTTGAAGAAAACTCTTTGAAGCAAACCTTTTTTACAGTACAAGCCACCTATGTCCGTTTACATGAAGTTTTAAGAAGGAGGATTTCAAATCCACGAATTTGAAAAAAAGAAACTCTTTCAATTTCTCTATTCTTAAGTACTACTCCCCTAACTTTTCAATTGCAACAAATAAAAATTAAATGTTATTCAAATAAAATTTTTTCTCTTACCACTATCTCACCCTTCTCTACATAAACAAAGGGTAGAGTTGACAAAAAAGATACACACACACACACACACACATAAATACTAATAGGTTTCTAGAAATTACTTCTAAACCTAACAATCACCATAAGAACGAAAGCATCTATACTGTCCAAAACTGAAAATTCAGAATTTAGAAAAAAACTACACTCTTCTTATTCTCTCATTTTACTCGCCTATGAACTTAAATTTTCAGACGCTGCAAAAAAATTATGTTTATTCAAAGTAAAAGATTTTCCTTCGGCTTATCTCATACTCTGTTTGGACTTGTTGTTGGTCACTCTAAAAGCAACAAGAAAAGAACAAACCAAAGTCACATCGCAGCAAAGAACTCCTGTTTAGAAAAGCAATTGGCTAATAACTAAATTAAGGTGACAGAAGTATAAAAGCATAAAGGCCTTCTTATCATCATAGGATTTAGATTCCTAACACAACATGTACTTCCAAAAGGAATTAAAGGACTGAAAAAAAAACCTACAAGATCAATTTATTAAGCCTCGTAAAGAGATAAATTCCATAGCATAAGAAGAAGAAATGATAAAGCATGGTAAATAAAATGCCTAACAAAAATGGCACATCAACCACAGCCCTAAAAGGGAACAAAACAAGACGCCCAACATAATATTCAAGCATTTTGAGAATAACATGTGGTGCTGAGGACAGACATATAGACTCCACAACATACACAAGAACAGCCACAGTTTTAATTATATGGCTTAATGAATTGTAGGCTTAAGCTCACAAGCCAAAATTCTTACCACATTTGAAACAAAGCACATAAAACAAATACAAATCACGGAAAGAAAAGCCACTAACTACAATCATAATAACCAAGACATATGTGTGATATCGAATTAGGATCTCAACTATGAAACATAGCTATCAATCAAACCTGCCAAATAGTCATAAATCAAACAAACCACGAACAAAAATCCCATTTCAAGCTGGAAATGCAGGAAAAGAATGTCAACCCCGTCAATTGACGCAAATAACTAAAAATTTCATAATCTAACAGTAGAACGAACAATACCTGCATAATAAGGCCTTTAGAGAGAAAAAAAAAACCCTAAATGACCCAAAATCCCACTTACGAAACGTCCCCCAAATTCGGCAAATATCAGAAAATACTGAAGAACCAATCAAATATAAAAAAGAGATAATGAAAGGGCATAATTACCAAGAAGAGAAAAGAAGAAGGAACTAGGCATTGGCAGTTTTTGGGATAAGAGGTATTGGGGATCCATGACTTTGGGATTGCTTGATCTTATTAGCCTCTTCTTCACGGATTTTTTGCATCTTAAGCATTCGCTCCATGACAAGCTCGTACTCGCACTTCTCGTAAGCGTGACGCTGTTCCTCGCACTTCCATGGGAGATAAAACTCGGCCTGTCTGCACTTGTTGAGAGGTATGAGAAGATGAGCGCACTGGTCTCTGTATGGAATGGGCACTCTGTTCTCCACCATCTCCTGCTGAGTGGCGATCATTGGCTTCGACGATCCCTCCACTTCCATGATCACCGCTTTCGATTCCTGGTTGCCTCTGATTTGTTCTTGTGAGTTGAGCGTTCCAGTTTCACTTTCGTTGATCAGGCGTGTGTTAATTTTTGTTGGTGCTCCTTTGGGCTGTAGCTTTTCCCCAACATGGGCTCAAGGGCTATTTCGATTCTTTACAAATGGTCGCGACTGTAGTCTTGAGCTTTCAATTATTTACTAAAAATAATTGTGAACCTTTCGGACCATGTTGACGTGCCAATAGCAATATTAATATTGGTCAGACGGCGTCAGATCCTCTGGTTCACTTTTTATGGATCAACTCTGTATCACAAAAAATAGATAGCCTATTTTTGTGAGTCCCATGTAAATGGACGGCTCACTTTTTGTGACACAGAGTTAGTCTACAAAAAATAGACCAGAGGATCTAACTCCTGGCCAGACCTAATTCAATTTTAGTTAAAGTTAACTGAGTCACAAGTAGGTTATAAGTTAAAATTGTTTGACCGATAGGGTCACGGGCAGTGCTGACCCTGGGCAGGGGCACAGTGTCAACCCTGGACAGGTCTCTTGGATTAGATTTGCATGATGACCTGTATTGCTTCTCTTTTGTTATTTTCTTGAACAAATCTATTCTTCAGTTAATATTTTACTTCAGTTAATACGATAGGGCTCCCCCTCTTGGAAGCCATGCCCTCCCTTGCATTATTATAAATTTATAACTCATTTTGAGTTGTAAAGTTAACTAACTTATAACGTTAACTTAAGTTAACATTAAATTTTAAAGTTAATGTTAACCTATGATAGTTATAAATAGTTTTGAAGAATTTGGGTATATTTTTACCCTCTGAATTTTTTATTTTCATCAATATATGCATCTAAGGTACTTCAATTTAAAAATTGGCAGCAAAATTTTTTTAGGATTCTGTCTTTTAAGTTCCGAGTGTAATTTAAAGCTAAAGTAAAGTTTCATTTTTTTAATTTATTTTAAGCTTGTTAAATATTTGAATACGTTATAATTAATTTGTAATTTGTCATTAAAGTGGACATTATATTATCATTTTAAATTATAATATTAATATTAAATGATATTATATTTATTTGTGTTTTTCCTTTTTTGTTTTTAAATTGCTTATTATTTATAAAAATAATTTAATTTTTGTAATTGTAATTTTCATTATACTTTGACACAACTAATGTAATAATTATTGAATTTGTGTTCCTGAAGAGTTCACATAAGTTTAGTGATAATATGACTAAATCAAGTAATTTAGGTTACTCAATTCAAAGACTACATAAATGGTTTCTTTTATTATAAAAATATGTATGAATTATGATTCCATTAAACATGTTATAATTCTATTAGTTGTTGTGGATATGGCAATTGCTTCGTTGAAGAATAGATTTGAACAATTAACAACATTTGATAACATTTTTGAATTCTTATTTGATTCAAAGAAGTTGAAGCCATTAGATGATAATGAATTAAGAGAATGTTATACTAATT
This sequence comes from Erythroxylum incrassatum, assembly GCA_026546855.1. Taxonomy (NCBI): domain Eukaryota; kingdom Viridiplantae; phylum Streptophyta; class Magnoliopsida; order Malpighiales; family Erythroxylaceae; genus Erythroxylum; species Erythroxylum incrassatum. Next base: position 7,820,260 of record JANVCL010000001.1, read on the forward strand.
TTACAACGACTTTTTCCCATTATAATGTGTTAGATGTGGATTTAGGTGATTTTTTTTCTAAATTAAAAGTGTTGCAGATGACTTTGTCAAATGAGTTAATGTCATCAGTTAAAATTTTAGAATTTGTTAAAGCTGCAGATTATTATCCAAATGTTTCAATTGCTTATCGAATTCTATTGATCATATCTGTGGCTGTAACATCAGCTGAGAGAAGTTTTTCAAAGTTAAAATTATTGAAAACCTACTTGAAGTCATCAATGTTACAAGAAAGACTAAATGGTTTAGCTGTGTTAAGTATTGAGAAGGATATGTTAGATAATATTAATCTTGATAATATTATTAATGATTTTGCATCTAAAAATACATGGAGAAATTATTTTTCATAAATTGAGTCATTTATGTTTCATACAAGCATGTAAAAACTTTAAATTTATATGTTTGTATATTGTCGATTTATTAGAAGCCTTTTTTTATTTTGCCCAGGGCCTCTAAAAAGATAGGAATGGCCCTGGTCATGGGCAGAGCTTGGACAGATTTGGCCTAACATATGACCCGATCAAGTTATCAGCAGAGCTCGGACAGGTTCAGCCTAACCTATGACCCGATTGAAATATAAAAAGGATATCATTTTTTAAAAAACAACATCATTTTCTAATTCTTTTAAAAATATATAAAAAGTGGGCTAAGCTTAACTGGGCCACAACCACCTAGCCCATGGGTCGGGTTAGGCCAAGCCACGGGCCACCCAGCCCGTAAGTCAGGCTAAACTCACCCAACCCATTGACATTTCTAGGTGTTGTTGCCTCGGTCTGGCCTAATTCATTAACTTCCCTCCCTTACATTCCAAAAACAACCCCCCTGAATATTCTTATCATCATCTAGTCTAGTTTTCCAAAAATGATAAACTTGTACACCCGACTCACAATTGACTTGCATACGAAAATAAAATTCCTCTAAAAATCTAATTAGTGGATTAAATGGAATATATTAGCGATTGCAATCGCTATGACATGTAGCGATGATAATCGATCAAAATTATGAATATTATATCAGTATCAATTTCAAATTTAATTTTGATATGGTACTATATTAATATTAGTTAATATCAGGCACCGTTTTAGGTCATTTTTGAATTTATAAATTAAACTATGATTTTTAAAAAATTACAAAATAATCTCTTAATATATTATAATTTATAATTTATAATTTATAATTTTACATCAATCTTATCTCCAAAAATCATAATAATAAAATTTTGAAATAAAAATATTTATTTTATTAATATTAGTTTTCATATATTAATAATAACTACAATTAATATTAAAAAGATCATTTAATCATCTTACAAATATAAAATTAAGGAGAATACAAAGTATTCAAAATGGTACAATTTCCATCGTATAGTAAATAATAATTATATAAAAATCAAATACAAAATAATAAAATAAGCAAGTTTTAATCTTATAAAACCCTCAATATTTTCACAAGTGTACGAGTCATAGCATAGTATATAAGGTGTCAATCTTATGAGGAATTAGTGAACTAATCGAATCTTAATTTTTCTAAGGCCTAAAAATGTAATTAAAATGAAATTAAAAACTAAACAGAAAAGTAAACAATCGAATATGAAGTGATTGAAATGAGAATTCTAAAATAATGCAAGAAATCAAATTTGAGCACCACCAATTGACAATTGAAATTCAAATAAGGAAGATTAACAAGTTATGAGAAAGGGCATTTATCTTATCATCAATGCCAATTTAGTCACTTTTGTGTTAATGTGATGTCAGTCCTAAACTTTCAAAAGGTGGATTAGTCTTTCTCTAGTCGTAATCACTAAACCCCAAATTATAAACCCTAAATAAGTTAAGTTATTGAAAATGTAATATCTCGATTAACGAAACAACTTACAACTTAATTAATTTTTAAGCATTTCAATAAATAATCGGGTGCTCACATGAGATCTCTCTCCGTATAACTATCAATTTGATTATTTACATGGTCTATTAAATCATTTAACTCTCATTAACCAACCTAATCATTTTGTTTTCAATTCACTCTCTGGATTTATCACCAAAGCATGCAATTACAACAAATATTCAAAACGCCTAATATCATTAACAACAAAGGCAACTAGATTAACATTAAATCAAGTATAAATCCCTAAAAGAAGTTAGAACATCCTTAAAGAAAGGTTCTTCATCATCAATTTCATCTCACACATCAGATGAATGAAATAAAAGATGAAAAGAAGAAAGGAAAACTTAGAGGATTGGAGGTTGAAGCAGTTGAAGCTCCACCTTTTTCTTTCTCTTATCTCTCTTCCTTTTTCCTCTTCCTTAGCTTTTTCCCAAAATGGCAAATGGAGGCTCTCCTTCTAGGTCATTTTCTAAATAAGATAAAAACTAAGTTTTACCTAGGCCCAAAAGTCTGAAATAACCTATGAAAAAATTAAGTTCAAGAGGCCAGTCTATGTCTGTCTGTGCTTAGGCCACGATCGTGACCTGATGAAAGGGTCTCTATCACAATCGTGGTCCTAGGTACTCTGTCAGGCTTTCTCAAAATCTTCTCCTTTCTTCGATATTTGATCTCAAACATTAACAAACACAACAAAGTACTTAAAATACACAAAATTAAAGCTCAATAACATGCTCTAACCCACATAATACTCAAAACACAAATATCTAGCCAACTAACACAATTCTAAACCTAAACATGCATGAATCAATTAATTAATAACTAAAAACATACTAAAAATACCTTTTAAAACATCAAGTAACGTACAACTATCACACCCCCATACTTGAACATTTGCTTATCCTTAAGCAAACAAAAAAACAAAAAAAAAACATAAACACATCAACAACAACACACATATGCAATAATGGGATAATGAAATTGAATTTCATGAGACAAATTTAACTACAAACACAATCCTTCAAATTGTTCTAACTTATTAAATTATGAAATCTGTGTCTAAATACTTCAAACTAAATATACATACCAATCAAGACTTGATGTCTAATTCATTCACTCCTATTACTCACACACAGATAATTAATTAGTCAATCAAAATTGTAACTACCCTTAAGTAGCTTTTCATGATAAGTCATGTTATTCACAAAGATCCATATGATTTATCAAACAACACACCATTTTTGTTAGTTTTCAATAACGTGAAGCTAGCCGTTTGATGCTAAGGCAAACATTTGTGATGAATGTCCCTTAATTAGTCAACTAGGTCATGTTTTTATTAAGCAGATTTGTTGGAATGTCATTATGGTTTTTTGACACAAAGGCAAACATTTGTAATGAATGTCTCCCTGTTACTCAGTTATATCACATTCTTAACTGGCTACTAGCTCCATTTATAATCTAATTTTTTCAAAAAGGGCCAGCGAAATAGTTATTTGTTAAACAAAAAACACATTTTATATATGTATTTGCCTACTTAATTTCTTTAGTTAATCATTCTCACAAAAAGATACTAACGATGCTACTTATTCGATTGACCTAAAATTATAAATGAATGTGTCAAATTCTTAGGGTGAACGAACTAACATCATATCCTAATTAACATGCATATTTAACCAAAGCAACATAGGACATTAGTTTCACAAATTAATAAATCTTAGCAACCTAAAAGGCTATGTTCAAAGCTAAATTGATTCCACTAAGTCTTATCCATTGACATATTCGCACCAGTCACATCATGCAAACCTAAAAAAACAAACAAATAATTTGCAAAATTCAGCCTCAAAATAAAACTTATAATGCACATAACACAACCCTCTCCACACGTAAACAACATATTGTCCTTAATGTGAGAATGACAAATAACATACAAGGTGGGAATCAAAATAAAATAATACGAACACATAAGAACAAAATAAAGACATAAATGAAAAGATAAGGGTTAGAGCATAAGAACCCATCATGGCAATTGAGGTGGTGATGGTGATGATGTCAAAGGAGGAATCTCCATGCCTTGAGTAGCGAAGTATTTGTGAATGCTTCATATGCCTCGGCATTGTCTTTGTTGCTCCTTCATGATTTCCTTCAACACCTTTACATTATCTACAATAGCTTTGTTAGTGTTTGAAATTGCTTCCAATACGTTTTCCCATCTAACAGTCTATTCCTCTCCTAACTCTTCACTGGTTGATTCTTCCTCTTCTTATGGTGATGCCAAGTTCGAGCTGATCTGTCCCGCCCTGGTCTTAACATGAGATTTCGCACTGATGTCTCGAAGTTCCATATTATGGTACCTTAAGATCTCAGCTCTTATTAGGTGAAGAGTGTTAAAAAACTCAAAAAGATGTACAAGTAATCCTTTATAATTGACACCATAATATTCCACAATAGCTATAACCAAATACCTCATGCTCTGATTATTGCTTCTTTTTTTCGGAGAAGCAATAATGGCGTTAAAGATGTGGGTAGAGGTGCAAACTTGGACTCTATGTTCTATGCACCACAATATGAAAAATACCTTCATTGAAAACTTGTTACTTTCAATTTTATCAAACAAGGTTTGACACATAAGCTTATGTAACAACAAATGTTTGGGACTACAAATTACGCTATTGTGGGCATTTTAGTGTCAAAATTCTCCATCCCAGTCAATTTGGCCTAATAATGTGTGGGAAGAAAGTCATCGTGCTACTCTGCTATGGTTGATTCTAGGAATCTACTGATTTCACACAGTGTCTCATAATTTAACTTATACGATTGACCCCGAAACCAAAACCATAGATCCTTAAGGTTACTAAGCTGATATTAGAGGGAGGTGTAGAATTCTAGGGTAAGTTTTTCATCATAATTAAATAGTATGAATTTTTTTGAGTGGATTCTTACCCATAAACTTTCAACTTATTCTTTCAATCCAATAGTTTCTAATATGTAAAAATCCAAATATCGAGCCACAATGGTTCTTCTTAGACTAAGGGTTTGGAAGCATTTACCTTCCTCTTTGAGTAAATCAAAAAGGGTGCTCTGTACTCCATAGCCCAATTCCTTTGTACGTAGCCCGACACTTAAACTTTGCCCTTTGATTGAGTGCACTTGACAATTTGCTTAATTCTCGATCCCATTGGAATGAGAAGCGTGAGGAAGCTAGAGAGAGATAAAGACTTTAAGGATGGTTGTAGAGAGAAGTGAGGGGGAATTGGCTTCTTGATTTTAGAGAGAGTGAAAGAATGATATATGTAGGAAAAGTAAGGGTGAGTGTAAATATATAAGTGGGGGGGTAATTGGGTGAAAAATGAAGGGAATTCGTGTCCCTTAGTTGCCCCACCACAAGCCACGATTGTGGCCTTGGAAAATTTTTCTTTCTTTCCAATTTTTCTTTTCCTCATTTCACTCCTAAGATCCTGCCACACCTTATAATTACGTTATCACATCATTGTTTCCCTTGCCAGACTATTCTATTCCATTATTAAAAAAAAGAAATGTAAGAATTTTCAAGTCATACTTATGCTTGATCTCCTCAAGGTGTTCAACTTATTTCAAAAGCACACACAAACAGAATTGGAAACCTAATCTAATACGGAAGATGAAACAACTAAAAGTTAAAAATCATGGGTTGCCTCTTATGCAACGCTTTGTTTACTGTCAATAGCTCAACGTTCTTTGTTTGCTCATGGTGGTTCAAATGGGTCATGTGATGGTAGTGCCATTATAACTTTAATGAACTGTAATTAAGCTATCAGACTATACTTCTTACCACCTTTTTTTTGTTTTCTTTTACTTTCAAATCTTTCATCGGATTTATGGTCATTATAATGAGTCCTTATAAGTATAACCTTGCTCAATTTCTTCCTAAGATTCATTGATCTTTACCACATCCACAAAGTTAAGAATTGTTTTTAACATTAGAAACTTTAAATGACATCTTGTCATCCACCACTCTTAGAGTCAATATGCCCCCATCAACATTTATGATAGACCGGGTAGTGGCTAAAAATGGTCTCCCTAGGATAATAGGTATCTCAACTTCTTCTTCAATGTCTAAGATTACAAAATTTGTGGGAAAAGTGAACTTGTCGACCATAACTAGAAGATCCTTGACTACACCTCTAGGATGGTGGATTGATCTATCTGTTGTTTGAACACGCATCCTGGTGGTTGATATTTCACCTAACTCCATTTTCTTACATAAGGTATAAGGCATTATACTTATACTAGCTCCTAGATTTGCAAACGCTTTATCCATTTTGACACTACCAATAATGCATAGGATGTAAAAATCTCCTGGATCATCTAGCTTTTATGGTAGTGTTATCACTTCAATAGGGTTCTTTTTGCTTAACACTTCATTCTCCCATTTCTTTTTATAGACTCTGTATAAGCAAATTGTGCTTTTACTTACTCTATTGTATTTAGAACTTCATTCAATTCTACTTCCTTTAATTTCCTCATAGCTTGAATGGGTTATGGAATCGGAGGTCAATATTTCTTGATTTTAGTCAGGTTATATTTAACCTGTAGGGAACTTTCATTGGTCTTTCACCTTTCTTCCTCCCCATCATCTTTAACTTGATTTGGATTTTCTTCAGCAGCTTGGGTGATTACCATTATCCTTTCCTTTGGATTCGTCTAAGTATTGCTAAGAAGGGTTCTCGCACTTCGTGTCGACAACACTTCTACTAATTGGATTATTTGGACTTCTAAGTTGTGTATGGAGGAAGCGTGGTTCTTTGTTACTTGTTCAAATTTTCTTTCTAGCTTTTTATGAACGTCTTCCATGCCCCCAATCTTTTCTAAAATCTGATCTAACTTAGAGTCCAACAAGTTTAGTTTCTCCTGTTGGAAACCAAATGGTCTTTGAGATTGGGATTAACCTCCCACATTGTTTGACCAGGAGAGGTTTGGGTGGTTCTTCCACCCAGGGTTATATGTGTTTGAGTAGGGGGTTTTGCCCCCTCCTCAACCAAATTATGCTCCCATATGGTTAACTTGATCTGATTCATGGTTTTCATCAGAAAGCAATCAATGGTGTCGTGGTCATTTTGTCCACACAACTCACACCTTTGTTGAATAGATTTCACATGAGCTGAAGAAGAGGCTTTCATATTATTTAGTTGTCGGGTCAAATTATCGATTTTATCTTGCATTTTTATGATCAGGTTAACAACTAAAGCTCCTTTTGAGAGGGTTGTATATTGTCTACTCCTATCCATTGTCCAAAGACAATTGTTACTAGCCATTTCCTACGACAACTCCTCTGCTTCATCTACCATCTTCCTAATCAAAGATCCTTTTGATGTTACATCAATGGTGCCTCGGGTGTGTAACACCCCACTCTTGCAGTACCCAAACTTGACATCATGGGTGATATTCGAATCTGTACCCCGTGAGGGTGGCGTGCTATCTCACTGAAACAGTCAAAACTTAGTACAAAATTTTTTTAGTACAATCAAATGCGCAAAAATCAGTAAATAATTTTGGCCCGTTTTATTTCATAAATATTTTCAGTCATAACAATACAATCAACAGAATTTCAATAGTCATTTGGGGCCCATTACAAATATAAAACATTTTTAGTCATAATGACTTTACATTATAACATAAACCCATTTGTATACACATGGTACAAAAATTTCGAAATCCATTATTTATATAATAATCGAGGAATACAAATTTTCACAAAACTAAAAAAATACAAAATGCAGACGCGAACTGATCCCGACCTCCATCTTTTACTTGCATACAGTAGGTATACTCCCGTTGCCTAACAGGGTATTCTTCTGAGTCCTGAAAAATATTTGCAAATTTTGGGTAAATTTTGTGAACTCAATGAGTGACCATCATCGATGGCTCACCCAATCACATAACACATAATTCACATCATTTCACATTTCACACTTCACATTCAATATAATTTAATCACTCATGTTATGCATATGTAGTGCACATGAGACCCACTTTTCATTTGTTACTTTGTTGTGATCGAGTGCCTAAACTATCCTGTATCCATTGGATACCGAGCTCATTACTAACTGTCCCTTATCTGATAGGGATAGGGCTCATTTTACATAGTGAGCCTTAGGCTCTTAATCACTTTCTAAGCTCTAGGCTCATTTCACACTTTGAGGTTTAAGCTATGATCGATGGCTACTCAAGTCACAACTGTCATTATATTTCATGCATTCATTAAATAGAATGCCTCACTCAAATTTGTGTATACTCATTCAATCACATTCACATATCATCGAACCTTAGTCCAGCATTCAACATTAGAGTTGAGTATCATTTTTTCATTTATAAGCATGATCATATTTCCCTTCGGAACTAAGTCTGGAATTTAACAACTAAGTCATTTATCATGTATTTCATTCAATTCACATACAATGAGCACTTCAATATTTCATTTGTTGGCCCCCGAGTTCTTTTCTTATTGAATAAGCATGATTTTAATTTATTTTGGAGGTTTTGATTGATTAATTGTTTTGTTTGGAGTTTAATTAGCATGTCAATGATTAGAGGATTTATTGCTTAGATTG
>JANVCL010000001.1:7869419-7881249 GCA_026546855.1 Erythroxylum incrassatum
GATTTCTTTCATTATAAAAACACCTGCAATAAATTTCTTACCAATTCTATATATTTTATTATTATCAAAACATTAAGGAATTTTAACTTGTCAACCACCATTGGTCCAACACCCGCTAGTAGCACGTAGCTCCTTCAAGGACTCCCTCAAGTTTACGGCTACACCGGACCATTATGTGGGAATGTGTAGTGCCTCATGAATATGGACCTATCCAAACCATTTATGATGTGCTTATATGTTCATGATTTGTGACAAGTTTCGATGATTTCATGATTTATGATGTTTATGAATTGCTTGATAAGTTGTGAATTTGGGAAATATGTGTTACATGGATTCAATGTGAGTTTTATAATGGAAATAAATATTTCAATGGTTTTTGCTTATTTTTCGGTTATAAACATATTACCCACGAGCTTTGAAGCTCACCTCCACTTTCCATCCCATCTTCAGGTAAAGAGAATGAGATCGAGTAATCACTGGTCGAGGCAACATTTCGATTATGCATGTTTTGTATTTTAAGTTGGATTGATGTAAAAAGTAAGACTTTAGACACATGTTGAGAATTATGGGATTTTGTATCTTTTTTTGTATTTTGAATTTTGAGATTGATAAGGTAATGTGGCTTGGAATGCCATTAAAGCTTGTAAACACTTATCTTATGATGTTAATGAAATATAAACTGTGTATGGATGATGTGAGTTGAAATTGAGTTGATGAACTTTGAACATGAATTGTTGTTGTTATATATATAAGTGAGATATTATGGAAAAAGAAAGATAGGATTTTTGGTGAATGATGAATGTTATTGAATATGAGGAGTCAAATGAATTGAGGCTGAGAGTTTGATGAATTCCAATTAATAGTTTAATTGTTATGAATGGTGTTGTAATACAGGAAGTGAAGTTGGGATGAATGTCAAGTTTTTCATAAGGGTAAAATGTATATGCTCATTTCCAAGGGATAATTGTTGTAGTTCGTCTCTATAGTTTCCCAACACTATAAAGTATGCAATTTTTGGATGTCGAAGTTGAGAGATATTATCGTTTGAGTAGGTGATGTTGCATAGGACGTGTTTCCCGAACAATTAGAGTATATGGAGTGTTATCGGACTAGAAAGAGTTGGATTTGGCAAGATTATGAGCAAAAGGGATGATAAGATGGGTTTAGGATCCTTTAGAGGGGTATTGTAGGGTGAAAATTTTGTTTCACCCGAAGGTTAAATGGCCTACCCGTGTAAAATCACACAGCCCGTGTGTTTCCAACGCAGGAGCACTATTACACTCGAAGGTTACACAGTCTGCCCGTGTTGGGTTACACATCCCACATTTTCTGACCTTCTAAAATATAGAAATTCATTTTGAAGTCTTAACAAAAGTTATAGATCTAGAAGTCTTCTTTCAAATCATCTAGAAACGAAGTCAATCCGACATTCGTAGTGAGAGTTATGGCAATTGCGTCAAGGCATGTACAAAGTGAGTAAGAACATGAACATGTTGGATTTGTTTAGCCATAACTTCTTCATCCGACCTTCGATTGAGGTGATTCTCGAAGCGATAGATTCCTAACACATTTTTCTACCATTAATAAAAATTTGTAGCCTTTGGTATTGAATTGAAAAATATTGATGGAAAGGAAGTGAGGGGTCGGTTGAGAGAGCATGATTGGGCCATGAACATACTATGGATTTTTAAGCATATCTTGAGCTATAGAGCTCTGAATGAGATCATTCTTGCTCCCAATTAAACTAGAGACTAAGAGCTACCATTTTGAGGAAGTCAATTGTGATTATTGTGATTTCGTTGTGTGAGCTCGCCCTTTTTGTTTTGAGATGTTACAAGAATGATGATGAACTAATGATGGCTAATGAGAGTACTTTGAAGTAACCCTAACAAGAAAACTCACTCATGCTTTATGAGGATTAAATGAATTAGCCTTATAGGGTTAAGGTGACTTCTTGGATTACGCTCACGTTTCATGATTTCGAAGAGTGTGGGAAATCTGGAAATAAGGAGTAATGAAGAAGATCACGTTTCATGATTTTGCAAGAGTTGGATTCCGGACTCAAGCGGGATCCAATAGCTATGGTATCAAAGCAAGAGTTGGATTCCGGAATCAAACGGGATTCAACAATAGATATAAACAAAATGTAAGAACATGAAATTACAACATATGTACCATGCAAATGCTACTACTTTCTTGATTCTTCTCCTTGTTTGGGTTGTAGTAAACACCAAACACCTTCATCAGCCAATGAAGAACATGCAAAGATGAAAAAATATAGTGTACAGGGAAGATTTGAGCACCAAATAATATGGAAAGACAAATAGGATGCTCAATAGAAAGGATAGAAGAGAATTATATCACATGCAATAAACATCAAGCAATCCTTGCTTGACATGCAAAGAAATTCTCCCTCTAACTCCCTCTAAATGTCCAGAAGGTTTTTGGACTCCTTAGCTATTGATCTCAATGTTTAAGTGATGTGAAATCACTTATATATGTTGCTGGAATTAGTGGACCACGATCATGACTTAGCTAGTCATAAACGTGACTACACCTTGGACATCCATGCAACATTTGCTTCTTCCATTCCTTTTAAACATTTCTTATCACGATCATATCGCAATATTATCCTGAAACATTCCCTCAATCTCCTAAGCGTGTTCCCCTTTAAGTTCCTATTTTTTTCCACTTGAATTATCTCTTAATCCGATCAATTCGTGAATGGTTTAATCCAACAAAAAGTCGTGGGTATCATCTCCTTCTATCAAGAGTGGTGAATCTTTTATTGGCTATCCAATTACCTTTAAATACCAATAGTTGTACTTAATTACCACCCTACGAGTGACTTCGTCTTGAGGCAACAAGGAATGGTATCAAAGCACAAGATCAATATCCAATATGTCCTTGAGTACCTCAAGTCTAAAGATATTTGCACCATTACTATGATAAGATTAATCACTAACATTTGATAGATCATTCATATGATATTCTCATAGCAAGTCATCTAATGTACTTACTACTCTTAGTAAGCATCCACATATTAACTCTAAACATCTCATGCTTACAGTTTATGAGACTCACTGCTTAATCAAATCAAAGAGTATAACATGTGTTAGTCTATCCGGATTCACAATGTCCTGTCTCATTAATCATATGACTAGGGATAATTTAGATACTAACATAATTGCACATATAGTAACCTTATTATTATAATCTCATCATGATATCCTTCATGTTATGTTTTGTATCATAGACTTCATTAACTCAATTTAAGATCGACATCAATTCATAAATATGAATATCAAATTAACAAAAATTGCCTTTCACTTTATTATTCAAAATAAAGTTTGTACAAAAGTGCTAAAAGCGATTGCCTTTAGAGCACTACTCTAATAAAAATATTATAAACTTGGAAAAAATAAAAATGTTTATAAAATTCATGTTATAATATTTTTAATTGTTTTAATAATTTAAAATATTATAAATTTAGGAAAAATATACATGCTTATAAAAATTCATGTCAATGCCGCAATAGATGGAAGTCCAGCTATGGAAGCCAAATGGAAACCTCATAGAGGTAGGTTTTAGGATGCAAATAATACCCTTTTGTAAATATTAATGTGCAATATAGTACTAAAGATAATGGCAGGGCTAACCTACATCTTTTGTCAAATGATAAGGAGTTTAAAATATAACAATAATAGGGTATAAATTAACAAATGAAAACAGTAAAAGAAATTAAAAATCAATTACTCTACCACATAGATAAACAGTAAACTTACAACTATATATATATATATATAACACTTTACAACTTTCAAAAACCTGTTAAAGGAATAATAATAAAATGCAATACAAATATATATACAATTATTTCATATTATAATTACACTTAATGCAACATTCAATGCACCAGTATAAATCATACAATGCCATCTACCAGTAGACATTGGGCATAAGCTCCTAACAATTTGCAATTTCTACTCCAATCGAGCATCACACATTTGCTTTGGAAATTTTGCGTGGACTCACATTGATTTCTGCCTTAATCTACCACTAAGCCTTCGCTCTATATACATGAATTTTTCTAGCACAGAACATTTGCTCAAGACACGGAATTTTAGATGCACCATTTTAGCAAACCATCCTTCACAGCACATATCTCATATCAAATACATCCATCACTTTTAGGGGTCATAAAGCACATTACAAATATGCATTCATTAATCAAAACAACATGCCATACAAAAATACGGTGTCAACACTATGATATGCAAATAAACATGAAGTCGTTGACAGCAACAATGTCAATGTCACACCTTATCACATTTCACTCGCATACTATCACCATATATTACATGTCAAATAGAGTTACATTCATAATTATGATTTAAACAAAGCCCCCAAAGTTTTCGTACAACTCCACCAATTTTGACAATCAAGCAAATGCTATAACCAATAACAAGTAATCATTCACACATGTGATGAAAGACTCTAATTGATACACACTATCTATTACCCATGGAAAATGTACTTCAAATCCATTACTTTATCAATATAAGTATCCACTACTATAGTTAATTAACACTTTTTTATAGAAAACTAAACACTATTTAATAAACTTAATTAACGAATGTAACATAAAATATCATGAAATCCATCAATTTAATAAAAACCCTAAATTTCACCACAATTAATCAATCTTATCATTTGCGGATTCAATTAAAAATATTTTTAGAAAACCTTCTCTAAATGTTAAATATATCGAACTATAAAAATTACAAGTTCAGAATTTAGAGAGACAATATCCATATTCAAGTGATACATTTAAATAAAAGAATAATATAATAATTTCAGTTTTTAAGAATTGTTCATCATGGGGTTATTATAACACACCAATAAACACTCCATCGTTAAGGCTCCCTTTTGACTGCCGTCCTATTAGTGTTAAAAAAAGATGGGCTCTAGATGCAAATGCTTCCGTCAATTTGTAATGCCAAGATCAAAGTTTAGCCGTTCAGTACAATTTCCAGAACTTCCTCTCAAGCCGATAAGATTAGTCAGCCGCATCAATAATGAAGTCTCTCAAATTTGGACAAACTATTTGCGCCAAGGAGAGAAGCAATTTCTAGTTAGCACGTACTCATCCACCGTGAGGCCAACTTGCCCGAAATGCAGTTTTCGTTGGCAACGACTATTTAGACAACTAATTCTTATAGAATCTACAAGCAATATTTACAAGATATTCTTGGTTCAGGATTATTTAATATAACTAGTAGCAGAAATATTTTCTTTCAGTGCATGTTATCAGCAAGTTGCGAACTGCGGATTGCCCAAAATGATTTTGGCTTCAACTTCTTTGTGGCAGTGAAAAGCCATCCCATATGGGTTTCACAACTGGAACAGTACGCAATGGTCCATGCATACCTGAAAAATATTTCGAATCAACATACTTTGGTAACAGCAGTAGGTTCGCAATGCCAGGCTATAAGATTTTTGCCACAGCAAATTAAACAAAACAAGCGGATAACTAAACAAGTTCCATTTGCGTTTCTTTCCAGATATAAGGACGTTTATCATCACAAAATGCTATAAAATTTTAATGCTCAGCACACTTCAAAAATTGAAGATATCAGCAAGGAATCAAAGGCAAAGATGAATTTGATACCCAGGAAACCAACTGTACTCCGTAAAAGCTCGCCCTTCAAGTACCAAACCATTCGCTCTGTACAAAGTAATTATCTCATGCACAGAACCATATTTGTTCACATATGCATTGAGAGGACCTTCCACAGACATTGTCAACATATCACTCCGCCTTGCAAGTACAGTCTGCAAGCATTAAAGGAAGTAAAGAACAAATCACTAGTTCGGAACAAACCAACATACCGAAGATTCAAGCTAGTAGGGACTGTGGATTGGTTCATCGTCTAATTTACATCAACAGTGGTTATATATTATGGTCAAAGATGGATAAGAACACATGTACACCTACACTTTGAAATGTAAAGAAAGAAAAACAGGTTTTACCTGACAATTTTTACATCGTATAAGACCAAAATTATCTAGTAAATCAATTTCTTGGCGCAGCCGATACGAAACGCCATCCATCTCAAGAAGTTTTTGCCTTGTAGATTCGGAAACAGGAATTTTACTGGCAATATAAAATGATAAAAGATCTGGCTTTTTCACTAAATCTTCAAGACTTGGTGCTCCAACTATCTGTTTCCACATTTCTGAGTTCGATAAAAAGTCACTATTCATATTAGAGATAAAAGATAAGTGCTGATCAGAGCCACAAGTAAGCATCATGCAAACACTTGATAAAAGAAATTGTCAGCCAAGTAAATGCATGATAGATGATTAGACAGTTTAAAAAGCAAAGTGTCCTTCCCTTCCTTCGTCCCTTTACAAGGACCACATGTATGATGGATATAACTAGTGAAATTATTAAACTTAATTTAACCTGGTAATAGTTAAATACGTCCAAGCTGTTTTCCTTTTCCAAAGGAGTCATGCAAAAATATCAGGTTAGACATGTTTCAAAATTTTGATTTCTCAAAAGCTGAAATGTAAGAAAATAATTAGACCAAACACAATATTATAGAGAACATACTTGCTTCATAGTTGGTTACTTAAACAAACTTTTCAAACTCTTCAGTAGCACCTTAAAGAATTTTGATAAGGATAGAGATGAAAAAATAACATGCATACATTATTTAAGACGGGTAAGTTAAACTTCAACTATGAATTACAAGAAGATATTCAGGAATTAAATAGAATACCTGCTGCCTTCTGAGCTAAACAATAGGAATCATGCATACGATATACCCAGGGAGGCCAGAATGCTCTAGGAACCTTACGAAATTGATCTAAATCTGGAGTTTTTCGGTATCTTTTAGGACCTTCCTGGGTGTTAGGTTGTTTCTGTGATGAATTTTTCCCAATTCCTAATGCATTATCATCAATTGTTCTTTCATGTTTTGTGGAGTCAAAGTCAGCTGAATAAGGCATTCTAGATGTGGACTCCGGCTCATAGGGAAACTTGTCGTCATCACTGCTTTGTGAATCCTCCGTACTATAGTCTCCACAATAGGAATCAATAGCAGATTCGTGAATTGTCCTTTCAGTTAAAGAAAGCTCACCCCCAAAACTTTCCTCTGAACTTGTTGGTGAATTGCAACTGTTATCTCCATATCCATGTGATGAACCAACT
The DNA here is from genome assembly GCA_026546855.1 of Erythroxylum incrassatum. Taxonomy (NCBI): domain Eukaryota; kingdom Viridiplantae; phylum Streptophyta; class Magnoliopsida; order Malpighiales; family Erythroxylaceae; genus Erythroxylum; species Erythroxylum incrassatum. Next base: position 7,876,639 of record JANVCL010000001.1, read on the forward strand.
GAAGGACGCATGTTAGAGAGACCATGGCTGCAATAATTAGGTAAAGGTGCCAATTTTCCAATAGCATCTTGGGGTGTCCTTAGTGGTAGATCTTCCTGAATAATTTGAACCTCCCCAAATAGCTAAACATAAATTAGCAATCAAATTAGGGTTTAATCATACATATGGAAGGATGAATAGTGCAATGTTAGTGTTCTAACCACTCCTTCCACATCAATCCACTGCCGGATCAAACGAAAACGTTGTTTACCACGAGTAACCACATTAAGTGAGCCATCCTCTAATCGCCGGTATTGTCGAATCTAAAAGATTGAATTTCAGAAGTACAATCATCAAAAGTCTTACCAATACAAACAAAGAAAAGACTGCAGATTCAAAATAAGAAGAAAAACAAATACAACTAATAACAAGAATAAGTTGTATACAACTAATAAAAAGAATAAGTTGCCACAACTCAACAAATATAAAAGTGAAGACCAAAATAGAATTTATTAGCAACATATACACAAAAACCCAACCAAGAAAGATAAAGCACCATGTAATTAATGACAAAATACTCTCATGGTGGCTTCATGATCCATTTCATTTTCAATGAGCTTTATAACAAGAGAACTCAAGGGATAATATCTATTGATCATATCAAACATCTAATTTGTTGGCATGAGAATTGGATGCTCATGGGATGAAGAAGAAAATAATTCTTTTTTCATCAAGAAATTATGAACATTAATTCATGTTAAATGTATAAATTCATACATTTAGTAGTCCTATTGAAATTTAATACTTAAAACATATTATCAAGAAATTACTTCATATGGAAAGTTACTTTACTGCAAACACGAAAGACAGGCTTTCAAGATAACTTCATCCAAAAAGAATTTTAAAAAAGTCTCTATTAAGCTTCAAATGCAAAAGGATGTCCTTCTTATTGATGTCAAACAAATCCATTCTTATTTTATCAAAGAAATATCAAATTTTCAATGTCAATGTCACCCTATTATTTGAGCATGATTGTGGCTCCATTTGAACTCTATAAGTGTATACAGCTCATCTTTCTTTTTCAGCACGAAGAAATTGACTATCCTCAATGATCAGTTAAGTGAGTTAAACTGTCACTTCAATTTAAAAGGAATTAGTAAAAAAATGTGACTCACAGTTGTTTGGTATAGTATCTCAATGGAAAATATTTTTTTTGCAAACAATCCATACCACGAGTATAGCATTTCTTCATCAAGTTTGGAAATGATGATGACCACAAGGCACAAAGACATTGCAAAATCTGTAGATCCAACACACCAAGTCCAGAAGGTGGAATATTGATCCATCTAGCCTTCTTCAGTTATGGCGTGTCCAAGAAACATTCATGACCATATATATTTACTAAACCCCGAGAAATGTACATGCAAGTTGATTCAAGATTTAAGCATGTAAAGGTAATGACCAATTCTTGATTAATATTAGAAAAACAACAAAATACTAACATAATCGCATGACTATTATATATTGAGCAAGAGTATAAATTACCATGGAAAACGTTTACAGACACATTGTATAAACCTCTATTGTTCTCATCAACAACAATAGTAAATACCTCTGCAGTTGTACCAACTGTTGCAAACCTTAATCTTCTGTTTTCAAGATAAGCACGAACCTAGAAATAGTTTCAAATATCTTTCATCATTCTTTCACAAAACTCAAGAAGAAAAAAAAGCTTGATACAGGAAACAACTTTCCACCTACCACACCAATTGTATAAAGAGCATCATTTGGTGCATCAACTTGGATCAATGCCCTCTCAACAGCAGAGATAAAATTCGGCCGGACAACTCTTAAAGGAAGCATCGCCTCTGGGAAAAGAACCACTCCTAACAATTGTGAAGTAAATAAGGATCAAAAATCATAATATAGAGTAAAAGGAGTGCATCCCCAAGTCCAACACTTGCAGCTATTTCACAAGGAGTAGCTCAAATTTTCCAAGATCATCCTTGGTTATTGATTAGGCTTGGCAAATAAGCCTAAGTCCAACCCAGCCTAGACCAAAGTCAATGGACCCGAAGCTCGATCTTTTTTCTTTTAAAATTTCGAGTTTTCGAAACCCATGCCTGAGACCAGTCCGACTCAATTCAAAGCCCAAAAATTCTAAAAAAATAATGTCAATTTTCAAACTATAAATTAAAAAAAAACATAATCGGATCATCCATACCCGACTAGACTTTGGGCCTAGACTAAAATTTTCAGGCTAGGCTCGGGCTTAAGAGAGCCTTGTCTGGCCAATTGCCATCCTTATTATTGATACAAATCTCCCCTCCCCCTTCCCTAGTGAAAACTTTTGAACTATGGTCACAAAATTTTAAATTAAGCGTCTAAAATGTGAATGTACTCGCTCATTAGACTTTCACAAATGTTGCCTCTAAAAAATTCTTAAACTTCTTAAATTATGTCAATCACCAAGAAGTACACTCATCAATACAAGCACACAACAAACGATCATCAAAGATCATGCAACAATACCTTCAAGATGGATCAATGGGATGGTCAATTTGACACCTCCATCCAAGAAAGCCAACATACGGTGAGTATCTTCAACCTCTGGAAAATAGTAACAATCCTATAAGCATAAAATAGATTTATACAAATGCTAACCCTTAATTAAAAATTCTTAACAACAAAAGGTAAGAGAAAGAAATGGCTACACAATTTATGCCTACCGCCAAGATAAGTATGTAATGAAGCCAAATTGGTGTTAAAGTTGAAATCATTTGAAGCGTTATCACCACTGGGGAAAATAGGAAAAAAAAAGATTTGAATGGTTAGAAAGACAATAACTATCACTTGAATCACAATCATAAACAATAAAAAGCATATATCAAATAAATGAACCATCAAAGTATGAAAACCAATGGATATACTCAAACAATATTATCAAACGTCAATCATTCATTACAAAGGAATCCAAGTTTAAATAAAGATGTTGTAAAGTCGTAGCAACTTAAGTGAAATGATGTTGCTTTTATGTAACGCATTTCAAGTAGAAAATGATCATGTGATAGGAAAGGATAGTTAATACTTATATATGTGTAGATGTAAGGGGAAAAATGATATGAATTATTCTGATTCTATCAATTTTCTTCACTCTCTGTAACAATCTCTATCTTTCTCTCTTCTCTCTCTCTCTCACTCCTATGATTTGCTTCTATTAAGCAACAATTTTGGTATCAAAACAAACGAAACTCAAACATCAACTATGGAAGAAGAAAGCAGGGGCACTTTATTACAGAGGATCAGAGAAGTAATGAAGGTTCTTATGGAAACACAGATGAGGAATGAGTAGTTTATGACGGAAAATCAAACCAAAACTGACAAACAATAAAAGGGGTTACGAGATTTGAAATCCTTGTTCCACCAGTTTAGACAAAAGCTTGAGGGACGCAAGGAAAAGCCTAAAATAGGAAGTAGGAACCAATCTTGAAAAGCATAACAAAACATGCGGGATATACCATCCTAACGAGGTTTAGCAAAATCGATTTTCCCATCTTTGAACGAATGGACCTATAAATGTGAGCAATTTTTCACTCTTGATCGTACACCAAAGACCCTCAAGGTAGGAATAGCAGCAATACACTTGGAAGACTCCTCTCAAGAGTGGTATCAAATGGAAATGAAGAACAAAATTGGGAAAGAAAACGTGCAGCAAAAGGAGTTTAGAATGGTGCTTAAGACAGGTCTGGTAAGGAAATTTTTGAAAAGCCTGTAGGAGAGCTCTGATAGGAAGGGACAATACAAGAATACTATCCCAATTTGACTAGGTATTCCAACAAGCTGTCACTTGTGAATGATAACGTTATAGGGTTTTTTGTAAAAGGGTTGAAACTAAAACTCGAGCTACTAGTGAAACTCTTGGATCCCCAAAGCCTTCAATAGGCTTATGCGCTTATGAGGAAATAGGAAGTGGTGGTAGCAACCATAACAACTTCCCTCCTTCACAAGGGAAGCAACAAAGGACCATATAGCTCAAGATAGACTCAAGGTGGAACCAGAACTAGGGAATTAGTGACTTCTACACATACAACAAAACATCTTGGGGGTAAAGGAATACTGCCACTTCCAAGGACTAAAGGAACTACACTGCAAACTAATAACATGTGGAGACCCAGTAACTCTGAGTTGAAAGTACCAGGGAGCTTGGAGCTAAACAAGCTAAGGAATTGTGCTTTTGGTGTAACGAATGAGCCACCCTTGAGCACAAATGTAGAAAGAAACAATTCCAGTTGTTCATGGTAGAGGAAGTGGACAGAATGAAGGGGACAGAAGAAGGAATAATTCAAGAAGAACTTGAAGAAATTCAAACCCTGAATGTATCCTTTCAAGCCATGATTGCCATAAGTGTCAAGTAAGACTACCACAAATGAGGGTAGTTAGGCAGCACCAAAGGAGGCCTCCACAAATCCTAATCGATAGCAGGAGCACCCAAAACTTTTGATAGGAAGCTCTAGCTTAATCAACTATAGAGCAGTGTATTATTTAGTAAAACCAATGCCTTGCACGGCGATTACAAAGGTAATTCTCAGAACTCTTCCGAGACCAAAGCAAACAATGCTCCTCAGGGAGAAT
>JANVCL010000001.1:7881349-7891612 GCA_026546855.1 Erythroxylum incrassatum
TCACCATTCTGTTATGCCAGCTCACTCAATCTAACTAACTCCCCCCTCTCTACTCGCTTTCTTCCTCCTCGAGTACATTCTCCACACACTAGGCTTATTCCCTTTTTTACCCCTTCCTTGATCGGTCCTAACAACTTCTTAGACAAAGCCATAGCTAAAAGATGTCACAACGAGGTAGAAGAAATTTTAGCATTCCAAATCACGATGGGAGGACTCAAATTAAGTTGCCACCAGCACTACAAGGGATTTGCATGGAGCATGCAAAGTACTCAATTCATAACTAATGCACTAGTCATTAACTTAGGAGATTGTCATGTAGTGTTAGGCTTATAATGGCTGGTGACTTTAAATGATGAGCTATTGAACTTCAAAAACTGCACAGTGAAATTTGATTAGGATGGGAATTTGATAACATTGATGAAGAACCCAAGGAAATAAGCTCATCTCTAGCAAAGGTTTCAATAAGATACTTAAGTATTCTAGGAATGAAGTGTTATATATGATGCAACTAATGCATCCATTAAAGTGTCAAATGCAAAATATGAAGCTAAAAGAGCAACCTAAAACCTTCAAAGAACTAAATGGACTGCTAGCAAAGTTTTGGAAGGCATCTAACGAGACTAGCCAACTGCTCCCAAATTGAATACATGACCACCGAATTAAGCTCAAGGAGGGTATCAAATCAATTAACATCCAACCTTATAGATACCCAAGGGAACAAAAGGATGCGATAGAGAAGGTCGTGAAGCAGTTGCTTCAACAAGGGTTCATTCGGCAAAGCATTAGTCCATATTCGTCTCCTGTAGTCTTGTTGAAGAAGAAAGACAACTCTTAGATAATGCATATAGACTATAGAGAACTCAAAAAGTATACAATAATAGACAAGTTTATTGTACTACTAATTGAGGAGTTAGTGGATGACCTACATGGCTCGAGTTGGTACTCCAAGTTGGATTTGAAATCTAGCTATCACCAAATTTGAATGCATGTGGATGACATTGACAAGACTGCCTTTAGAGCATATGTGGGACATTATGAGTTCCTCACAATGCCCTTCGCATTAACTAATGAACCTTCAATGTTTCAAAGCTTGATGAATGACATATTCCAATAGTGCTTAAGGAGATTTATCCTAATTTTCTTTGATGATATCCTCATATATAACAGGTCCTTTCATCAACACTTGGAGCACCTAAGACAGGCAATGGAAGTTCTCCAGAGTCATCATTTATTCCTTAAAGGAAATAAGTGTAGTTTTGGTGCAAGGCAGATCAAGCATTTGGGTCATTCTATTTGGGCTAATGGAGTAGCTAAAAATGCAAGGAACACACAAACTATTCATAATTGGGCAGTTCCTCAATCCATGAGAGACTTGAGAGGATTTCTGGGTCTCACTAGCTACTACATGAGTTTTATCAAGAATTATGCTCAGTTAGCTAAGCCACTAACAAAATTGTTGAAGAAACAACTCACTTCTGAGTGGAGTTGGAAAGCAAGTAAACAGTGTGCAATTGAAAAACTTTAGGAAGCTCTCATAACATCATAGGTGTTTGCCTAACTTTCCCAACTCTTTATCATAGAGGCAAACACGAGTGGCACAGGCATAGGAGCAATAAAACAATAAGCTAAACACCCAATTGCCTTTCTGAACAAAACCTTGGCCTTGAAACACATGGGATTGTCAACATACGAGAAGGAATTTTAAGCAATTATTAAGGCCATTAAAATAATGGCATCACTACCTCAATGGTTGAAAAATGGTACAAACCAATCACCGACGCCTTATGTACCTATTGAAGTAGTGGATCACAATCCCATTACAACAAACTTGGTTACCCAAGTTGTTTGGATACGACTTCTAAGTGATATATAGGAGTGAGAAGTAAAAATTGGGCAGCTAACACATTATCAACCATTTCTAGCACTAAACTATTAACAACGACCATATGTCAGGTGCAAACTCAACTTTTGGGGGAAAGTAGGTAAGTTGGGATGAAGATGCCGCAATTCAAGACATTATCAAGAAACTAAAGTCAAGAGAAATGAATTCAAGAAACTACGAGTGGAGGGAGGAGCTGCTAAGGTGGAAGGGGAGATTGGTGATTGGGTTTAATTAGGAGCTGAGGAGAGAACTAATTTCTATAAGTCAAGATGGTCTATAAGGAGGATATTCGGGGATTACTGCTACAACAAAAAGGATTCAAGCCATCTTTTATTAGAAAAACGTAACCAAGGACGTTAGAGTTTATATGAGAGAATGCCAGGTATGTCAAACAAGCAAGCATGAGAATACCCCATATCCAGGAAGTCTCTAGCCCTTAGCAATTCCAAAAAGGTATTGGATGGAGATTAGCATGGATTTTATAGATAGCCTACTAGTATCTTAAGGCAAATTCGAAATATTCGTGGTAGTAGACAGGCTTAATAAATATTCTCATTTCATACTAATCAAACACCCACACACAATAGATGAGATAGCCTTATCCATTGCCAAGTTGCACCTTCAAAGAGCTCAACACCAAATGAAACAAATTGACAAAAGGAGGGTAAGCAGGGGGTTTGAGGTGGGACAATTTGTGTTTCTGAACCTCCAACCATATAGACAACATTTAGTGCAAAATCGAAGCAATAATAAAATCTCCCCTTTGTTTTATGTACCCTATCAAATTATTGAAAGGGTTGTTAAGGTGACCTACAAGTTACAATTACCACTAGAATCACTCATTCATTCAACGTTTCATGTGTCCCAACTAATGAAGTGTGTCATGTAAAAGGATCCTATCTCTACAAATTTACCTATGAAACCTCACTACCTCAAGCGAGTTCCAAATTTTGTTTTGCATGGAAGAACAGTGAAGGTTCACAACAAACCAGCAACTCAAGTACTAGTACAATGGTCCAATGGCGCACCTTCAAATGCAACTTTGGAATCTCTGTTCGAGCTACAAAAGCGTTTCTCTAAAGAACCTTGTGGGCAAGGTTTTCAAGGAAGGGGGCATTGTTGTGGGAAAAGGAAGAAAAAGGACGTGGGAAGCAATGGTACAAGTTTAAATAATGAATGATGTCGTATAGTCACAGCAACTTAAGTGAAATGTTGCCATTTTTATGTAACTCGTTATGAGTAGAGAATTAACACCTATTAAGAACGGATAACTGCTATTTATATATGTGCCATTGTAGGGGGAAAGACCGACAGGAATGATATGAATTATTCTGATTTTCTACATTTTCTTCTCTCACTCTAACAATCTCTGACATTCTCTCTTCTCTTTCTCACTCACCCCTACGATTTGCTTCTGTTAAGCAACAGATACTAACTGGGACTCCCCAATTCGTTTAACAAAATGTTCAGTTTTACCTTAAAACATAAATTATCAAGAGACTTGAAACTAATAAGGTCAACTAAGATTACAAAGCAATTATCGAATTCCTCAAACAATTTAAAAGTTGACATAACCATTGCAATAATGGCAACAAATAAAGAAACATTAAGCCACAGCAACAATTGAGTTGCCAATATTCAAACTCTAAAACCCTAATACGTGAATTAGTTACAAATTATACTTGTCTATTGGGCTTATGGTTTTGATCTGAAACTTCTATGAAAAAAAAGAGCACAGATTAGAATTACGTGGTGTTGCGGGTGCCGTGGGATTGTTGGTCGTCGTCGTCGTCGTCGTCGTCGTCGTTGTCGTCGACTTCTTCGACTTGAAGTTCCTCAAATTCAAGCTGTCGAATCTGTTCGATTTGTTGCCTTTCAGCCGCCGGAATTCCATCATCCTCCATTATGCTCTTCTCTAACGAATGTTGTTTGCTAGGCTCTTGTCTGAAAGGATGAACTAACTTATATTTAGTAGTCAATTTATCTTTTTGTATAACTTATCTTTAGTTGTAATAAATATTAATTTATCACTAACATGTGTTTTTATTTTTAGTGTCTGTTACTATTTTCATTTGCATTATTTTTTTATTATTTTAGCTTTGTTTACTATAAAAAAATAAAATTATATAATTAACACGTTTTCATCTAATTAGAAAATTATTTTTAATACCATTTGAAATTATTATTTATAATCTCACTAAAAATTATTTTTCTTTAGTTGGAAAATTATTTTCTAATATTAAAAGAAAACTATTTTCAAAATTAAATAAAACATTTTTAAATTTAATTAAGAAGGTTCTTTTATTATTTATTTAAAATTTAATTAAAAAACTTTCTTTAATAAATAAAAATAATTATTTTAAACTTTTAAAAAAGCTCATTTTTCTAATTAATAAATAAAAATACTTTTATCAATTAAACCAAGAAAAATATCTTTTGTAATAAATCAAGAAATTCAATATTCATAACCAAAAAAATTTAAATAAATTGAATAATAATTATCTAAATAAATAAAATTGTAAATTGAATTTATCTCAATTAAACTAGAATAAATAAATTTAATTAAGAAACACCTTTTTTAATTACTTATGAAAAATATTTCTCAATTTTAAAGAGAATAATTAATTAATTTTAATACAATTGAACCTAATTAATTCTAATTTTAGAAACTACTTTTAATAATTATTTTGATTCTTAATTTAATTTTAGAATTGAATTATCGTATTTACATTCTAAAATTAAATTAATAATTAAAATAATTATTAATCTTAATTATATTAATAAAAATAATTATCTTAATTTTATAGTTGAATTTTGATTTTAAACTTTATGTTTAAAAATTAGGTTAAATTTGGAATACGATATTTCATATTTAAAATATTTTTGTTCGGTTTTAAAATTACTTTAATCTAAAAACTAAATAAATTATCCCTTTTTTAAGTTTAATTCACACTTAAATTTGTATCAAACAAACCTCATTCCAAACTTGTGTCTAAACAATTCTATTCTAAGCTAATAAAACCGTTACCGAATGTTTGGTACAGAGTAATAACTATTCTATTTTTTTCCTATTCCTATCATATTATTAAACTTGTGTTTTGTTTTCTAACAAAACACAGAATAAGTAAGCATGTAGAATATGCATTCTTAAAATTCGAAAAATAAGTAAAACCGTATACTACCTATCTTTATCTATTCTACGAATACCCATTCTTTTCAAAGACAACTTTATCCTTCTGTGTTTATCCCTCTTCGACATCTTCCACTTCGGCTATCTTCAGCCTGAAGCTTCTTCTCCAGTGTCGTGGGTTCTCTAGTATCGTGGGTTAGGTTGGGTTCTCCAGTGTGCGACTGCTAGCTATGTGCCCTCTGATAAGCAGCATCGTATTTGCCTGAGAAGCCTGGAAAGTCCAGTCTATTCTTGCTGTTTTATACTGTTACAGTACCGTCCTACAAGGGTCGAATTTTTCCTAGTGCTTCTCGTGTATTGGTTTGTATGAGATCCTATTCTGTAGCCTTGTTTTGGGTCTATTAGAGGTAGATAATATGATTGAATCAAAAGGGTTTCGAGAATTGGACATTCCTAATTATGTGGAATTTCAATGGATTTTGTATCTTGGTATTGCTTTTCATGTCTTACAATCAAAGGAATTCTCTGGAAAGTTCGTTGATTGTGAATTCAGGTTCGGTCCCTGTCTTGAAACAGGACTTCAAAGGCAGGAGAATGGCTGAAATTGGTGTTAATATTACGACCAATGCACAAGTGTTTCGGAAGCTGGTGATCCTAAATTATGCAACGGCTTGTATGAGCATGAGGGTCATAGAGGTTGATGTGAGTATTTGTTTTCTCATCCAAAATGCAGTGCGGATGGGTTATTTGATGACATTAGGTTCTTCTATTGTGGGTGTCAATGATTTGTTGTTTTGGGTTATGTTGTTTTTGGCATTAATAATAATAATAATAATAATAATAATAATAATAATAATAATAATAATAATAATAAGTAAAAAATCTATAATAATAATTAATAACAATAACTAACTAACTAACTAACTAACAACAACAACAACAACAACAATAATAATAATAAAGTTAAGAATAATAATGATAATAAATAAATAAATAACAATAATAAAGTTAATAATAATAATATAAGAAGAATAATAATAATTAATAATAATAAAGATTTTAATGATAAATATAAGAATAAAATTAATTGATAAAATTAATAATAATAAGAATTGGAATAAGTAGAAAATTTGGCAAAGATAATTAATAATAATAATAATAATTAATAATGGTAAGAATAATAAATTTAATAATAATAATAATAACAACAACAACAATAATAATAAGGATATTTTGGTCTTTTTTTAGTTATTCCTTTGTCATTCCAAATTTATATTTTCAAACCAAACACAGGAATAAACATTCTTTATCTATTCTATTCCTTGAACCAAACACAGTAATACTTATTTTATTCTATTCCTTATCTTTTCTATTCTTAAGAATAACTATTTTATTCTTTGTCTATTCCATTCCTTGAACCAAATAAGTCATTATTCTTAACCTTGAATAAACTTAAACCTAAAGCCAAACAGCCCATTTCATAAACTTGTTTCTAAACACCTCCATCTTCTAGTTAGGAAACCGTAATCTCATAAGGATGAAACTCTAGCCACCAAGGCTCTTCCTACCGTTGTGGCCACCACAGTCATAGGCTATTAGTGCCTAACGTTGCTAGCCCTCATGCAGAAACTGCTACCATCATCGAGCGCCCACAACCACCAGTGAGCACCTTCAAATGTAATCACTGCCAGTAATTGCTCTAGAACATGCACAACTGGCCAACAACAAATTCAAGAGAACAACCTCATTAACTACTTTAAGCAGATCTGGTAGGTAATGCTGTCAGTTGGGTATCCACCATTGCCTAGTATAAGTCGCAACTGCTCTAGTTAAGAGTAGCTATCTTTAGCCATCAACTGCAATGTCACTACTCTTATCCGCTCCTCGCCTGCATCTCCAGCAACCTACACATGCCAAAGTTCATTAAGAAACAAGCATCACTTACAACCAAAAGCACCATTTCCCTCAACATTCGATTATCAACGGTGTATACTATATACTATTAGACTTATTCCAAAATTGTATAACCCAAAAAACTAACAACCTTTTTGGTTTACAGTAATAGGTATTCTATTACCTATCTACTCCTAAAAATTAGGAATTCTTTGTTTGGTTAACAAAAAGACTACAGAATAACCATTCTTAGCGTTAGTAATTCCTAGATATCAATGACTAGATAAAGATAACTAACCCTTGTCTTTACCTATTACATGCACGTCCGGAATAGGTAAACGTAACAAATTGTTCAACTTGACAATTTTGTCCTCTCCTCCCACGATACTTTCTCACTTACGCAGCAGCAAGTTCATCCTCTCCTCCCACAATTCTTTATCACTCACGTGTAGTGGCTCTCTCTCCTGTGCTCATCTCTTTTCTCCACTCTCTGGCCTGGTCTCACTCACGTTCTTCTCTAGCTCTCCCTCTTCACGCTATCGTCGGTTTTCTCTAACATTTCTCTGCTAGCTATGTTGGTTCGGTAAGGATAACCTTTCCCCTAACATTTGTAGTCGGTAATTGCTTTTTTCTTCAGTTTTTCTTGCAAACCTAACTTGACCCATTTGTGAAAGGAAACCAAATGCTGGTAAAGGGCACAAGTCTTTTGTTTCTCATTTTCTTGAATCATGATCATGGATCCAGCTTGTTATGTTTGCAAAAGCAAATCGATTGTTTGATTTGCAAAGTTATGAATATTGTTTATCTATAATCTCCATCTTCTATCAAGCATTGTCCCATAGCCACTCATTGTCCATGAGTCATTTAAATGTGTTTGCATCAACTTATTTGAAGTTGGAGTGAAAAATCATCTGAACTGCTTGGGATGTGTTAATTGCTAATTGATATGATTGAAGTGTGTCTGAGTTATCTGGGTGGTATGAATTATGTTGAAGATGCATTATCTGTGTGGCATTAACATGGACTGCAGAGTGTCTGCGTTATCTGGATTATGGCACTGACTAGAAAAGTTTGTTCCCAGATAGATTTACATTAGAGCAAAAACTAGAAAAGGAAACCACTAGTTGTTAAAATTAATAATGAATGAATTTAGACCTTGACAAAATTTTTATTTCTTTCAATATACTATATATGGTATGAATGTAGTTGGAGAGACTGGTTCCCTGCGTTATCTTCATGTTGTGGAACATAGGAAAATTTATTAATCACCTTCAGAGAAAAGATTATTATTGGTCTTAATATAATTTCATCATTGACAAACTTGTTGGATCATTGATAAATTGTTGTTGGTTTTTAGATATGAAAACAGAGAATAAGGCTTAAAGTTGAAAGAAAATAAATGTAAGGCATGTATAGCATTACATAGTCTCAAGCATAAGTAAAGGGATATGTATAGCAGTATATATGTAAAGGGATATTAGATGAACACATAAGTAACTGTTGTGATGTAAACCACTACTGCATAACTTAACTTCTTTAGAATAGCAGATTATAACTTAATTATAGTGAATTTCAAATTGAATATTGAATAAATGGTGTTATTAGCAATTGAAACATGTCATAAAAAATTCTTAAAATGCTTTAGTATGACAATTATGTTTATGTTAAACTATAAAAAGAAATCATGTAAGTTACAAAACTTTATTTACTTCAAGCATACTTCAAATCCTTTGTTTCATTTTAGTGTTCACGAATTTGCACAGGGTGACTAGTTAAATCACTAGCCACGCACGAGAGTGACTAATTAAGTCACCCCATGACTAGCCACATATGGGGGTGGCTAATTAAGTCACCCCGTGACTAGCATTTAACTTAAGTCACCATAGTGCATGACTAACATTTAAGTTAGTCATACCACCTTGAAGGTGGTGACTTATCACCACCATGAGGTGGTGACACTTGTCACCACTTTTCTTTTCTTTTTCTTTTCAATTTTTTATTTCTCTTTTCATGCAACTTTACATGACTTTCCCTTCAACCTATATGCGAAATTCACAAAAATAATCCAATTAATATTCATGCAATATTCACACCATTTGTACTCAATTTATCTCACATTTGGATCAAAACACAAAGATCTATAACCAAAATCAAGATATGAATGTACTTCCTTTTCCCTTAGCTAGTAGGGTCATTATGCTTATTATGCTTTTGCCTTTCTTTTTATCTTCCTTAAGAAAAGAAAAAAAATTGGGATGGAATGAGTCACGGTTATGACAATTTAAGTCACGATCATGATAAGAGTAAAATGTTGAGAAATTCAAGCCATTCATGAAACAAACGATAGGATGGAATTTCATGGTCGTCCATCACATTCGCCCTTATTATATATATACTTAATGATAGTTTTACCAAAGTTATCTTTGTACATTTATGTTGTATTATGCCTCCTTCAATATTAGCCTCGTACAAATTGCGTGGACCAACCCATTTTCTAATATTGAAGTGATATGTGAGGTCATAATGAATAGTAAATGAAGTTAAAGGTTTCATTTTTGTCAAGTAAACTTTTACACTTTTTGATGTATATAAAAATGTTGTTTGTTCTTTAGAAGTCTTTATTGTGAAAATAAAAAGAGTGAAAGATGAAGAGAATGTTGAATCTTTGTGTATTTCGATGTATCTCTAATACAAGTACAAAGGAGTATTTATATACATAAGAGGTTAAGGTTAAAGAGGAAATAATCTCTAATGTGATACATTGTAATCCCGAATATCAAACTATAATCCCTTTTTTGGTGGGATATAATCCCTGATTTACATATAACGTTTACATCCCCCCCAATCTGAAGGTGGTAAAGAAGAGAACAGCATGAGTTTGGAAACAAGATCTTGAAACCGTCACAGAGGATGAGATTTGGTGAAGATGTAATATCCCGTTCCCCTACTAAGGGTTAGAACCCTAAATTTTGGTGCACGTGAACTTAGAGGCTTTGAAGAGGGTGTGAGAATTGTATGTCCGTCAAACGGACACTTCGGGTGAATTGGAACATTTTGGATGGCTCATGTCCGTTTAACAGACATGCAGATCCATTTAACAAACCTTCTCGGATGAATTTGGATTGCTTGGCCAGTCTATGTCTGTTTAACGGACATGCAAGTCCGTTTAACGGACATCTTTGGGGAAGCTTTAGTAAATCGCATTTGTGATCGTTTTAAATTTGGTACATGTGGTCTTAAGTGAGATTATGATAAAAATGTATCATATTTGGATACACATTGATGAATTGGATTATTGCACACATTAAAATCATTGATCATGCACTCAATTGACATTTTTCGGGTATAATTGGTAATA
>JANVCL010000001.1:7901247-7911308 GCA_026546855.1 Erythroxylum incrassatum
TTACATGTAAGAATGTGAATGAATATTTCACAATAATCGAAACACTCTTAGCCCTTTCCAAATTACTATTCTACCCTTCCCATCGGAGGTGGGATGTTACAACTCCCCCTCCTAATAAAAATTTCGTCCTCGAAATTAATGTTTGGTTAAGGAAACGGGCGGTTTCTTTCATAAAACCTTATTTAATGAATTCGATAGGTCTCTCAATCCCATCACACTTTCTTAACTTAATTCCTTAGTGAGTTTCATAACCTGTCTTACTATATTCGCTACTTCAACGTGATCCACCAACATTCATCCGTCTTTCAAAAGCCACTTCGGTTTGATTCCACATTCATTTCACTCACTAACAGTAATCATTTCTCTAGGCCCTCTCTATTACAATGTAATGGTGGACGACTCTTTTGTCGTCTAACGCTTCATAGAGAATTCTAATGGTGTCACCAAGATAACGCTTATTGTATCTGTAGTCATTTTACACTATACATCAATCCCATGTTCCTAAGACTTCCAACAGTTAGGACTACTGGCAACTCAAACATGTAGTCACTCGGTTCTACATTCTTTACCAACAGTTGTTCTTTCGATGTACTCTTACTAGGACATAGATCTTCGATTGTTCCTTATGTTTTTACTAACAGTGCTTAATCCCCATTTATAAGTATCATTTACTCGCAAATTAGATCTATTTCCAATTCCCCGATAAAATTTACAAGTTCTAACTCCTCGATTTAGGCTTTGTCAGTTCCTTGATACATAACTGATTTCAATCCGATAACTAATCACCTCTTCGCCCCTTCTTACTCGACATTAATACTCTCGATTTAATAACCTTAACATTCAAATTTGAAATACTCTGTTCTTGAATATTTTAGTCAAGGCAATATCCTTTGTATTTTAGTCACACGATCACATTTTTCGTATTCAATTTTCAAAATCCAAATTCATTGTCAACTTCACAAGAAGAACCGTACTTTATGAATCGCCAATTTGGGGTCTTGCTAAACGTTTCATGTAAGACTGATCTTAAATTCAACTTTTAATAGTACTTTGGTTTGCCCAAAATTTAACTCGACATTCTATGCTCTTTAATTCATTAGTATTGGTGACCTCAATCTCAAAAGTTGTTTTATACCCTCATCGAATGTTTTGTTCAATGCACCAATGTACAACACTAACTTTATGGGAAATACTCATTTGCTTAATCAACATCCTTCTATACCCCTATTCATTTAAACTCCACAATTTCCTCAACTTTAATGGTCTTTATAGTAGATTTCCCTGCACATATAATGTCTCGAACTATCGAAGTAATCACTACTGTAACAAGTTTTACACCATGCATTCAATAGTCAACGCATGAGACTATAGTTGTCTCAATGCTTATGAAATCACTTTCTTATGCTTCCAGTCCCAACTATAAAACATCATTGGATAGAAATCTCAAATCCCTAATGGCAAATGATATTATTCTCATTGGTGTCTCCACGCTTTCGAACCAAATACTAGTATTCAAATTTTACTTCCCGAGACAAAATTGTCCCTCAGTACTCAAATCCCATTATATTGCCACAATAGAATGTATCAAAATCTCTAATGGAAACCTGGATATATATATACTGCAAAATCTTCAAATCGCAACGGTATCATCAACCCGGGGGTTATAAATTCCTCAAAAATTTGTTGGGAAGTCATCACTGATGCGGCTTATATATTATATCACAATTTGTCCACATTTCATCTTACTTTTTCTAAAGCACATTCAGAATATTGACATCATGTTACTTGAATCACATTAATCTTCAAGATGGGGTATTATGATCTTATCCAAATTTCCTTGTGCCTATGATTTATCTCTTTAGTTAGCATATGAACCTAAATTCACCCCGAATTCACAAATCCACTTACGTAGTCGTCACTCTCAATAGCCTTTCTGACTCTTATGCCTGAGTCTTCACTACAGATATAACTCCAATATTCACTTTTGACTCACTTTTGTTCATTTCAGATTTGGTTCTTCATTAGTCATTATTATTACTATTATTTTTTTAACGGAATCAACTGGTTTACTGACCATGCCTCAGTGATTTCTCCTCCATATTATTCATGATTCCAGTTCCCATGCTTTCTTATTAGTTTCCACATTTCATAGGATCTCAATAAGATTTCCTAGGATCTCGATAAGATCAAATCGTATTATAACGGATAAGGTCAAAACACCCTCGATAATAAGGTTCCATGAAGTATTAGGTAATGTATATACCATCCACAATCCTTACATCTTACCTAATTGTATTCACGGCAAGTCTCCAATTAAGAACATTCACTAATGCTATGTACATTCCAATTGACTCTAGATAACATTTCTATCCCTGTTCCTGTCCATGGGTGGGGTTTCCCGTATGATCATCACAAAACCCTATTTTTGTGTAGGCCAATATTATGCCCTGCACTTTCTTCCTCATAGAAACACATATCTTACTAGCGATTCTACTCCGATTTCCCCGCATTTACCTCTTCGGGAGCAACATCATTTCATAGTAATTGAACTATCATTGTAAGCGCATTCACTCTTCTTCTTTTGATTCAGTATCTCTTCTTTAATCGCGTATATAAATAAATATCCAAACTTAGACGTATTTCTACTTTCTCCGTACTACACACCATTCATCACTTATCCTCACTTGTAAAATCATTTATATCTAGTCTATTTCCCTCTTCTCTCTCTCTCTTTTTTGTCACATCTCTATCACATTCAAAGGTAGTTTATCTACCTTGTCAATCCATATACTTTTTCTTATTCCATATTTTATCATCCACAATCAATTCAGACACATAGATACCTGGTCACCCTAAAATTTTGATCTTGATTACACAACCATATTCTTTTTATCCAACAGTCATTTTGCATCCGAGTCGAACCTTTCATGATCATAATTTCCTATAACCGAACTGGTACATTTTAGTCTCATCCTTTCCACATATATTCTTATTATCCTCAAACTGAATTGATCTGTACATTTCCGAAATGTCTCAGTATGTCTCATGTGTTCAAATTCTCAAAACAATCATTATGATAGAAATTCTAAACCATGTACCCAATTTAGCCCAGGAGACTTTCATTGTGTCTCCGTGCATATAAAATCACAATAAATCGCATCTTGGTCTCCGGTGTAAAACTTCCTCACATTCAACATAATCTCCAAATTTAACTGGCATAAGTAACATCATTCCTACGGTTTACACATCAAACAATCCACAACAATGGGATATCCTCACAATAAAATATGAACATCGTACCCTTAATACCTTCACCAATACAATTGTGCTAGATAGTTGTCTAATATATCTACAACCTTCATTTTGGCACATTATGATATACCATCACTTTTCTCACTATTTGTATCACTTTAAACACTTAACACATAATCATGCAACTCAGACTAGGGATCAGTTGCTATCGTCTGCTTTGCCATGACCAGAATGCATATAACTCAACACAAATTTCAGAATGCCCATGTACAATTGTACTTCTGGGCTCTGATACCACCTATGTAGCATCCCACTCCCGCAAGACCCGAACCTGACATCGTGGGTGATATCCGGGCCCGTGCCTCATGAGGGTGGTATGCTAGAGCAGTCAGATGCGGTCAAAAACTCCGTATAACATTTTTTTAATATGAATATATGCATGAAAATCAGAAAACAATTTGGGCCCGCTGTAATTGTATTTTTCAGTCATAATAAAACACTCGACAGTATTTAGCCATTTAATATACCACAATCTATAACCAAATTGGGCCCAATTTTATTCACAAACATTTTCAGTTAATATATTACAATCAATAGAATGTCAAAAGCCAATTGGGGCCCACCGAAATACAAAGCACTATTGTGCAGGAATTGCGAAAATATAAATTGCTACAAGAATAGAATGCCACTTACAGTCCCAAAATAATATACTCAAATTTTCCAGTGTTATTGAACAGAAATTTTCGGTACCGAAAACCAAATTAGTCTGTCACTTGGCGATTTTTCCGATCTGGAAAGTTTCCCCGAAAATTTTCCAGCAAATTCCCAAAATTTCCCAAAAATGTAAAACATATAACAGTCCACTCCAAATAATTTTTCGAGCACGAATTCATATTCTTCCACAAAATTTACATTTAGGCACGTATACCGAAAAATGTCATGAATGCAGATACAGTCATTTTTATGTGCAAATTTCACTATTCCCGTATAATGCTATGCATGAATATTGCAACACGATACTAAACACTCTCGGCCCTTTCCAACTTACTATTTTACCTTTCCCATTGGGAGTGGGATGTTACAAATAATATATCAATATTACTTAAATAAATTTGCATCATATATTAAATATTATTAATTAATAAAATAACAAGAATGTTTAATTTTATTTATTATCAATAAAAATAATAAAATTATTTTAATCATTAATAAAAACATAAATTAGAAAAAATGTTTAAAATAAAATTTATTTAATAAAATATACAAATAATTATATAAATATGACAAGTTAATAATACATGTGGTTTATTGATTTTTAATTATCTCCTGTGACATCACATATTCCTTCGTGTGTTCAAAAAATGTCAAATCGACAAAAAATTATAGACAAAACTTAAGTCCCGTGCTCTAACCTTCCCTGGTGCTAGGAAAAGAAATAAAATTGATAAAAGCTTTTAAAAGATTAATCTGTTTTATTTGAAAAATTAATGACGCTATTTTCTCCTCGTTTTTGTACCACATACTCACGCATAGGAATTGCGTTATTCTCTTGACAAATGGTCATTTTGACCCTAATGTTTACGCTAATCATCAAATCGGTTCGTAGCCAACAATGTCCGTGGAGAAACGGCAATTGCCTCAGCATTTGGATCTGCGAGAAACCAAATTGAACACGTAACAAGTGATATTGACTTCGATCAGTCCATGACTTCTACAATCATTTTGTTTCTTGTCTTTTACCTAGGGCTCCACGGAGGCTTCTTTTCTTCCTTGTTGTCGTGGATTTAGAAGGCGATGGCTGGTTGTCAGAGGAAGAGACACTGGGTTCACCGGAGGTTGTGGAAGAGTTATCTAATTCAACCAGCATGAGTACTACCAAACAAATGAAGTGAATTAACGGATGGAAAACTCCATCAGAATTTGAGCTCGACCGTAACGGAACAATTATGTTTTTCACAAATTAATTTTCTAAAAATTAAGATGACTTTAATTTTATAAAATATTAATATATAAATCATAATAAAGCATTAATCTAAATGTGTACTTGATTTTAAAGCTGGGTTATGTTATTGTCATATCTTTCGAATTATTTTTGAAATCGATCCATTTTAACCACCATATTGACACAAATGTCCAACCTTTAACGATATTCATATAATAGGTTGAGAGAACTTTATAATTCTTAAAGAGAGAATTAAGCATTAAGTGCTAGCTCTATTAAAATTTAAGCCTATTTATAATAAGTTTTTGATATTTTAGTAATTTAATTGAAATTAAATTCTATTTTCAATTAAACTTTAATTAGAATTACAAATAATTCTAAATAAATAACAATTATGTTTAAACAAGATCTAGTGTTTCATATTGATCTTTATTTATTAAATATCTCATATTTAAACATTAAATTTCTTAAACTTTTCATATAGATCATTTGGAAACAACATTTTTACCAATTAAGGGTAAAGTTATATACCATTGGATTTTCTAAGACCCCGCATTTTAACGAGATTTCTACTGGATGTTGTTGTTGAAAGTTTCTTAAACTTTACAATCAAGTCCAACTTGATTAGAATATCTTTTCTCCCTTCAATTTATTCTTTAATAAGAGACCCATTAGGGTTCTAACACATGTTGACAATGATTATAAATTATAATTCTAATTCATAATTATAATCATCGATCAAGATTGACGTCTAGCAATGCAACATGACTATCTAAATATTAAGAAATATCAAAATGTATTAATTTATCTTTGATACTCCAATTAAACAATTTATAATCATCGATCAAAATTGACGTCTAACAATGCAATATGACTACCTAAATATTAAAAAATATCAAAGTAGTTTTGACTAATCTTTCTGTGCGTGATTTTTTCGTATAATTCCATCATTTCATCATACAATATTCCGATTAGACATAAAGTATGAGATTAACATTTACTCTATTTAAAGTTCAATCATATTAGTTCTTTGTCATTAGCTATCATTCAATTAATGACATTTGTAAACTATTTACAAAACGTCATTTCACCTTGGTCAAAGATTTCTCGAATCAACACTAATCGAAAACATCACTTTCCCTAATTACTTTAAGGTAATGAACTATATCTTGATCACTCAATTACCTTCATATAGTTCATGCTACATCAAATTACTATTGACTAACCGACCCATTATTAAATATAAGTCATAAGTAGTATCAAAATATAGCAATCCCTATACAAGATAACTTTGGCGACCTTAAATCAAATGATCACTTATACAATCGTCACGATAAGAATTTTATAGACATATAAGTAATGTTCCAAATGGATTTCTCATATCGGTTGTTCAGTGAACTTGTTCTCCAACAAGCAAACACACTTTTGTTATATTTTAGCTTATGAGATGGACTACTTCCTTCGTAAGGAAAAATATAACATGTGCTAGTCTTTTTACGTTCTATTAATGTCCAATCTTAATAGAACAATGATTATGAACAACTTAGAGATAATATATAAATGCAATATGAATCTCACAATTATAATTTAATAATAATTTCATTTGCAATGTACAACTATTCAATAAATTTTATCATAACATCTAAACATGTACAAGATAAAAATTGTCTTTAAATAATTATTACTAAACTACAACTAAACCGATTGACTGTAAGACATATAATTAGTTTACTTAATAAGTTTTTTAGTTAATTTAATTGTGAGGTTAATACAAGCTAGGTTTAAATAATCTGTTAACTTAATTAAATCATTAGTTACATTAAGCAAGATTGGAGTTAATTAAATAAGGTGGATCCATATGTGAAAAATTAATACAATTTTTATAATTTTATTTTAAGAAAATGGGCCCTATATTGTTGTGGTAGAATAAGGCCAGCAGAAATAATAAATTAATATTAAAACTGTCAAGTCAATATTAATAAATTAATATTAAACTTACTTGGTAGAAAATTGACGTCATAATATAGCCATCAACTTTTTTTAAAATTATTTTAGAGATATATTTAAATATTTTTATAGTTAAGTCGGCTGTGCTAGGCCCAGGTCCACGCGTCCACGGCCCATTCGCATGAGGTAACTTCCCATACATACGTAAAGACCTACGTAAAGACCTAAACCTAGCAGCTATTTCATATATAAGGTACTACTTTCCCATGATATAGGTACGACATTAGAACCTTGATATTCTTTGTTTATAGCCACCAAAACCCTCACTAAAAGACTAACTTGAGCGTCGGAGGGGTCTGCCGGCTATCAACCCTTGGCGTGCCTTGTGCTGTTTTCCAAATATTCTCTTGCTAAAGATAACCAATCTCATAGATCCAAACAGCAGCGTCCTGCTTCACCAGAATCAGTCAGAACCAGGTTCATATAGTAAAATAATCCTCAACCACCTGCAAGTTCATTTGCCAAAATTCACCTCACAATTCATATGGTAAAACAGTGGTTTGCTAAATATATTGGCACAGTAACAATTGGGATAAGTGTCTCACTGAGTGCTTTACTTTTTGTTGATCATTATGCTGCATATCCTTACCGACAGCATAATACTATGTAAATGCAAAAGCATTGTGTCATATAAAATTAGTTAACGGGTTTGCAATTTTCAAATATTTTGAGCTTCATTTCTACTTGGAGTTGGACTCTGGCGGCTAATTACCATGGTTATTCAACTATGTCACTGTTCAGGCAGGAAGTTGGCACCCCTAGTCTTTCAGCTTATAATCACTTC
Source organism: Erythroxylum incrassatum (assembly GCA_026546855.1). Classification (NCBI taxonomy): domain Eukaryota; kingdom Viridiplantae; phylum Streptophyta; class Magnoliopsida; order Malpighiales; family Erythroxylaceae; genus Erythroxylum; species Erythroxylum incrassatum. Next base: position 7,909,233 of record JANVCL010000001.1, read on the forward strand.
ATTTTGAAGCTAATCTTAATTAGGAGCACTATAATATTCAAATTGGCTATTTCATGAAATTTTTTATTGAAGACATTAACACAAAACTGGACGAAAGAGGGATGAAAATATGCTTATCCTCAAAAATATTTTATTTTTATAATCTTTGAATTTTCAAAGAAAGATCCTATAATAATGCATACGCTCCTCAGGGATTAGGCAATCTCATGCCTGGACACATAAAGAGTTAACTTTTTCTTTTGTCAAGAGATGACTTTGCCATTGATATATGCGTGGCATCTCTAAATAAAATAGTTTGATTCCATCAAGAAAAAGAAAAAGAAAATAGGATTGTTACTTTAATTAAATATTCAATCCTCTGCTCTGGAAAACAAATTTCTAGATATATCCATCGCTGAGAACGTGTACTTTAATTTAGGAGGATGACCATGAATCATTTGTTTAATTATTCTTCCAAAGCTTGAATTCAAGTTGAGGCCTTTCCTTCAATTTCAATTCCCCTATAGTTATCACTGCAACATTAAATTGACTCTCGCATCATTACAAGTCAACACAGCAAAACAAAATAAATCCCACCCATCCAAGTTGATTGTTCTTTGTCATACTTGCCACCCTAGCATTTGGAATCTGCCTTCGTGTCGCCCATCAATTGCAAAGGAAAAAAAATTTCCAACCTTTTCTTTATATACTTTTAGTCAGTGCCGCATCTTTATTACACCAGCCTAGCTCTCAGTTAAAATCTAATGTAGGTTCTCCACATCAGCTATAGACTACGCCGCTGGGAAACATCGTAATTTGTATGATGTTATACTTTTCGGAAATCCTTTTCATAGTTTTAGAATTATCTTTAATTGTAAGTCTTAATTTTATTTTTAAATGATTTTTAAAGTTTTTATGTAATTTTGTTCTTAAATTTTAAAATAACTTGGCTCTTATTTTAAAAAATTAATGATACTTATACTACTTTTAAAAAATTATTTTAAAAATTTAACGATACGTGATGTCAACGCAAAGGAGCAAACTTACTTTGATACAGTCAATGGTAAACGTTATAAAAAAGACGAAGTTGTTTGTTTGAAAATGGGCAAACCAGGAGTTGCCCATTTTAAGGTGAGTTTGATTTATCTAAATAAAAAAATATATGTTTTAAAATGATATAAAATCTTTCTAATAATTCTTTTAATTTGAATGAGTAAGATGTACAAAATATTTCACGTAGTTTCATTTATTTTAAATAATATATTTATAATTTTATATTGTTAAAAAGATTGTGGTGTTGGAATTTTTTTAAAATGAATTTATTTTAAACATTTGTCAAGTTATTTTAATAAAAATTTTATGAACATATTATTTCAGAATTTATATAATTAATTTTTCCTTAAAATGCTTTTAAATAATTTTAAATAATAAAAATTTAAAATAAATAAGATGCATATCATTTCTAATATTTAAAATCTCGGTCACTCTAGTAAAAGTTAATTGTATGCATTCAAAAAAAAACTATATATGATACCTAAATTGTTCATTTATAAGCACTCTAAATTAACAAGCATATTCCATCGCACTTTATAACCAGCCTATAAGCAGTGATGCAAAACTCAGTTATGTTCTAGGACAGGGTTTAACTTAACCTCATTTCCTATATACAAAACTCAGTTATGTTCTAGGATAGGGTTTAATCATTTCCTATATACAAAACTCAGTTATGTTCTAGGATAGGGTTTAATTGTTTTACCAAATTGTTTATTGTCTGATAAACAAGTTGGTAAAACAATTAAATAGTAAATCGGAACAACAGTTTAGACACAATCATAATAATGAGGTCTAAACATCGTAATTTAAAAATCTGCCTACCAGTGACCGTGGATCTCCAGCTAGACACAGGACATCCACTTTCCTGTATTAAATGACTAAATGGTTCCCAAACCCTCCGCTTCTTCAGCTTTGAGACTACAAGATCAGAACCCAAGGATTAACTCTACATGTATCGTCACACACGTGAACGTCTATATATATTCACCTCAGTTCATAACGAGTTAAACCCACAAAAGGTTCAAACGTTTCTTTCGATTTCCT
>JANVCL010000001.1:7911408-7921429 GCA_026546855.1 Erythroxylum incrassatum
AGACCTAAACCTAGCAGCTATTTCATATATAAGGTACTACTTTCCCATGATATAGGTACGACATTAGAACCCTGATATTCTTTGTTTATAGCCACCAAAACCCTCACCAAAAGATTAACTTGAGCGTCGGATGGGCCTGTCGGCTATCAACCTCCGACGTGCCTTGTGTTGTTTTGCAGGTATTCTCTCGCTAAAGACAATCAATCTCATTGATTCAAACAGCAGCGTCCAGTCACACTAGAATAAGACAGAACCATTTTTAAATGTTAAAGTTTTATTTATATATTCTGAAACTTTAAAATTAAAATTTCCAATCGGTATAATGGTTAGGGTGAAAATTGACCCTTGTCTTATTTTGCTCCCATTATTTGACCACAAAAGGCCCACTGCCGATGCCAGATGGAGAGAATGCAGTAGCAAAAGCCACCAATCAACAATGATGAACTCGTTCCCATCCGTATGATTAAGGTTTGGCGGCTAACTAATCTAATGGTCACAAGAAAGCCCCACCAGCACTCACCATAGACCGCCGGAAGAAAGAAAATTCAACTCTCCATAATAACTAATAACATATCAAACCTTATCATCTTCTCAAGGGGAAACGTGAGACGGCCCCGTTGCCGGCTTTGCCTTGTCGTTTTCGTCAGTTTTGCTTTGTCGTTTATTTTATTTGTTTGTCTCACACGTATGTCAGTGCATTTATTGTTGTCTGCGCTGAATGCTTATCCACTTTACGTATTTTATTAATAATCTATGGCCAATATGCTTATTGCTTTTGGAAATGACGTGGCAACGAAGCCAATGTGACGTCCAACAACTGCTGTTTCGTTTTATTCTGTTCTGTTCTGTTCTGTCTTAAGGTTTTTATGCTCCACAAGCAAAAATTGTAGACGACTTTTCATAGAAATGATTATTCACAAGTACACTACACTTATTATATGATTAAGTGTTAGTGTTGTATTTAAAATTTGACTAAATTAACATGTACATAGTTTAGGTTGAATGGCGGGTGGGGTGGCTAATGCTTTCCCAAAACATATTCCCTTTAATCTTATGGTTGGTTAGATGACTTAGAAGGAGGAGGAGACATCCTTTACAGTCTCAGATTCGCGTTTCTACGGATATATTTGGGTCAACGAAGACAGGGTCACTATTTTGTCCTTCTGGTATGGTACATTGGTACATGCCTTCCTTGATCTTCTCAACCACATCCAACGGCTCTTCTTCCCTCTCAGTGTCAAACTCCAAACGCTATCAGTGAGTATCAAGTGCTACATAGCTAGATAGATATTCTGATCAAAACAGCCATGAGTCATGGTAAATGGTAATTTGTTTTTGGGATTTTTAATTGATTCAAGTCGCAGTATATCTATAATCTATTAACTTCTTCTTCGATTTTTGGATATTTCACTGCAATTTCAACTTATATTTTCACCCCCCAGATATTTTGGCACTGTTTATATTCTGAGTTATACATCACTGATTTCTTTATTTATTTTTTAGCAACTATCAGAGAGGGCATCTTTTGATTTGTATTCCAAGCTTTTCACATGAATTCAACAAGTTATCTCCTCAAGTCTCCAAAGGGTATCTCTTCTTCTCACAAAATTGTTGTTTATTGATAGCCTTCCTGCCCTTTAAACAAATCACTGCACCTTTAGCTAGGTTTGGTTGCGAAAAGCAACTGAAGATATGGTTTCAAGATCATATTCCAATCTTTTGGAGCTTGCTTCCGGGGAGTCTCCATCTTTTGGCCGCATGAGTAGACGAATTCCGAGGATTATGACGGTGGCTGGTATAATTTCTGATCTAGATGATGACCCATCCGAGAGTGTATGCTCTGATCCATCATCTTCCTCTGTTCAAAAAGACCGAATTATAATAGTAGGTAATCAGCTGCCCATAAGAGGCCAGAGGAAATCAGACGGCAGTAATTCTTGGATTTTCACTTGGGATGACAATTCACTTCTCCTGCAGTTGAAAGATGGATTAGGAGATGATGATATCGAGGTTTTTTATGTTGGCTGCTTGAGAGAAGAGATTCACCCCAGTGAACAAGAAGAGGTCTCGCAAATTCTTTTAGAGACTTTCAAATGCGTGCCAACGTTTCTCCCACCGGATCTCTTCAGCCGCTTCTACCATGGTTTTTGTAAGCAACAATTATGGCCTTTGTTTCATTACATGTTGCCTTTGTCGCCGGATCTTGGTGGTAGGTTTAACCGGTCTTCGTGGCAGGCCTACGTATCAGTAAACAAAATTTTTGCTGACAGGATCATGGAGGTGATAAACCCAGAAGATGACTTCGTGTGGGTGCATGATTATCATCTTATGGTCCTCCCATCATTTCTGCGGAAGAGGTTTAATAGGGTGAAACTGGGGTTTTTCCTCCACAGCCCATTTCCTTCCTCGGAGATATATAAGACATTGCCCATTAGAGAAGATCTTCTGCGAGCACTGCTAAATTCGGATCTAATTGGGTTTCATACCTTTGACTATGCTAGGCATTTCTTATCTTGCTGTAGTAGAATGCTTGGTCTTACCTATGAGTCTAAGAGGGGTTACATAGGCCTTGAGTATTGTGGTAGGACTGTAAGCATTAAAATTCTTCCTGTTGGTATACATATGGGTCAACTTCAGTCAGTGTTGAGCCTTCCAGAGACGGAAGCTAAGGTTGATGAACTTATTAAGCAGTATCATGATCAGGGTAGGATTATGTTGCTAGGGGTCGACGACATGGACATTTTTAAGGGTATAAGTTTGAAGTTGCTTGCAATGGAACAGTTGCTTTTGCAACATGCTCAGTGGAAGGGCAAAGTGGTTTTAGTGCAGATAGCAAATCCGGCAAGAGGTAAGGGGAAAGATGTGAAAGAGGTCCAGACTGAGACGTATTCAACTGTTAAGCGCATCAATGAAACATATGGGAAGCCGGGATATGACCCAATTGTCCTCATTGACGCACCCCTCAAATTCTATGAGAAGGTGGCGTACTACGCTGTTGCAGAGTGTTGCTTGGTCACGGCTGTTAGGGATGGAATGAATCTCATTCCTTATGAATACATAATTAGCCGCCATGGGAACGCGAGATTGGATAAGATGTTATGCTTAGAACCAACCACACCAAAGAAGAGCATGTTGGTTATCTCTGAGTTTATTGGTTGTTCACCATCACTGAGTGGAGCAATTCGAGTAAACCCATGGAACATTGATGCTGTGGCAGATGCAATGGACTGTGCCTTGGACATGGCTGAACCAGAGAAGCAACTCCGGCATGAGAAACATTACAGATATGTGAGTACACATGATGTTGGATATTGGGCACGTAGTTTCCTTCAAGATTTAGAGAGGACATGTCGAGATCATGCAAGGAGGAGGTGTTGGGGTATTGGTTTTGGGTTAAGCTTTAGAGTTATAGTGCTTGATCCAAATTTCAGGAAGCTGTCAATGGAGCACATTGTTTCAGCTTACAAGAGGACCACCACTAGGGCAATTCTTCTGGACTATGATGGTACTTTAATGCCCCAGACTTCAATTGATAAGAGTCCATCCACAAGGTCCATTGACATCCTAAACAACTTGTGTAGAGATGAGAACAACATGGTTTTCATCGTGAGTGCTAGAAGCCGGAAGACACTTGCTGAGTGGTTTTCTCAGTGTGAGAGGCTAGGATTGGCTGCCGAGCATGGTTATTTTTTAAGGTAAACTGTCGATCATGAAATGCTTAAAATGAAGAGTCTGTAATTTAATTGACTGGATCTGATGATGATACTATGCAGGATAGCACGGGATATGGAGTGGGATACATGTGTCCCTCCAGCAGACACTAGTTGGAAACAAATTGCAGAGCCTGTGATGCAGCTTTACACTGAAACAACTGACGGATCTTTTATCGAGGATAAGGAAACTGCACTAGTATGGTGTTATGAGGATGCAGACCCAGATTTCGGTTCATGTCAGGCTAAAGAGCTTCTTGATCATCTTGAAAGTGTCCTTGCCAATGAACCTGTTACGGTGAAGAGTGGCCAGAATATTGTGGAAGTCAAGCCTCAGGTTTGGTCTAAACTACTTTGCTTTTCTCATTTCATTTTATTCAGCATATCATATTAGTGTGCACTGTGATAAACATTTCAATTAAAGCTTGTTCCTCTGGTTAACAATTGCAAACACCAAGTGTATACTCTATAGAGAGATTGTGTTTTCTGTTTACTTAAGGCAGCTTGAGGATGGATTCACAGTGCTTTTTGGGACGAGGAAAAGGAACAATGAACGTCTGAACTTTTCGTTTTGTTTTCCTTTTGTCTAGATATCTACTTGCAGTTCCAAATATGACAGAAGATAAATGCATAACTGAACATACAAACAAAGAAATATGTCAAATTTCAATCTCTTTAAGAAACTTTAGTAACTGCTACATGTGTAGACATACAAAACGTCCAAATCTAGTATGATTGCCTGTGTCTTGTCAAAAAACTTGTGGCGTAGAAATGGAAAAAGATGACCTAATAAGTGCACATGAATCATGACTTGTTCTGGATGAAATTCATGAATGAAGGATCTAGTAAGTCAATCAAAATGGAAATGCATTCATTCTCCGAAATTGAAATTTGTCTATGTTGTAGGGTGTGAGCAAGGGACTGGTTGCCAAACGTCTACTTTCCATCATGCAAGAAAAGGGGATGTCACCTGATTTTGTTCTTTGTATTGGGGATGATCGATCTGATGAAGATATGTTTGAGGTAATTACAAGTTCTGTGGCGGGATCCTCGATTGCTCCAAGAGCAGAAGTTTTTGCATGTACTGTTGGTCAAAAACCAAGTAAGGCAAAGTATTATCTTGATGATACCGCAGAAATTGTTAGATTAATGCAAGGCTTGGCGTCTGTTTCAGAACAAACGATCGAGCTGTAGGATAGTGAAAGAAGCATTGTCTTTTGACATTTGAACAGGCTCCTTAATCCCTTTATTTTGATGCTTTTCTTGTTTTGTGTTACTACGAGAAGCTGTGTAATCGAATATAATTTTTATTTTTTCTTCTCTTTCATTGTGCTTGATTTATGTTTAGTAAAGCTGTATATATTGTTCCATTAATCAGAGCTTGCCTGTCTACCTCACTACTAGTAGTAGCAGCCTAATATGGAAAAGGGGTTGGCCAACAATATGTTGATGTTCTCGCTTGAGTAGATGAATGTTTATTTTATGTACCCTGTTAAAGAATTTAGAAAAAAGATGAATGGTTACAAGCCTCATCTGAGTTTGCAGATTATTGGATACTTTTTTACACTGTTGTTGAGATTTTATATCGTGTTGACCCTTCATACCGTCCAGAAACAATTCCTCCCATTACACACAGGAACAACCAATCACTTAGGAATCTTTTGATAGACTACGAAACATAGAAAAACTTCTTGTACTGCTAATAATCTTGTAAAAAGTTGCATTTTAGCTATTAAAATCTTTTTCATGATTAAACATTGTTCTTTTAATGAATGTTTATCGGTCTATTTGCAATGGTGGGGCAATTTATAATTTTAATTACATCTGTTTAGTTCAAACAATTTTAAAATCAATATAGCAATTGCTAAAACATAACAATAAATTAAAATCGGTATTGATAAATGTTCCACTTGGGCACACGCTTTCAAATTAAACTTTTCACTTACATCTTTGTGGCACTCTATTGGGACAGATAGGCTATGTTTAGTTGGGTGGTTATTAATGAAATGAAATATAATATTATTACATTGTTTGAGAGGAGAGTTTATAATAGAATGAAATGAAAGAGAAGATTTCATATTACATCTCATTTTATCTTAAACAGTAAAAATAATAAACCTCTAATTTGAAAGGTTTAAAATAAAATATAAAATGATAAACAACATTTCACTATATTATTTACCAAAAAAAAAAACATTTCACTATATTACGTTATGAACTTTTCTTCCAAACAATATTTTATGATATTACATTATGAACCATTTCATCTCTCCCAAACAATAATTTTCTAATATTACATCCATTTATATTCTATTTTATTATAAATCATTATATTCCATTAAAAATTTTACGTCCAACCAAATATAGTCTTAGGTCGAAGCGGAGTTCTACAATTAAGAATACCCATGCAAGTCATCCACGTTACAATTTGAATCACATGAAGTATACAAGTTCATAAAGACGTTGGCGTTTGAGGATACAAATCGAAACACGTAAATGAGTTACTTGGTAACAGCTACACATAGAGAGGTATGCCAATTTCAAGAAACCAATTCCAATAAAATTTTTCTAAAGTTATGGCCTCTATGATTCCTTTCTTCTTTCTTCTTTCTTCTCCTAATTTTCCTTTTATATATGGTCATGATTAATACGTGTGGAAATATCCCCACGTATTATTAAATAAACAAAATGAAAACAAACTTGTGTAAGGAAAAATTATGCAACATATAATGCATTTTTATACCCACGTCTAAATAATACAAGAGAAAAAGATTGTAAAGAAACATTTTCATACCTATGTACATGTATGCTTATCTTGCATATCGAAAACCAAGAGTAAAATTCAGCAAGTAGATTAGAATTTGATAAATATTAGGCCAAACTTCAACCCCCACCATGCTACGTATAAAAAGAAGGATATAAAGGTCCCAAAAGTTTTGACCAAAATTTTATTAGAATCTTAGCATTCATAAACGTCCAAAAACAACCCTAATGTGTGATAAATATTTAAAAAGAACATTAAATTAACTAATAATTAACCCCTCCCTTAAGTATTTCTTATATAGAATTTGTTTAGTATTTTTTGTAGGACCCCATTGCCATATAGATATCTTATCTATCATGGTGTCTAATAAATTATGGCTTAATTTGTATTAATCATAGGTTAAATTAACTAAATAAATTACCTAATCTTTTTAACTAAATTCGTTAACAGCTAGTGTAACCATAATTTCCCAAAATTGCTAATTCATCACTTCTATTATCTGCTATTCTTATTTACTTTTGTTTCATAAATTTTCTCTTTTTTATGTGTTGCTTCTCTACATGTTGTGGCTCTACTTCCTTTCTCTAGGTCTTCGCTACTTCTCTTTCACATTTTTTGTTCTCCTTTTTACATTGTTTCTCTGTTTGTTGTGGCTCTACTTTTTATTTTGCATTGCTTCTTTGTCATGGTTGCTTTTCTCTATTGCCTTGCTTCTGTCACACGCTGCTCATTTATGTTAAATTGCTTCTTTGCTACTGCGTGGCCTTCCTTCTCTACATCGCCTTGCATTTATACATACAATTATGTAGCACTAAATAAAAACATTGAAAATTGATAGCCCTGATTGATATAAAGTTGCATGGTCTTATGCACTAGTTATTTAAGAGTGGAAGAGTTGAGTTCCAAATTGATAGCCTAATCAATATTTGATATTGAATGTCTTATGCAATTCTGCATAATTCCAATATATGATATTGGAATTGCAACAAAGTGAGGAAATTAATGAACGATTCCCCGATGAAACCTTAATGTTGCTAAACCTCCTGGTGTTACCATGGTATGCTTACATAGCTAACTACGTTGTAGGCGGTATCTTGCCCTTAGATTTGTCTTATCAACAGAGGAAACGATTCTTGTATGAGTGTACCTATTATTTATAGAATGACTCAATCCTCTATAGGACATGTGCTAATGGAATAATAACAAAGTGTGTTCCAGAGGAAGTAACGTTAGACATACTAACATAGTGTCATGAATCTATTGATGTTGGGCATTACGGAGTGAATAAGAAGGCGATGCGAGTTAAATATAAGATATACCCTAAAGAGTGGGCTAAAGAGAGCAATGATGTTTTAATTTGGTTGAACATAATTGTGAAGTTTGAAAAACTTTATGATTAAATACGAGATATTTAATAAATAAAGATCAATATAAGATATTGGATCTTATTTGAACATAATTAGTATTTAATTAGAATCATTTGTCACTCTAATTAAAGTTTAATTGAAATTAGAATTTAATTTTAATTAAATTAAACATATTATAAATAAGTTTAAGCATTAACAAAGCTAGCACTTCTAGCTTAATCTTCTCTACAACAGTTGCAGAGTTCTTTTAACTCATTCTGTTGATACCGTTAGTACAAAGGTTGTATCGTGTTTATTATTTCATGTATATGTGTAATACAGAGAGCACCGAAATATATACAAGAATGTACAACAGATACTGACAAACTTGTACGACATATTCTAACAAACATAAAATAACAAATTATGGTAAGGAGTAACCAACTTATACAGTGTCATTTTATAGTGTCGAAATATCCCTTAATACACCCCTAAAAGATGAAGTGTTTGGATAAAATATTCATCTTTGCTCGAAATATACCAAATTTGGTGCGAGAAAGTGGTTTTGTTAAGGCATCAACAATTTGATCATGAGTGCAAATATGAGATACTTGAAGTCATTGAAGTAGAACCTGTTCTAAGACAAAGTGATAATCTAAAGCCAGGTGTTTCATTCAAGAATGATACATGGGATTCAAGTATACATAAGTTGCACCAATGTTATTACATATGATTGTCGGAGGAGCCACAAAGTGAATTTGAAGTTCATCCAGTAGGTTGTGAAGCCACAATACCTCAGCAGTGGTATTGGCAGCTCCTCGATATTCAGCTTTGGTGGAGGATCGAGCAATAGTGTGTTGGCGCTTGGAAAACCATGAGACTGGATTGCTGACATATGCAGAAGTGAACTTCTTGGAGTCAAAGTTGCCACCCCAATCGGCATCACTATACGTAGTAAGAGTTAGATTCACCGGTCGACAAAAGGAGTAGGCCAAAATCATTTGTATATTTTAGATAGCGAAGGGTGCGCTTGAGTTGTTTAAAAATGGATGTTGGATGGTTTGTGCATAAACTGAGATAGCTTGTTGACGGCGTAACTCAGATATGGGTGAGTGAGAGTGACATATTGCATAGCACCCAAGATGCGACGTTACAGGGTGCCATCAACCATAATAGACTCATCATCAAGCTTTAATATAATAGAGGTACATAATGGAGTTCCGCCTGGTTTTGAAGCAACCATATTAAACTTATGTAAGAGATTATGGATGTACCGTTGTTGTGAGAGAAAGAGACCATTAATGGTGGGAGTGATCTAAATGCCCAGAAAATAGTTCGGTGTGCTAAGATTCTTCAGAGAAAAATGAAAGGAGATGGCGGCCATAAAGTCCCTAAGATGAGAGCTTGAGTTCCCTGTTAGTAACAAATCATTAACATAGACAAGAAAATACATAGTGATGTTGTGAAGATGATAAATGAAGAGGGAAGAGTCACTGGTGCTCGTCGTGAATCTGTATTGAACAAGGAAGTCTCGAAGTTCAGTATACCAGGCCCTCGATGCCTGTTTTAGACCATAGATAGGTTTGCGAAGCTTACACACATGTAGGAGAAATTCTGAATGAACAAAGCCCGGAGGTTGTTTCATGTAAACTATCTCTTGAAGATGACCTTGAAGAAAAGTGTTATTTACATCCATCTGATGTAGAGGCCAAGCTTTCGCAAGAACAATAGTAAGGATCACCTTTATCGTTGGATGTTTTGCAACTAGGGAGAAGGTTTCCTTGTAATCAAGGCCCGGACATTGACTGTAACCTTTAACAACCAAACGGGACTTGTAACAATCAACTGATCCATCAGGTTTGCGTTTGATCCGAAATAGCCACATGCATCCTACAACATTCGAATCTTCAGAAGCTGGAATTAAATCCCATGTGCCATTCCGAACTAGGGCATCATACTCAGCAGATGCAGAAGCACGCCAATGAGAGTGTCTGAGAGCTTCTGTGATGCTGTGAGGTTCCTCCTTATCAGGTAGTGGATATTTAGTAACATTATAACCTAAGAAGCACAGACACAGACACGGACACGGACACGCGAAACGACACGACACGGAAACGGATATGAGGACACACCAACTTCTAAAATTTAGTGGACACGGACACGACATATATATATATATATATATTATAAAATTTAGAATT
>JANVCL010000001.1:7923017-7937973 GCA_026546855.1 Erythroxylum incrassatum
TGAGTAACCTAAGATGGTCTCACCTTGATTTGTTTTGTTTATTACTGAATTGAATTTGATATTGATGAATGTGTACTAAATTTTGGATAATAATTGTCCGAGGCGTTCGAAGCATGTGAATATCATTGGAAGTGCTACTTGTATGTGATTGAGAATGACTAATTGAATTTGATACGTACTTATTGTGTTTTGAATTCCAGACATGAATTGTTTGAGGAGTTTAATATTTGGGTATGTATTGGAAGTGTTATGGATTGTTGCGAAACTCTATATGATATTTGAATTCTCAACGAAAGTTGAATATCGAACTTAGGTTTGATGATTATGAGATTTTGACTATGCATCATTTGTGATTGTTATAAATGGTAAATTCTATAATTTATGCATTTCATAAAATCCATACTCAGATAAAGGCGATGTGATTAGAGTAGTCAGTTTGATAGAGCTTTGAGCTCGATATTCTGCACGTAGAGCTTTGCTCCGTAATTTCTGTCTGCACGTAGAGCTTCGCTCTATGATATATGTTTCTAATTGAACTCAATGGGCTAGTATTTGTATCCATATGTGAAAGACACTCGGTCACAAAAATAATAACAAATCTGGAGTCTCGTATGCATCTGTATTGATATATATATATATGTTTTGATTCGCAATGATATCATGATTTGTCATGGTAATGTGTGTATTTGGATTATACAAGATCTGAATGATTATATGCAAATTATATGATCTTGTGTGATTGACCTGGGAGAAATCATCAATGATGGTTTATTCATTGAGTTCGCAAAACTCATAAAAATTACAACATAGCTTTCCAGGTACGAGACAAGAGACATAGTTCTTTTGACTGGAGTAAAGGAATCTTTTGGATTAAGTTATGGCTCAGAGGTCTATCTGCTGACATCAGAAGACTTGTAGCTTATGTTTTGTAGTCTTCCTAGAACTTGTATAAGGTTTTGTAAATATTTGTTAATGGATACAATGTAAGCTTTTGTTCAATAAATACAGTGTGAGTTTTTGACAATGAATGCAAGGAATGTTTTAATTTGATGACTTTTAAATTATGTTAGATGATGCCATAATAAGTTGGATTTATGTTCGCTCTAACATGCCATTATCATATGGTATATACTTGAATGTCCATGGGTGTTTGGGTATATACTCTATAATAGTGGGATGTTGCATTGTATTATTCTTAATTTTAGATTTGTATAATAATGATTGTTTTTTTATATTAATTGTGGTTATTATTTATATGTGAAATATTTAAAAGTGATTGTTATTTCATATTAATTGTCATTATTATTTATTATTATGAATTTTGAAAACATAGTTGATGTAAACAGTAAACTAGTAAAGTATGCAGTATAGCTGTACAATATACCAATAGACTATTTTGCAAAATTTAAAATTTTTAAGGACTATTTCATAAATTTAAAAAATTACTCAAAACGGTATCCGGTACTGACTGACACTGGTACAATGCCGTACTAAAACTCAATCCAGTACCAAATCTGGTACGGTATTCACAACTTTGGTTTAACTCGTTATCTATGATAATTGGTAGTCCTGGCCTGTAAATCATACTTGGGACTATTCCAATATCATTAATACCTTCCTCACGATCACTCTTAACTTTAGCAAAGAAGACAATTATTTGGTCAAAGAATATCTCCGATCAATTTACTAATACTTCTTGTGTCAACGATTTTTAGTTTTAAGGAGAGAAGACCAAGGCCCTGTTTGGCAATTAGCTGATTGCATCAGCTATTAACTGATTCTATCGACGGTTAGTTAATAGCAGATTATATCAACTGATTTGACTAGCAAATAACATCAGTTATTTATTAAAAATATTTGGTAAAATTAATTATTTAGTATTAACTGTTTATGTATAAAATGACTTATAAGAGCACAACTTAAAAAATAAAGACATGAGTATTATATCATAATATTTCTTTGAATATTTTCATAAGAATTTATATTTTAGATATTTAATTTTACAAAAATTAAGTTTATAATTATAATTAAAAACATAGAACATATAACATATAATAACAACAAGAACAAGAACAAGAACAACAACAACAACAATAATAATAATACTAATAAATTGATTAATTTGATTTAAATTAATAATTTTCTATAATTTAAAAATTAATTAAACAATTTTAGTAAATTAATCAAACTTTCAATTTTAAATTTCTTACCTTATCTCCTATCTTTAAAATATTGGTGTTAAGAAACAAAGTTGAATTTGTAAGTTTTATAAAAAAATAAAATTGAAATGATAAAAGAAACAAAAAAGAGTCACAGGTGTGTCATGCCTTTAACATTGTAAGTTTTATAAAAAATTTAAAATTGAAAAGAGTTGACAAAGAGTGTCAAGCACGTGACACTTACAACATAATCAAAAAGAGTCAAAGGCGTGAAGTGAAGTGTCACACCCGTGACAATTCCTGTAATGTGCATCACAGTTATGTTTTCATAGCAAAATAAATTAGATGGTAAATATTGTTTGACAATTATGGATGCCCTCTTAGATATGTGACTATTCTTTTTCGAGGGCACAATAGTTATTAATGCCCAATATTTATCACCTAAATACCAAAGCAATCTTATAGAGGAGCTTTCTAAAAATTAATGGATTGAATTGAATAAGCCAATTCAATCTGCTAACCAAACAAATTTATTAGTTGTTTAACTATGTCAAGCAACTAACACCTTCCAATACGCTAAAATATGGCTAAAACGTTATCTATCAAACCGGGCCTAAAAGTCCCTTGGCGTAAACTTATTTGGTTCCTGGAGAACATTCCCAAGCTCTTTTTATTCTCCAATTGGCCGGTAGAGGTAGGCTCGGTACAGAGGAAAAGTTGTTTCTTGGTAAACTAAGTAACCCTCTTGTTTCTTTTGCAAACGAAATCTTGAATCCATTAGCCACCTTTATTTTAAATGCTATGCTCTTGCTAAGCTATGGAATCAGCTTCAAGAACTGTGTGGACTGCATTGCACTGCTAATGATTGGTTACAAATCATTGACTAGGTTTCAAACTTAAAGTTGAGTTTTCTAGTAGACCTGACTACCTTCAAGATTGGATTAAAGTTGAAGTTAATTTTGCAGCAGTTAATGCTAAGTTTATGGCGTAATTCAAGCATATAGGCAAATTAAGAATAAAATTTTGACATTTGACTTCCAGAAACTTGTTTGAATAAAATTATGTACACTACAGTTTAACAGTTAAGATGGTTAACATGCATTTTCATTTGCTAATAAAAGAATAGTTGTGAAAAGTTCAATCTAGAGGGCCTTTAGAAAGCAATTCAAAGAATTTTTTATTACGCTTTTCCATCTCTGCCCTCACAATCTTCTGGAGATATATTAGGGATCTAGGTAGAGCCTAAGAGAGAAAGAAGAAAGACCCGATATTGGCCAGATGTCTCAGAATGAACAGCATCAGCTAATGTTTTCCTGTACTTCCTATGGAACTCTGCCATTACTAGTTGCATGTCAAATTCAGCTCTTGTCACAATTACTCTGATCAATGTCGTGTCCTTAGTACCCAATCCTTTCATTGCCTTCCTTAACACCTGGAGAATTTGTGCAGCTGATTAATCACCGATTGACTATCAAATAACCTTTTGATTGTATATGATATACAAAGCTTAAAAAAGTTTACCGCTGCATAAAACTGTGCAGGATTATAAGCACAATGTAAAATAGTTAATAGGCCATACTTGAAGTTTCCCGATGCCTCCTTTTTTATTGCCTACACCAGATTTGGCATATTTAGGAGAATTCAAAAAGATGGTAAGAAATTTAGTGTATAGGTAAGTACTGATGATTGTAACCCATGGGACATACTCTTCTTAAGTTCAGTCCAAACATCTGGCGGTAAGTTGAATCGAGAGCAACCAAATGTGCCCTGCTTCTTTCGCTGAAAATATGGATGAAAGTCCTCTCATCAACTCCAGAATGTTTCTGTCCAGCTTTACGAATGGTTTTAGCATCATCCTCAACCAACACAGTATCAATTTCAGGGCCTTCGTATCGTGTGGTACTCAAGTATGCTAATAATAGCTAAATCAGACCTCAAAAAAAAAAAATCACTCTTCAGATAACTGATTTATTTTCCAAGTATAATCACTTTCTGAACGCAATTTACGTGGCAAGAAGTCTAACCAAGTAGTTGAGTCAAGCGCGTTTTAGGTCGAAGAATAATATAAGAATCGTAGGAAAATCTCAAAAGTTGGTTGAGCAAGAACCTTTCTATGATTGCCAGATGTATATTCATCAACGTCATTCTCAAGCCGATTTCCATAAGTTGAAGTATAAGCTTGCTTAATCTGTCTGATTTGAGACGACGTACGGGAACATATGATTTCTGTTGCAGCTTTCAAGTCAATAATAGCTCCTTTTAGAGCACGCTTTATCGCGGAGACATCCCGTTCTACTGGGGTTTTCATCCATAATAAAACTGCTTTCTGAAGCATTCAATGTAAAAATTTTGGAAAAACATACAAAAACAAAATTGAAATTTCCACATCTATTTCTGTATCAGGCGTACCTTTAGATGGCCATGAAGTTCAGAAGATAGACGTTTTCTTAGCTCATCCGAAAACATGGTTTCATATTCTTGTTGGATATGATCGCGTTGTGATGCATCACGATGTCCAAGGATGTTGACAATTACGTCAGTATCACAGCCCAGTCCTATTTAGGAGAAAGCATAAGAATGCGTGGTTGTTAAAAAATATCATGATTAAAATAAATTTTTTGATTCCAATAGAACATCATTTTTGATTTTGAAACGAGAAAGTAACAAAATATTAGGAAAGAAGTGTAAATGATAAGAATGAACAAGACAAAGGGGAGTCGAGTCCTGTGTAATGAAGACATGAAATTTGAAGCCCGTAGCTGAGAAATTAGAGAGATATGACCTTTGAAAGCACGATGTATTTGCACGGCGTCATCGCGTGGGGATATTTTTGATGGTATTTTCAAAGTTGACATCTTCGTTTTTTTGTCCGAAACGAAACGATTCCTTTGATCAATAACGAAGAAACACATTTTCAAAAATAGAACTGAAAGAAATGAACGGTTTCAGAAAGGCCTAGTTTGGATGGTTGAGGTGTCTTCAAAGTTTGGCCTTTAGCTTTACCTTCATCTTCGCCGAAACAAAATGTTCTCTCGTATGTATATTGTGTTAGATAAATATTTAATAATAAAAATTAAAGTTGTAAATTTTCAACAGAGAAAAGGTTTCGTCATGAAAAAATTAGTGTGATGCTTTCTTTCGTACTAAAATAAAAAGATATTGATAGTTCAATTATTTGTTTAGCTACGTAGCCAAATGATAACAGACGTGGGTCATGCACCCAACAAAATTTTGAAATCTCGAGTTCAAACCCTACACTTATCAGAAGTTACAGTTCAACTTACTACACCAAAGAGGACAAAACCTAACAAGATGCGAGCCCAAACCAAACGTCATTATATTCTTCGTGACCTATGTGTTAACTGAAAATTTCCTCGCAACAATTATTAGTATTACGATTGAACTTTAGTTTTTTTTTAAAAAGAAAGAAAGTTATGAGATTGGTGATTGTAGTAACTTGCCGTGATGAAGTTACACATACAAGGACAAGACCGTAAGGATTGTGATGTTGTACCAAACCCAACTGTTATGTTATCATCAAATATAAATGTTATTTAACATGAAATAGGGATAATACCTTCGTCTTTTCAGTCTTCGTCTCTGCCCTGTATAGGAATTTACCTTAACCTCAAAAAATGAAATATAGAAATTTTAATTATTTATATACAGTAACAAAGTTTGAGTGTGGCCTCAATCAACATGCTGCCCCTGCTTCATGAATCGGGACCTGCTCTTCGGATTTTCCAGCCGCCGCCGACGATCCACCTCCATCGGATTCCGCCATCCTCGTTTCCTTAGGTCAACAACTACCTCCGCCGTCATGTTGCTGGAATCCACTGTTCCCCGTGCCGTACTCTTCTCCGCTGCCATTTCTGTCTCGTGTTTGCTCCTGTTTTACGGTGGCGCCCATTCTCTTCGCTTCACTCCATTTTCCTTCTCATCTTCCCCTCCCCCTTCCAATGTTTTCTTCTCTTCTTTCCTCAACAGCGACAACCCTGTCAGTACACACAACAGCGAAGTGAAGCTTGAAAAGGTGCTGAAAGAAGCATCAATGGATGATGGGACTGTGATATTGACTACATTAAATGAAGCGTGGGCTGCTCCAAACACAGTGATTGATCTGTTTTTAGAGAGTTTTAGAATTGGGGAAGGTACTAGCAGGCTTTTGAAGCACCTGGTTATTGTTGCTTTGGACAACAAGGCTTATTTGCGTTGCTTACAGCTCCATATTCATTGTTTTGCTCTTGTAACTGAGGGTGTTGATTTTCATACTGAGGCTTATTTTATGACTCCCAATTACTTGAAGTTGATGTGGAGAAGGCTTGAGTTCTTGCGCTCTGTTCTTGAGATGGGTTACAACTTCCTTTTTACGGTAATTTTTCTTATTTTCCCTCTGTGATTATTAGCTATGCATTAATTCCTCTTTTTTTTTTTTTAATGCTTACATTGCTCCTTGAGATTCAGTAGTCCTTTTACTTGTTGGCTTCATGTGCCAAAGTAAGTGCTTTAACATGGGGCTTTTATCAACTAGAATAATTCAGTGGATACTCGAATTAATACTAGCTGACTCTTACTAACAATTATCTAAGAATCGGCGCTATGAATTTAGGTAATTCACAATTACTCGGTTAAAAAAGCATTTAGCTTCTTTCACATTTTTGTCAATGGTATGTTGCTGTCTTCAAGTTAATTTTTTTTTTCACTTGTAACATATTTCCTGCTTTCTCCTCTACAACATTCACCCAGAATATATATAACAATAAAAAAAGAAAAAAATTTGCAGCTGAGTTGTTTAATTTTTGATTACAGATTTTATATTCCTTAATATATTTTAATTCATTAAAGTTATCTGTAGTACGACTATTTGAAATAGGGCTCTAGATGAACTTTTCGTGTATATTCATAGGAAATAATTTAGGGTTAACATTATATGTCTAGAAATGTGACAATAAGAGAGTGATTTTTTGAGATGAACAAGATAAGAGTGAACATAATTTAACAACACAAGACTTAAAAAGAATCTGTATCCATATTTTTGATAATTAGTTGTACAATCTGGTTTGTTTTGATACTTGAAAGGTCATATGTGTTAGTTTGACGATCACTTAATGTAGCAGCAATGGTTTAGGACATCATTATTGCAGTACTTTTTTTTAAAGTTGATTGTGATCTCCAAATCTAATCTGCTGTTAGATTTCTTGTTCTATTTCTGTCAGCCTTCTGATTATCTTTTACTGTATATTCAGTGCCTATTTGGTTGGTTTTTCCATCCAGGATGCTGATGTCATGTGGTTCAGGGATCCATTTCCACGATTTTATGCAGACGCAGATTTCCAAATTGCATGTGATCACTTTCTTGGAAGCTCAGTTGACATTGATAACAGACCCAATGGAGGGTTTAAATACGTAAAGTCCAACAACCGATCCATAGAGTTTTACAAGTTCTGGTACTCTTCGCAAGTGATTTATCCTGGACACCATGAGCAGGATGTTCTTAATTTCATCAAGTTTGATGCTTTTCTTGAGGATATTGGATTGAGAATAAGATTCTTGGACACCGCTTATTTTGGTGGCCTTTGTGAACCTAGCAAAGATCTGAACTTAGTTTGCACAATGCATGCAAATTGCTGCTATGGTTTGGATAGCAAGCTTCACGATCTCCGCCTTATGCTTCAAGATTGGAAGATTTTTTTATCTCTGCCACCAAGTTTGAAAAGATCATCTCTGGTGTCTTGGAGAGTCCCACAAAATTGCAGGTGAGAGATTGACTTTTGTGCTATTATCTTGTATTTCTTAGGTTATAAATCCTTTCATCCGCTAAATTCTACCTGTTTATCTTGTTGGCATCCAACAGTCTTAATTCTCTCCGCCATTATGATCTTCCTGAAGAAAGAGCTCAACAAGAAGTCCAAGAGTGAAACCATTAATTTAGGCATTAGCAAAATTCTCCTTTTTCCTGAGTGAGGTATTCTTCTTGACTGCTATCAAGTACATTCTTTTATATATAGACACAAACGTCTGTCATTCTCTGTTTGTATATGCGTGGGTTGTGCGGTCATATCAAGTATGTTTTTCTCTTTAATTTACGCACCCATTTGGATGTAAATGAGAAAATATTAAACGAGATGCACTGGTAGAGAGAGCGAAGACTAAAAGTGAAACAAACATGAAAAGATGATAGCTTTTGGTATCTTAAGAGAATAATCAAAACCTTAGAAGGTGCAAATGCGTATCCAAAATCACGCATTTTGTTAATCTTCTTCAGACTTGGTTGTTTGAAACTCTTGAAATTCACACTTTCCAGCTGACCTCAATTGAATAAACATCCTTGCCACAACCAAACGGACAATAATGGAGAGATAATTTAATGAATAAATTCAGTAGGATGATGCACCAAACAATCTAATGAATAGCTTCGGTGGGATGATGCACCAACATTAGCATAAGAAGACGTACACGAACGGAAAGAACATCAACGGAGTTACCTTTACAACTCAATTAAATACAAAGAACAAAAGTTGCTATTTCTTTTCTTTCTGATGGACTGAAGCACGACATGGTGATTTTTGGAGGACAGAGACCTTTGAACAACCGTTGACTTCCCTTTCACGTTTGATGCCTTTAACAGCGTGTAGAGATGAATGCTATGTTTCTTTCGTGATCTTTATAATTTTACACATACAATAAACCTCTATCAAGTAATATTGTTGGGACATGTAAAATTTATTGATTAGAGGTATTAATTAATCGAAAATGAATTTAGCCTATTAATTCATGTTGAGACCTTAGAGAAGTTATTATATAAAGATTATTAACTTTATAGAGATTTTAATAGGGAGGAATGGTGTGCTAGGATCGTAAGGAAAAGATAGTGTCTTATCTGGAATTTGATACGTTATAAATTTGGATTGCTGACAAACTAACACCTATCAGGTGGGTAAACGAAGACTTGACCATTTTAACGGTTAATGCTCACTATCCTGCTGTTCAATCATTGCTAAACTAAGCTTTCAGTCAAACAAGTATAACAAAACTAGACTGAGCATGAGCTTTAATCTTAAAGTGAAT
Source organism: Erythroxylum incrassatum (assembly GCA_026546855.1). Taxonomy (NCBI): domain Eukaryota; kingdom Viridiplantae; phylum Streptophyta; class Magnoliopsida; order Malpighiales; family Erythroxylaceae; genus Erythroxylum; species Erythroxylum incrassatum. Next base: position 7,932,245 of record JANVCL010000001.1, read on the forward strand.
GTAACACCAGTTATATTGATTTTGTCACTGATTTTATGTTGCTACAATAACATCTGTTTATTTTTTTGCCCAACTGTGCAAGCTAGATTTCTTACCTGTATGTAATTTGGGATTATGGCTTCATTACAATCCATTTTTTTAAATATATTAATGATGTTTTCACATTTTATGTCAATATCAAATGGGAACTCTAATAATTTTGGGTGTTAGATTGACAAATATTAATTGAAAAATGTTGAATTGCTCTTCTCAGCTAGTCATCTCAGTATGCAGAGATGTGAGGGAGCTGTTTCTGGATGATAATCGTTTGCTTCGTTCAAGCATGAAGGAAGTAATGCAGTTTTGCCTGGACTTAGTCATTTCCTTCTTTTTTAGTCAATTCCTTCTTTGAATTAAGCGCGTATAGAATGCCATTTTGATTGATACAGTTGCTTCGTTGAAGCATGAAGTAATGCAGTTTTGCCTGGACTTAGTCATTTCCTTCTTTTTAGTCAATTCCTTCTTTGAATTAGGCGCGTATAGAATGCCATTTTGATTGATACAGTTGATTATGTAAAGTTACTTCTCCATAGCAGCAACTAAATTTTATTTTTGATAAGTCAGTAACTTTCATAAATAAGTAAAAGGTATGTACAATCGAGAGATTGCCCATGATGCCAATCTCTTAACCAAACCAAAAGGAAACCTTACATGAAGCATGAAGGGCCCTACAATTGTTCCCCCTGACCATACAAACCACACGATAATGATCCTAAACCATGTCAACCAATTGAGGATCATCTTACCAGTAACATAACTATTTCCATACAACAGTTTTAAGCAACAAATAAACTAATCAAGACTACCTACTAACCCATAACTTGAAGACAACACATCATAATTTGAGTTCTCATTTCTAGCGCAATGTGGGATTTTATTTGTATAGGATAACAAAGGTGAAGAGGTAGGAGACCCCTTGCATTTGTCGAGTATTTGCTCAACTCCCACCCATCCTTCCTTTGTAAACCCGATATGAACTTCCAGCTTTTAAGACACCAACCAGAGGAGAAGGGGATCTCCTACTGTTAAGTAGTGGGGTTAACATAAATTATATTATGATCATCTTTTCTGTAGCAAATGAGGATCTATTGTCGAAGGAGTATCCCCCTATTGCTTGTGACACCATGCTTCCAAGAGTAATTCTTCAAGGCTTTTTGGAGATTGAGGCATTCCCTGCATCTGATGTCTCTCTTATTGTAGACATCGAGGAGGGATTGGATTTTCCTTTATTTTCTTGAACCTGAAGTCAAAACCTGCAGACAGTACATTAGAAAAATAAAACACACTAACAACTACCTTCTCTCAGTGTTTGTGTTGAGATATTCTATAACTTGAAAGATCACTTTCGTGTTGAAGCTCCCCACTTCCAAGGTTTCATCTTTGAAGGTTCGAAGATTTCTTTCAGTCCACAGGTTGTATACAATAACAGAAAGGATGATGATGAAAGAATTGATGTCACAGTTTCTGAAATTTGGTGGTTGGTGAACCAATTTAAAATGGAATGAAGGTTTGTTAGGTGAGGAAGGTGTATTTAGAAGTGATCAAGACAGTTTAACCACACTGTTTTAGAGAAAGAACATTCAAAGAATAGATGCTCGATTGTCTCATTGTTCGAGGCACACAAGGAGCACCGATTTGGGTGTGAAGGTAAAGGAGTTTTTCCCTTATTTGCAATTTATTCAGAAAGGCTAACCATAAAATGAAGGAGCACCTAAGGCTATTCCTTTTATGCCATACTAGTTTATGCCAATGAACAGTTTGATTTGGAGGTCTCATGAAAATGTCGGCAGAAGCATTTGTCTATTTTTTTGATGAGCTTGCTAGCCATTCCAAACTATCAGCTCGTGAACAATCTAGATGATATTGCAGAAGTTCTAGATTACTAATGGTCCTAATTGTTGCCTCTTGCCAGCACCACTCATTATTCCTAATTACTTTGGACACTCTCGCAGTCATAGGTAGCTCCGACCCATTGATCACTCTAGGAGTGGAGTGATCCATCAAGATATCTCTCGGATGCCAAGAATCCTGTCATAAAAAAGTAGAATTTCTATTTCCTATTCTAAAGCTGAATTGGTTCCCAAATTGATCCCTAACATATAAAATCTTTTTCCAACTCCACAAACTACAATTATTAGGATGGGTGCTCCAGAAAAATTTCCTTTTCAGAATTATAGTATGTACCCACCTAACCCATAAAGCTTCCCTATAATTAAGCATAAATCAAACTCTTTTCCCTATTAGCACATTATTCCAAGTGGACAAATGCTTAATACCTAAACCACCATCTCTTTTGAGTCTACAAAGGTCATTTCATTTAATCTTAACACGAGCTTTTGTTACCACCTTCCCAAACCATAAGAAATTTCTAAGTTTTGTTTCTATTTCCTTAATAATGAAGGTAGGAAGAATGAAGTGACTAAACTAAAACATCTGAAAAGTGGAGAGGACCGAAATAACTAATTGAAGCCTACCAGCACAAAAGAGAGTTTTATGGGTTCATTTATTAACTCTAGCATCAATTTTATCTAACAAAGATAAACAATCCCTCCTAAACAACCGACCTGTTAGAAGAGGAACTCCCAGGTATCGAATGGGAAAATGACTCCTTTAAGACTCGACATAATTTCCATTTGATGGGCCAACTGGTCCATATTAGGAGATATAAAAAGAATTAACTCTTGAAAAGGTTCATTTCCATGCCAGATAAATTAGAAAAGGTGCTCAAGCACTTTATTATGTGAGGGAATAACTCTCTAAGCCTATTTGTCATGATTTTTGTAATCACCTTATAAATCATATTATAGCATAAGATTGGTCTATAGTCAACCACTGTGGAAGGATGTTCTTTTTTAGGTACAAGAGAAATGAAATTTAGTTAAGCTCTTTGAGTAATCTCCCATGATGGAAAAAATCTTGGATAGCCCGAGTAAATTCCTCCCCTATTATATGCCATGTATGTTTAAAGAACACCCTATTAAACCCATTTGGCCCAGGAGCCTTATTCGAATTAAAAGAGTTGAAAACATCCCTAACCTCTTGCGTTGAGACTTCAACAATGAGGTTGTTTGTAACATTTTTAGAAATCAAATTAGGGAAAAGGTTTTCCACGAACTCTTTCGACGGAAGGTCTTTTTTTATTCCCAATAGTACTCTAAAAGAAACCTAGGAACTGTTCTTGAATCTCTTCAAAACCAACAATTCTATTGCCATTTCTCCCTATTAGGGAGTGAATATTATTTCTGTTCCTATTTGACAATATCGAATTGTGACAGAATTTGGTGTTCCTATCTCCCTCTTTGAGCCATTTGATATAGGAAGATTGTTTATAGAAAGACTCCTAATCATTTAAAGTTCTAATCAAGTTATTAATGGCTTCAGTTTCCTTGGCAACCAAGTGGGGATTATTAGGAAAATGTCTCTTTTGATCTTGGACATTGTTAAGAATTGTTTGACAATTCTTAACTCCAATATTCACATCACCTATCTGACCAGAATTAAGCAGTTTGAGCACTTTTCTAATCAGTTTAAGCTTGGATACTACACAAAACATAGGAGTTCCTTGGACATGAGTATTCCAAGCCTTTTCTACTGTCTGAAGAAAAGTAGGTTGCGAGACTAGTTTGGTCTAAATTGTTATCATTTTTCAATTTTCTGCCGCTATACAATTGCAATTTTTCTTGTTCAAATGATCCATTCCTTCGAGGCTTCGCAATAGAGTAAAAAGTTACACTGACAATTTTCAAATCCAGAACTAGCAATTCTCTGGTTACATAGTCTACTTATTTGAAATCACATTTTCAATGTTCTGAACTAGTGCCACTGCGGTCAGTGGCCAAACACAAAAAGCCTTTGCTCAGAATATATTAAACTTCGTTTTCATAACAAATAAAGCAAAATTTTGATTAGACAATCATCTAAACACAGTGTTCACTTTAAATTGTCTTATATTTTATTTTTTTTGGTAAAATTAAGGATATAAAAATTAATTTTTCTAATTTTATGCTTATTAGTTATATTTTTGCTTTTCTAATCTTTCCATTAATTTTGAATTGTAAATTATTTGAAATTTTAAAATTTTTATTTTTCAAATAGTTTTGACAAGGACCAAACAACACTTGTTAAAATAGAAGTTGGAAAAAAAAAACAAGTATACGTAATAAACATGTTAGAGGAGAATAACTATAACAAACGTAAAGCATGTAAAACAAATGATTGGGGAAGCACCGTACCAATATGGAAAGAGGAAAAAATGTTAGAAGAGATCATAGATGCACTCATAAATTCCTTTCATTTATGATGTCTTTTGATTGAGCTAGCAGAGTTATTAAAGGTTTTTAACTTTAAGTCTAAGCTGCACTAGGGTTTGATGAAAGTACGTAACCTACAAGAAGACGTTAAAGATGTCTACTTCAATGCTAAAATCATATTCAGGTTGAGAAAGATTTAGAGTGAGATGAAAAACTGATAAATCAAGCATTCTTAAAAGGAGTGATAAGGATGATTGGAGAGATAAGGAGGGTACCCAGGAGAAAAATTCTCAAAAGGAGGAGGCTGTCAATTGCAGTAATACAAGGTCAACCCAATCTCAGATAAATGGTGAGAAATCGTATCGAGATGTACTGCTGTTCCTAGCCTCCAAACATACTCCACAACAACTGCCACTATCTCCTTGTATTAGGTATGTAGGCTGGGGTTATTCAATCGGTCTCTTGTATAAAATGAATAGTTCTGCCTTCATTGTAAAATAGTGTGTAGGGCCGTTCCTAATATTTTATAGGCCCTGGATAAAGTAAAAAAAAATCCTATTTTTGCCTATTTTTGTGCCCTTTTGTAGAATAAAAATAAACAAAATATAAGCTTTTTTTGTTGTTCTTTTTGAAGTCAAGAGTAGGCCCTATTTTGTTTCATTTTATTTTTTATAAGGATAAAAATAGGCCCTATTTTATCATTTATAAGGATGGGCTCTGGGCAAGTGCCCACCCTGCCCTTGCCCAAGGTCAGCCTTGATAGCATGACTTATTAATAAAATATAGGAAGCAGTAGCTTCTCTTCATCTTTCTCAACCTTTCTTTATAGTATCATAGTAGGCTTTGTGAGATGCATATACTTCTCTCACAGCTGCCACCATGTTCCCCATTAATCTCAACCAAAGAAATGCCATCATCGTAGCATTCAATATTCCAAACTTTGTCACCGTCAAACTGGCGTGAGAAGGGCTAGCTGTCCCATTTAACCTTACATCTTTAATATAAATGGACAGAACAAGTGATGATGAGGGGTTATGAATCATTTTTAGGAAACAATAGGGGAGCTCTTGGGAGATAGAAGAGAGATCAATGAAGCTCTCACATATGGAGAGACCTATGAAGGGGTAGACATCCCAACGCTTGTTGTTTGGAAGTGACATCGACGCCGACAAACCCGGTTACGCATATTTTCATTGTGTTTGCTATTATTACTCTATTTAGGAATTGATTGTGTTATCTTATGTGTATGGATTTAGGTTTTGTATATGAATGATCGTATTCTTGTTATTGTTCATGTAACATCCCACCCTCAATTGGAAGGGTATAATGGTAAATTGACATAGGATGAGATAGATTGAGATTGCATAGGACTGCTCATGCATAATAGGATTGCTACACAGTAACATTTGTGCACATGAAATTACTGTACATGCATACATG
>JANVCL010000001.1:7946727-7958855 GCA_026546855.1 Erythroxylum incrassatum
GAGTAATGAGCTACTAAGTTTTCTTTCCAAATCAAGAAAATAAAAGGATTTCCATTAAATGTTGCTTTATTGTTTTTCATTAATTTTAGAATTTGCTTACATGTGTGTATATGCTTGAATTGATAAATTGTGAACTGCTATGATGTGTTTTATGTTATGTTATGCATTGAAAGATGTATGGCATTGTGACAAAGATTTAATTGTGAGCATGATTATGCTATGTCTTTTATCATGGCATTTTGATTGAATGGAAAGAAGAAGAAAAAAACGTGAAAATATGAAATTTGTGATTGACTAAATTATGCATAAAATTGTTTTTGGTTGGGCAAGAGAGTAACGTTTTGTTAGTCACGTGCACGTTGACGTATAGCCTTATCCCGACTATCCGCTTGAGGCCACGAGATCCTAAGAAATCAGTCTCGTTTTGTTCACGGTTTAAACTTCGATTTATCCATTTCGCTCTACGAAACTGTCGAGCCAATTATGTGTACATTTGCATTTTTGATGTGTCAAGATATGATGAAGTTGAGTATTATGCTTTGAAGAAATTTTTTTATCAAATTTGTTTAATGTGATGATGCATTGAATCATGAATCATGATGTTTATAAATTGCTTGATAAGTTGTGAATTTGGGAAATATATGTTGCATGGCTTTCAATGTGAATTATTCAATGGAAATAAATATTTCAATGATTTTTTCTTGTTTCTCGGTTATAAGCATGTTACCCATGAGCTTAAAGCTCACCCCCTTTCATTCCCATCTCCAAGTGATGAGAAAGAGATAGGATGAAAGAAAGTAAAGTCATTTGTTTGGTTATGCACATGTTGTATTTTAAGTTAGACTGTTGTAAGAATAAGAACTTAGACATACGTTGAGAATTTTGAGGTTTTGCGTCTTTTGTATTCGAATTTTTGATATTGATGTTAATGAAATATGAATTGTGTATGAATGGTATGAGTTGATGAAATTTGAATATAAATTGTTGCGATTTATTAATAAGTGAATTATGGAAAAGAAAGGTAGGATTTGTGATGAGTGATAGGATGTTTTTGAATATGAAGAATCATATGAATTGAGGTTTGGGTGTGGGATGAATTCCAATTGGAAGTTGAATTGCTTTGAATGATGTTGTAATAAAGGAAGTGAAGTTGGGATAAATTCGGTATTGATCTATGAGGAATTTGACTAAATTGATTTCTATCTTTCCAACGATTTAAAGTATACGAATTTTTTTATTTTTGGAGTAAGAGGTTGGGTTCCGGAAACGGTGCTCAACATAGGTGGTATCAGAGCAAAAAAAGGTATGTTTTATTTCTGATGAGTTGGGCTCTGAAAACAGGATCCAACAGCAACATTATCAATTCTTCCAGAGATGTACTTGACTTTGTTAGCTCTCCACATCTTGGAAACTAGACCAAGATTGCCTTTCATCCTACTAGAATTGTATGGTATTCTGTTGAAGTTGTTGCATACTCTCTTGAAGCTACTGCATACCTTGTTGAAATTAAAGATGGCCAGCATTATAGGTCTTGATATCGTTGAGAGGCGTACCTAAGTTGTGATCAGTTTCTAATCTACATGGGAATTGTTGTGTATCCTGCAAACTACCATAGAAGTAATTATAATGGTTATCCCATCTATAGCCAAATTTAGGTTGATCAGTCCAACCTTGCTTATAAGATTGAGAATAAGAGTTAAAGAAAAATTTTCTTCCATCCATTTTTTTTAATAAATCACAAACCCGAAACATAATAAAGAAAGGATCACAAAATAACTGAAAAGAAACCAATTACAAACAAATATACACAAAACACTAATTAAATAAAAAACTAAAACTAAAACACCACACTCCCCAATAACAACACCAAAATTGACAGTGCGTAGTAACTCTAGTCAAAATAAAATAACTAGACTACTAATATAGCAATGGTGAGTCTAGGTCGATCCAATAGAGATTGTGTGTAAAGTTTCTAAAATGAAAATAACAGGTGTTTAGGTTTAGGGGGTTATAGTTTTAGAAATAAGAAAAAAATAAAACTAGACTAACAAAAAATAAATTAAAGAAAACGTACGAAAGATGACAAAGTGGAGAATTCCGTAAGGACCTAGTTCTTTGGTTCAATCTCAACCTACACCCTAATTAAACATATCTCATTGATTTGTTGTTCTCAAACCTCTACTAGCAACTATTAGTCTTGCATTAATAATTAACCCTTAGTTTTCCTTTAGGTAGTGTTTCATCATGATACGATCATCAATTAAGCCTAACTACCAAATAACATAGAATACGATCTCTAAATTTAATTAGGTAGTAGTATTACGAATTAGAAAAACTGATTAATCAAGGCAATAACCACATATGATACGTCATTTAACCTAAGTTATGTTATCCCCAATGATTACGAATCATTAGTCACTAGACATGAATTTCAACATAACAAGTATAGATTATATTGAAATTCTAGCAATGGGCATGTAAATAAATAATTCAATAACCGTATTAAAATCACCTTTCACAATACCCAATGGGTTCATACACAAATAACCGAAAAATAACGAGAATACGATTATCCATAGAAAAACCCAAATCAATTAACTTATGATAACACAATCAATTTCTAATGAGAGAAAGATATAAGAAAATAGTGAAATACACATAACCCGGGTCTTCGACGTCGATGTCACCTCTAAACTGACGTTGAGACGTCTAGCCCTTCATGGGTCTTTCCCACAAAAAAATGCTTCAGCCCCTCCAAGAATCAATTTCCCACCGAAGACACCTCTCTCTCTCTCGCTACTGTACCTCCTATTCTATTTTTGTATTTATTATCTAGTCCATCCCTACTGTTCGCTGTCTTTAAAACCTTAATGTGTATTTTGGTATTGGCTAACATTAGTGTCTTGCTCCTTTTCTGTCCTCGCTCCGCTACGTCTTGGTGTGAAACGTCTGCGTTTCTGCTACTCGTGCCAATCATTTGCACTATTATTTTGGGCTCCTTGTTTCCCACTCTACTGGTTCATTTTCTTCCTTGTCGCTGTCATTTCGGTTTTAACATGCACTGCTCCTTCACCCTGCGTTTTTGTCCTAGCCATGTTTGTGAACCATAAATAGCATTTACGGTATTCACGTAAACAACGTTTGCATGAAATGTACGTTGGTTACATGAAACGCCCAACGTCTGTGTTTTCTTTTATATGGTCTATCATTTTCTTCTAGCCATTTTATCCAACATTTTGGTGTTGTGTCATTTTATGCTACTCCTTGGACGTTGCTTGCTCATTTTCTTCTTGGTGTTTTGCTTTGCTTCCACTGTCGTTTTGATATTTTTTGTTATCCACCTTATTTTTCCAGCTACAATAGTTCCACTTCTTTTGGGCTGAATTTGTTTTCTTCTTGCTCCATGAAGATAAGTGAATATTAATCTTCAAAAAATGGACAAAATATGGAGCTTTCAACTCACTTTAACTTATTTACTTCTGAATTATGCCTAAAATCACATAAGAGTCTAAGTGACTATCTTAAGCAATTTCATGTCAATAATCGCTAAGTGTTATGAAATAATTTCGTAATCAATTAAGCACCTATCAAGGACCTAGAGCCACAAAAGGTCACGATTATGACAGAAGCTATTTTAGCAGGCCACAATCATGGACTATGCGATTGTAGACTTAGACCAACCTCTTGAACTTAATTTTTTACAGGTTATTTCAAACTTTTAGGCCTAAGTAAAACCTATTTTTTGCCCCAATTAATAAAGGAAAATATAAGAGCAGTAACATGACTTAAAAATGGAGGGACACCATTTTCCACTTTGGGAAAAAGTTATGGAAGAGGAAGGAGGAGAGAAAGAAGGTGGAGCTTTTGCTGCTACTTCAACCTCCAATCCTCAAGTTATCTGTTTTTTCTTTCCATCTTTTATTTTGTCCATTTGATATATGAGATGGAACCGATGATGACGAACCTTGGTTTAAGGATCGATGTTCTAACTTCTTTTAAGGATTTATACTTGATTTAATGTTAATTTAGTTACTTTTGTTGCTAATGATGCTAGGTCTTGTGATTATTTGTTGTAATTGCATTTTTCAGTAATAAATTCAGAGAGTGAACCGAATGCAAAATGATTAGGTTGGTTAGTGAGAGTTAAATGATCTACTAGACTGCATAAATATTCAAATTTTTAATTATACGGAGAGAGATCTCGTATAAGGACCCGGTTGTTTATTGGAACGCTTAAGAACTAATTACGATATAGGTTGTTTTGTTAATCGAGAGATTACATGTTTGGTAACTCAACTTAATTAGGGTTTATGATTTAAGGCTTAGTGATTACAACTCGAGAGAGACTAATCCACCCTTCAAAAGTCTAGGATCAACATCGCATTAACACAAAAGTGACTAAGTTAGCATTGATGATAGGATAAACCTTCTTTCTTATAATTTGTTAATCTTCCTTGTTTGAATTTTAATTTTCAGTTGGGTGTGTTTAAACTTTATTTCTTGCATTAATTTAGAATTCTCAATTCATTCATTCCATATTCGATTGTTTACTTTTCTGTTTAGTTTTTATTTTCATTTTACTAACACTTTTAGGCCTTAGAAAAATTAGGATTTAATTAGTTCATTAATTCCTCGTGGGATTGACACCTTATATACTACGATACCACCCATGCGCTTTTAGAATATTGAGAGTTTTATATGATTAAAATTTGCTCAACATCTACTTGCTACTTTTTTCTCCTCCTCACACTTACCCTCCTAATACACTCATGAAACAACCCCAAAAGCCTTACATTATGGCTCTTTTTACTGGTTTCCTCTTATCAAAGCCATTTCAAATGAATTTTGATATTTCCTCTTATTTTTCATTTAAATGTTTGAGATGAAGACATTGTTGGATTTTTTATGCTCTGTTGCGTGTTATCTTTTCCTCTGTGTTTTTTTTTCTCTTATAGTTCTCTGTGCTTTCTAGACTATGTGCTTGGCGTGTTGTTGTGTTCTTATTTCACTACGTTGCATTTTAGGCTCCATCTAATAAACATTTTATTTTATGTCTACTTTGTTCCTCTACGTTGTCATTTTGTTGCATTGCTTTCCTCTACTAATGTTGAGTTTTCCTCTAGTTGCTCTGTTGTGAAATGTTGTTTATAGGCTGATTCTCCTCTTATTTATATTGCTTTATTCCCTTTTGGTGTTGCATTTTAGTATTGGTTGCTTTTCCTCTACTGCTATAGTTTTGGTTTTTCTCTTGGTTTTTGTCGATTTGTTCTGCTACTGTTCGCATTTTCTCTGTTGTGTTTTTCATCTGTTTTTCTCTATTGTGTGTCATTTTGGTGGGTAGCTGCTACCACGTTTTGTTGCTCCGCTTTCTACTATGTCGTTTTATGCTGTTGTGTTTTGGACTTTTGGTTGCTACTTTTTTTCCTTTGTTTTTTGGATTTTTTTCTAGATTCCTTTCCTTAATTCCACCAAACTAGCACAAAAATATTTAGTATAATTAAACCCCTTATAGAAATAAAATATGAAACTAAACAACTTAGGTTAATAATAGTAAAATGCAGCTATTTTAACTCAAATGTGCTATGTAAATTTAAAACAATATAAAACATGGATGTAAAATATGCTATAATTTTTACTTATCAAAAATAATGTGTGATAAGAGACTAAATTTCAACTGAATAAAAATTAAAATATTATATCTTTTACTCCTATACACAACTAAAATTATCTTCCATTTAGTTAATACAAAAATTTTGGACACAACTAAAATTAGTCTTCCACTTGGTTAATACAAAAATTTAGGACAATCCAAGCAATTCTTTCCCATGGAGCTAGATATGTAGTCCTTTAAGAACATTGCTTGCAATACTAGAAGCTTCAGAATTACTCCGCCAAAAATATAATTCCCAAGATCACCATATTTCTGATTAAATCATTTTTTTCTTTATTTATCTGGAAATGACTCTATATAGTCAACCTGTTTCTAATAACTAAAAAAGTGTGGAATTTAGTTAAACGATTATGTCAAATTCATCTAACAAATATAAGATTTTGATCATTAAACAAATATTGAAATTACGTTCAAATCAATAATTATCAACGAGGCAACTGGTGTTTTGCTCAAAGGTATTCACGAGTCCTCCCCCTTGCGTCAATTGGCTGCTTTCAAATATCCAGTGAAAGAAGAAAGAACGCTTCTAAAATAAGTATACTTTGGATAGAACAAAGAATTTTGGCTTTTAAGAAGCCAACAGTACGTTCCAAGCGTTCCCTGCATTCGAAGCCATGTCTGACATGATTCAAGCAATCAAGAAACTTCCTTTGTCAACTTCTAAAGGAGTTTTCAACGACGTCAAATAGTAAAGAAAGAAAGAAACAAGTGGTCAGTTTGTTGAAGATTCTTATTGCTTGCGATCTGATGGCTTTTCTTTTTCTTCTGAAAAATAGAAAAGAAAAAAGAACAGTCCTCACCTAGTCATATTTCTCGGAAGCTTCTGCTGTCTGTCTTTTTTAACTTCACGAACAAAGACATATATGCGAACATGTTGAAACATGCCCAACCCTTGGGGTTAAAATGCAAAACCGTAACAACTTCACGTGCTTAAAAAGATAAGAAAATACTGTGTTTCGCCCATTTATTTTTAGCTAAATGTTTTCTAAAACTTTTTTAACTAAATAGCCAAAAGATATTCTCAACGAATTCACGAAATGTTGCTAATAGCTTTTACCTACAAAAATAAAGTGTAAAAAAAACTATTAATAACATTACCAAAAAACATCGCCAATAATTTTCAGCTACAGAAATTTGGTGACAAATATAAATGGTCGCTAATAACTTTTGGTCATGATTTTGAGACTTTTGGGTATGTTCGTTTTTGCAGTTAAATGTGGTTTCCGTTGTAGTGGCTACATCATAAAGTAAATGTAACTTTCTTTTTCTGGTGAACTATGATATATTTAAATGTGTCACTTTTATTTAACCAAAAAGTGAGAAGTTTCGTCGAAGTTGAAGCCTTCAATAAAACAAAATTACACGGTTAGGTAGGCAGGCCTTGATGCATGTTTATTTTACACCATCGATGAAATTAAAGCTGATCTTTACGTTTCATGTCCCTTTTTGATCTCTCCCAACCATGAAAGACAAAGTTTAAAATAATTAAATTGTTAATATATCTCAGATACTATGGTGCGTAAACATGTAACATAAAGATACCTGAAAATTAAGATTGATCAAACTTGTCCAAAAGTTTAAATTATCATAACAAAGATCACGATGATTGATAAATAATATACATTGCGGTGGTTTTAAAAATTTTGGAAAACCTTTGCGGGTCATAATTCATTAATGAAAAATACAGAACACAGGAATGATCACTGATTTCAGTGAGGGTCAGAAGGTAAGGTTATCCTCTTCTTGTACCGTTATAGATGGACGAGAAAGCAATTGGGATTGCTTTACTGTGCAACTTTCGAGGGAAAAAAAAAACTAAGACGTGTTATTGTCATTTGTACAGTAGTTTCTTCTGATGCACAGAGAATTTCTATGTAGAATTGATAAAAGCATGTTAGGCAATCGCTTTCAAAGAAAGATGTGTTCCACATTTAAGAGAATGGTTAAACTGATACTTTATGTCCTTGTAGTCAATTAACTTAGATGTAAATTAATGTATGATATTACTTTGGCTTAATGAAAAGACTTTATTTATCTTTATGTATAAATTCAAATAATATTTTATATTTTAATACTAAAGATAAAATCATTAGAATAATTACTATGTAATTGAAATTATGATAAGATCATAATTATAAGATTCAATTTACACTTATGTATTATTCCTAAATATTCTTAATTGCAGTTTCATCAAGACTGGATATTGTTGAAATGGTAAAACTAGTACACGTTATGTTTCTTTCTTATGAAGAAAGTAATTGATCTCATAAATTAAAGTATAGAGATACTTAAACTAATGTGTGGATAATTATTAGAGAATAAGTCACTAAACTGACCCGATTATGAGAATTTCAGATAGAGTATTACTTATGTGCCTATATATTATCTCATAATGATGGTTGTATAATTGATCCTCAGACTTGAGATTACCAAAGTATCTGTTATATGAATTATTGTTTTTTTATACTACTTATGAATCATCCTAGGATAATTTAGTCAGTAGTAATTGGATACAGTATGAACCATATACAGATAGTTGAGTAAGTCAATATATGATTTGTCACTCTAAAGTAATTAGCGAGAATATGCTATTATTCTTAATTGGTAATAATTTATGAAATTCTCTGGCTAGAGTGGATTGATATTTAAAAAGGAGTTTTTAAATTTCAATTATAAATTAATTATTAATTAGCAGGAACGAACATGATCGGATGATAAAAGTAGATAGTGCATTCATACTCTGTCCAATTAGAATATTAAATGACAAAAGGATTAAATTATACATTATAGCCATATATGGACAGGTTAAGTCAATCACTTTGGCATTCCTGATATTTGGTTAATCATGACATATTGCTAGACATCAATCATGATTTATGATTATGAGTTATTTAATTATAGAATTATAGATAAATTAAAAGAAGTTTTAATTTATTTAATTCTAATCGTAAATTAGAATTATAATTTATAATAACTGCCAATTTATTAGGAACCTAATGGGTCACACGACAAAGAGCAATTTGTAAAAGAAAAATTAGTTTAATTAAGTTGAACTTAATTATAAAGTTTGAGAAATTTTGGGATAAAAATCAGATATTTGATTTTATTAAAATAAAATTAATTATAATTATAATTTGATTTTAATTATAATTAAAGAGATTTAACTTTAATAAAAGACTGTTATGATTTTTTATTTAAAAGGAAGAGCTTTTTAGAAGCTACACTTTTGTCTTCTTCCTCTCAAAACAATTTGAGAATTACTCTGTGGATACCATCATAGGCTGGACACTTGAACAACTCGTGATTGATTAATCGAAAAAAGTTTCTAAATCGATTTATGTTTTATTCAAGTTTATTCAATTATCGGGATCTGCTCGGAATCTGTAAAAACATTTGCTTTTCAGTGTGCCCGTGATTTGATCAGAGTTAGATTCCAACATAAACATTATATGGTTTCTTAGTATTGTCTAACAGTATACGATATATGTCTAAAATCCTAGACGGGACAAACAGAGTACCTCGAGGACTACGAAGCAAAAGAGAATCTTGTTATGGAGGTGTTGAATATAAGCCAAATTAGGGAAGGAGGAAGTATTCCTAATTGTAGAAAACTTACAACTATTTTTTATCGGTGATTTGTTAACAAGCTGTAAATTGAAGAGTTCACTCTCAGTAGCGTTTAATATACTGAAAGGTGAGATTCAAGGTTTGCAAACGAGTTTAGTATAACACTACATAAATATTAAGGATAATTTAACGCTTATAAAGAACAAAACGACTTTTGGAATCGAACATGCTCTTGAAAAACAAAAGAGAGAATTTAGGAAGTTACATGACGCGTCATAATAATTTATAGACATGCAGAATGGATTTCTAATATTGTTTTATTGATAAAGAAGTATGGAAGCTTTTCTTTTAATTATGTCATAACTTTCAAAACCTAAATTTAGTTACGACTACCAGTGGTTGATACGTTGGTAGACTCGACAAAACAAAATGAGTTTACGAGTTCAATGGATTGATATCCTACTTTTATCAGATCTTTCTCACGTAAGTAATGTGCAAAAAACTACCTTAAGATGATTATGATTAAAGGGCGTGTGTCAAATGGGTGATCACGTAAAAATCGTAAGTTGCTTAAAAAGAATTATACATGGGATGCTCTAATTTCGTAAAACTATCTTTTATTGTCAAGTTGTTGCACTTGAAGGTGTATAATAGATGGAGCAACAAATCTTTAGACATTTTGATTGAGTTGCTTAATGATGTATTACCGATTAGCCACAAATTGCCCAAATCTCACTATAAAGCAAAATAATTGTGAAGAGATCTTATATTAAGATACATATCAAAACATACTTGTAAGTCTGATTATGCTATCTTTTGGAAGGATATTAAAGACCTTTAAGAATGTCCTATTTGTTGTACATCAAGGTGGTAAGTGGATGATGGAAAGGAAAAAAGATACTTTATATAACCTTGAAATACTTCCCTATTAAACCAAGACTACAAAGGCTTTTTATGCCAACAAAAACCACCATAGATATGAGGTGGCATAAAAAGTAATGCATTGATGATAACATTATGTGTCATCAAACAAACTTAAAGGCATCGAAAGACTTTGATAAGAAGTTTCCATGGTTTGCAAATGATTGTCATACTGTTTAACTCATGTTAGCCTCTATTGGATTTAATCCATTGAATAATATGAGTACTTCTTAAAGTGTGTGGCTGGTAATTCTTATGCCATACAATTTACCCCATGGAAGTAAATGCAGGAGCCTTTTTTGTTATTTTCTTTACTTATTCCAAGATCTACTACTTCTAGGAAAGATATCATTGTATGCACACAACCACTAATTGATGATTTAAAACGTCTCTAGAAGGTTAGATTAAAAACTTATGATGTTGTTGAAGGTGAAAATTTTAAAATGCATATGGCTATTTTGTGGACTATAAATGATTTTTTTTAACTTATGGCAATTTGTCCAGATAGAGCACTAAAGCTTATATGGCATGTCCTATATGTAGCCATGAAATTCATTCAATGAGGCTACGAAGTAAAATATGTTATATAGGACATGTTCGTTACTTAGAACATGGGTATAAATGGCAAAGAAGCAAATTGTTTAATGGTAAAGTAAAACATAGTTATGCTACTTTACATTTTTCAATTGATGATGTATTTGATCAACTATCACATTTGGAAGAGTTTACACCTAGCAAACATCCAAGCAATATAAAGCAAAAGCAAACTTTCTTAATTTTAATAGGAATTTTAAATAGTACATTTTTCAATTTGCCATATTGGAAGGATTTGCTATTGAGGAATAATTTTGATGTCAAACATATTTTAAAAAAATTGTGAGAAAATTTTAGGCACTTTGATAGGAAGTAATGGAAAATCGGAGAACATAATTAAGTCTAGAATAGACTTGGAAGACATGAATATAAGAAAAGATTAACAGTTGAAAATGAGAGATGATGGGTCATCCATTATTTCACCTACATATGACAATATGTCAAAAAAGAAGAAACAAACTTTTTTTCAATTTCTTAAATTAATTAGTTTCCTTATGGGTATGCATCTAAGATAGCCCATTATGTCAATGCTAATGACAAAAAAGTTTTAAGGTTAAAAAGTCATGATTGTCATGTACTTCTACAATGATTACTTCTTGTGGGAATACGTGGGTGTTTGGCAAAGGATATGCTCATAACTTTAGCACAATTGTGTGATTTTTTAAAGCAATTATGTTGTAAGACATAGAAACTAGAAGAACTTTAAAAAATGGAAAAATGACATGTAGTTCATGAAAAAGAAATAGCACAAATGGTTCATTTTTGTACCACGTGTTACTAACATTGATTCTAGTAATATTACCATTCACTTTTGTGTTAATCCCATTGTCACCAAGATTGAACCATTTGCACTTAAATAGAACAATCTTTTTATCCTTAATATAATATAACTTAATTATTTTAGAGATAACACCATAGAATTCAGTTAAATCATCCTTATATTGTCCCTCAACAACTACACGATTTTAGCTTCTAAGGCCACTGTTATGCTCTTTTATCTAAAATCTGACTACATTAATAATGAAACCTATATTATTATTATTTTCAAATTATGAGGCCTACATACCAAAGCATATAATGTTGTCGTCGCTTTTGGCAATTTATAGTTATGCAACTGTATTAACTATAGAAAAAATATAACTAAAAATTAATGTTATAATCTCACTTACAATATTCACTTTTTCATGCGATTACATAAAACTTGCTCGTGTCCTAAAACATGATGGGAAGTTTATCTTCTACCTTTTGTTCAACATTAACCACACCCTTTGCTTCTAATCTTGCCTTTGTGCTCTCTATTTAAAAAGTAATTAATGTAAAAATAGAGGTTAAATGTTAAATTTTAATATGAAATAATGTAATGTACATACTATAT
>JANVCL010000001.1:7967217-7980035 GCA_026546855.1 Erythroxylum incrassatum
TAATGCGCAGGGCTTGACTGAGTCAACGCGCGATTGGTGGGGGGATGTTCTTGGAGAAATAGATCGGGTTTTTTCGGTGTTCACTTTTTGGCCAGAAGTCTTGCATAACTCCTTCAGAGTTCGTGCAATTACTTGCATCTGGGCATCCGTAGCTTCCACAAACAAAACAAGATCTTCGGCAAAGAAAAGGTGGGAAATGGGAGGCCATGTGGGGCTCAATTTTATCGGTCTCCAAATCCCTTGGCCCAACTCCCGCAAAATAAGGTAGCCTAGGCATTCCATACACAGGACGAAAAGGTAAGGCGAGAGTGGATCTCCTTGGCGAATACCTTGAGAAGGGCTAAAGCAATTAGTAACTGTGCCTTGCCAATTAACCTACAAGGTCACTGTCGTCACACACTACATAATAATTCAGATTAGATTTGCTGGTAACTCAATGTCCGCTAGAGTGTGTTGGATAAAGTCTCACCGAATCCGATTATATATGCTTTTTTCAGATCGACCTTAATCACAAAGAACCCGGTCTTCCCCTTCTTGTTATGCATCGAGTCAATGACTTCGTGAGCGATGATGATATTATCCGTTATTTGTCTACGGGGAATAAAACTGCATTGATTGGCCTGGACCAGATGACCAATGTGGTTTTTCAAGTGATTAACAATAACTTTTGCCTTTCAATAACGATAACAATAAACCATTTCTCACTTATTATTATTATTATTATTTTGTATTATCTTACCTATTTGTATTATTAATGTTATTATTGTTTCTCTTTATTATTTATTTGTATTTAGTTATTTTATTACATATTTTATGTTTATTTGACTTATTTACTTAATTATTTTTGACTGACATTTCTATGCACATCTATTTGTAATTTTGTAATATCTTTGTGTCATATTACATGTGATTCTATTGAAATCAATCTCTGTATTAACTAAGAATAAGGTTGTACATTATCTATCCTTTCCGGACTGTGGAGCTTCAAGTATTACGAGTGAAACCAATCAAACTTGGGAATCCAAGAAACTGACTTTACCAAGCTACCCAACGATATACAAGTATGAGCTAGAGACGAACTTCATCACCACAATATTTACAAAGCAGGCATACTAGTAAAGATCAGACAAAAATTTCTCACTTTTCAACACAATTTGTATAAAAGACAAGCGAAGACTATACCAGGAATTATGAACTTAAGATGAGAAAACATGACGAAGGTTTACTCATTTCCCGCTATCATCTCCACTTAGATCATCTTCAATCCCATGAAAACCAATCCTTTCCGATGCTTGTTTAGCCAACCTGGCAATCTTCTCCGCATCTTTGCTAATCTTCGTTTCCAATCTCATTGCTTTCTTCATAATCTTCTTCTGCTGTTTCACGGACATAATGTTTAAATCCGACAAGAAGTCATCGTCACCTATATCGACCCAGCTTGGACTCCAGTGTTCCTTACTTCTCTTCTTCTTTGGGGAACACCAAAAGCAGCCACTCTTCCGAGGAGGCGAAGGAGAATCCATGAGCGAGGGTGACGAACTCAAACGGTTTGAGCCACTTGAACCATGCCTTGGTCTTGACTTCGAACTAATTTTCTTCTCTGGTTTCTGTTTGCAAGCAGACTCATCCTTGGATTTCTTCTTCGATACGCCTTTCCCACTTGGATTTGGCCTGAAAATTTCTTCATCCACCGAAGACATGGAAGAATTCAACGAAGACGAAGCATACCCACTTTCTGATTCTTTTCCTGTACCCAATTTATTACCTTCTGTGTCATGTGTAACCTTCAATGAACCAACTTTGCCATCTGGGTAATGTTTCTCAGCAGAAAAGTTTAATCTTTCACGATCAGAACGATTACCCATCTCGCATTTGGAAAGAGCAATGTCATTAGTTTGATTTCTGGGGTTTGAAACAGGGAAAGATTTCAGTTTGCGAAATCGGGTTTCCAGATCAGTAGGAAGAAGAGAATTATCAAAACCAGAGCAATTGATCTTAGAGACCTGCTCTAGAACGGAAAGCTCTTGAACTTGGGAGATGAGCTCATCCACAGCTGAGTCGTCCGTGTCTGATAGATTCCCAAAATGAGCCATCGGAACAGCGAAATGAGAGAGAGAGGGAGAGAGAGAACAAAGGGGCACAACGGACAGCGAAGTGGGTTGTTAGTGGGTTTTTGGAATCTCCCTAGCTCTGACCAACGTAACGGCTAACTTGTGATATCTCTCTCTAGATTTCCACTTGCAGGACCCACGAAATCGAAAAGAGACGTTGTGGGACCCATTTGGTTAATACGGATCCCATTGATTTCGTTTAGACTCTCTTGAGATTAAAATTAAAATTTTGGTTCTATTTTGCCTTATTTTATAATAATAACAAAATTATCAAAAGCAAAGAATAAAAAATTAAACTCATTCATCTAGTTGAATCGTACAAATCTTAAATCTTTTAATTTTTTGGTTTAATTTATTTTAATAATTTATATTGTTAAAAACTAATCAATTTATTAATTAATCGGTTAATTATTGTAAATTAGTAAAATTTGTATAAATTAAAATAAATTAATTAATTTTATTTAATAATTTCTTTTTTCAAATAAACTTCAAAATTTTCAATTGGTGAAAACAATCTCTTTCAATCGTTTTTGAAACTCTTTATTTTTATTTAATCTTCAACT
Source organism: Erythroxylum incrassatum (assembly GCA_026546855.1). NCBI lineage: Eukaryota > Viridiplantae > Streptophyta > Magnoliopsida > Malpighiales > Erythroxylaceae > Erythroxylum > Erythroxylum incrassatum. The sequence continues at coordinate 7,969,892 of JANVCL010000001.1, forward strand.
GGTTTTATAACGATTTCATACTAATTGAATTTTTTAAATTTTAAATCTCTTGCCTTACCGATTTAACTTTTGATCTGATTTTTAAAACATTGATCAAAAATAAAATAAAATAATTAAATTTTATTAATATTCTTGTCATTAGCCATTCAATTAATAGTGTTGATGTGATTTATAATTAGTATCATGTCATAATTAATATTAAATATTTAAAAATAAAATAGTTAATTATAAAATAAATCTCTAATGTTTTACTCATTACTATAATATTAGTCTAAATTTTAAAAATTTACATTAAAATATTTTAATTTTTAATTTTCTTAAAAATAACCTACTTTAAATTCTCTATTAATAGTATAGATTGCAGCTGCCACATATAAAATTAATATTTTTAAATAAATATTAAAATCACAAATTATTAAATCCCTAAAAAACCACTGGTGACCGTAAACTTCTTTGGTAGAACCTTCATCAAATTAAAAACTTAGAGATGTTCAAACGTATATTCAAGAGTTTGGACTTGAATAAAATTACTCTTCAGTAAATGCTATAGCTATTGATTGTTATTGGCTTTGATTGCTGATGTTGCCAACTTAGTGGTGGCATTGAAGGTTTGAGAAGATGCAGGTGTTGTAGAACTGAAAACTGTCAAAATCATTAAACTTAGTTTCTTGTGTGAATCTTTTGTTTTGTTGACTGAGCAAGAACAATAGACAATTAACTTAACCTCGGTTTCTTTTGTTCTCAACTTCATGAATATCAGGCATCGTAGTTGATAATAAGAACAATTTTTAATGCGTTGATAGCTATAAGAAATGATATATACTAAAAAAAAAAGTTGACAATGTTACTGTTTCGCAATTAGTGGATTGCATTAACTGTTAGTTGATAGAGGATTGTATCAGCTGATTTAACTAGCGGATAGTATTAGCTGTGTTGGTTTATACCGTACAACCAATCGTTTTAGTTGTAGTTTAGTGACAAATTATTTAAAGACATTTTTTATCTTGTACATTGCAAATGAAATTATAATGAGATTATAATTATGAGATTCATTTTGCATTTATGTATTATTCCTAAATGTTCTTAGTCATTGTTCTATTAAAATTGGACATTAATAGAACGTAAAAAGATTAATACACGTTTTGTTTTTCCTTACGAAGGAAGTAGTCGATCTCATAAGCTAAAGTATAGAGATACTTAAACAAACGTGTGAGTGCTTGTTAGAGAACAAGTTCACTGAATAGACCCAATATGAGAAGTCTATTTGGAACATTACTTATATATCTATGAAATTCTCATTGTGATGATTGTATAAGTGATTATTTGACATAAGGTCACCAAAGTAATGTTGTACAGGGATTGCCATATTTTGATACTATTTATGACCTATTTAATCATGAGTTGGTCAAACGGTAGTCATTGGATGTAGCTTGAATTATATAAAGATAGTTATGTGATCAAGATATAATTCATCACCCTAAAGTAATTGGGGAGAATGTTCCGTTGCTCTCGATTAGTATTGATTTAAGAAATCCTTGGCCAAGGCATAATGATATTTTGTAAATAGATTATAAATATCATTAATTGAATCGATAATTGATGGTAGAGAACTGATATGATTAGATTCAAAATAGAGTAGACATTAATTTCATGCTCTATGTCTAATCAGAATATTGTATGACAAAAATATTGAATTATACAGAAAAAACATGAATGGAAAGGTTAGTCAAAACCACTCTGACATTTCAAAATATTTGGGTAGTCTTAATACGTTGCTAGACGTCAATCTTGATTTATGATTATAAATTAAAAAATTAAAGATAAATTTAAAGAGTTTTAATTTATCTAATTCTAATTATGAATTAGAATTAGAATTTATAATCATTGCCAACATATTTGAGAAAATAATGGGTCTCACATATAGAAATGAGATGAAGAGAGCAAAGTTAATTTAATCAAGTTGGACTTGATTGTAAAGATTGATAAACTTTATGATTAAATATGAGATATTTAATAAATAAGGATCAATATGAGATTTTGAATCTGATATGGGTATAACTGGTATTTAATTAGAATTATTTGTAATTCTAATTAAAGTTTAATTGAAATTAGAATTTAATTTCAATTAAATTACTAAAATATCTAAAGCTTATTATAAATAGGTTTAAACTCTATGGAACTAGCACTTCTTGCTTAACCCTATCTGTAAGAGTTATAGAGTTCTCTCAACCTATTTTGTAGATATCGTTAGATGTTGGACACTTGTGTGACTATAGTGATTAAGATGGATCGGTTTCGGAAACAATTCGAGAAATACAACAAGATAAAGATCAAGTTTTGGAATAAAGTTCGAATTAAATTTTCGTCTTATTATGATTCGTGTTAATTATTTTATATAATTAAAATAGATCTTGATTTTCGGGAAATCAAAAGTTACGAAAAAATTTCGTAATTATTTTGTTGCGATCGGGATCAGATCTTAACCCAGTTTCCAAACAAATATTGCGTATGAATTAAATTCTTGCTACGAATCAATTAAACTTTTCTTGCATTTATGTGCTAACTCTTAAGGACCTGCCATATATTGTAAACAAGTTTTCCATATACCTAAATAGAAGCTATTCTTTAATTAGGTACTAGGAGACCAAAGTTGATTTAATACGAAAGCAAACTGGATGGCGAAGAAAGGATTTGGGTGCTATCCAAAATCCGAAGGGGATGGAAACTTCTAACTAAGCAAAGTTGAAAGGAAAGCGAAAAGAAAAGGTACAGCTAAAGCAAAAGAAAACAATTTCAGCTGCTTATCAGAAAATTAAAAAGTACATCTTCAAATTTTCGGTCTAGGCGGTTCATCATATGTATCCATTGCTCCCTTCGCCATTGTACGTGTTGCAGTCCCTGTAAATAGTCGCAACGCTTGCACAGTTTTAGAAGGTAATTATTCTAATACTATACAGTTGGAAATCTCAACGTCAAACATGCAAGATAAAGACAACAAATGAATAGCGTATAATTAAATTATTAAGCAAAAGTTAATGGGACTAAGGAAACAAGATTTATTTAATTTTAAAGCAGAAATACTGAGAAAAATAATCTAAAAACAGTAACATAAACAAAATATCAGGTAGAAGGATGAACAGATTAAGAGGTATTACTATGAGATTAAAAAACAATAAAAAATAAGATAATCACTATTTAATTAATACAAGTTAGTTAGGAAATTGAAATTATATAATTTGTGATAAAAGAAAATTCCAATCATACTTTTTACATAACCCAAAAAAATCTTAGAAAGAAATGACTCATTAGTTACATAAAAATTTTATTTATTCAAATAAAAATTTTAAAAATATAAATATATATAATATTTATTTATTTATTATCACAGCACTAGATATCAATCTATCAGGTTATCATGTACCGGTGTCGGGGGGAGCATTTTGTTTGAGCATCAAAGAACTACCACTCGTGACTCTTCCACATTATATATATATATGTGTGTGCGCGACGCGCGTGTGTTTGTCTGTTCTTACGTATGCAGCATGTTAAAAGCTAAATAACAACAAACGGAAAATAAACACAAAAGGACAAGGAAAGAAATAAAGCCCCGTATGTACTCTCATGTCTTAAATGCCCACCAATCCATGCAAAGAAATTATTTTTGTCAGATCACAGCAAAACATAGATAATAGTTTTTGAATGAGCAGTAAAATGTCAAGGAGAGTCTGATGCAGATTTACGAACGAAGTGAATCACACGTTATTTCATTGTTGCTAGCTTTTTTTTTCCCTTACGTACCCGTACTTTTCATCTTTGACCTCACTGAAAGTTCACATCTCCTCCTCCAAACGAAAGGCTTGTCGGCGCAGCAATATTTATTTCGGAATCCAAGGAGACAATTTCTATGCCGCTATGCTGTTGCTGTTGTTGTTTCTCTCTGTGTGACGACGAGAACCCGCCACTCGTGCTTCTCACTGTTCGTCCAACTCCAAGGAAGTCTCTTGTCATTCTATCCGACCCACCAATGCCCATGTTCTTGTTTTGATTCAACTTTACTTCCTCCATATTCCCTAAATTTGACCCATGCTTTTGCTGTGGTGAACAAAATATGGAGGAATGGGCATTAGCGAAGGAGTTCATCAAGTCGTTAAGGTTTCCGTCATTTTCACCGAACACTCCGCCATTGAAGTTTACTGAAATAAGTGGCCTGCTGTCAGATTTTAAAGTTTTTGAAGCAGACCCGCCAAAGCTTCTTAGTAGAGAGGAATTGCCTGAAGATGAACCAATTTGGGCAGCTTTCTGAAGAAGGGCTGTGGCAGAAGTATGAGGGAAGGGAACCATATTATCACTTTGAACAGATGAGTTAAATAATGAAGGACCACCAGAGCTGAATTGATCACCCAAAATGTTGTTGGAGAAGATATTGGACGCTTCACTGCAGCCACCAGCACCATTTTGGTTGTTAAAATGGTTTGACCCTGGCAATCTCGAGGTTGATAAGTTTCCACTGGTGTTGCTTGAATGGATGTTGTTAGTGAGGCTACTTGCGGTGCTGCTACTGGAAAGAAAGCTAAGGTTGAAAACGTTGGCACTAGAGGCAGGATTGTTGGCGGAGTTATGGAGATCAGCAAATTGCATTAGTTCGTGATGGAACGGTGTGTTTTGGAGCAAGCCGTGTGGAGATTGTTGTTCATCCTGATAATTCTGGTGTGATTCTTGGATTAAAAAAGCTGGCGAGGGCATTGGTTGCGGGGATTGGAACGAAGATGAACCGATTGAAGGTGGATAGAGATGATCGAATTGTCCGGTTCGGGTTCCACCACCAAGGCGAAAAATGTCACTGGACTGGTTGCTGTGCTCATGCATAGTTGAAAGTTGAGTACCGATTTGAGATGGGTTTATGCTGATCTTGCTATTTCCATATAAACGGCTGCCAATAGTGCTCAAAGCATGAGCATTTCTTGCACTTTCTTGAGCCAAAGCATCACAGAAGGCCCTGTGAGTGATAAAGCTGTCACGCCTGTCACAACCACCGTGGAAAGAAACAATTGGATCATTTCAGCTTGACAAAAGAGGGAAAACTTGAGCATACAAAAGAAGGAGAAACTAATTAAATGCATCAAAAACCACAATCAAATTACATAATCTAAAATAATTATTGATTCATTGTCTTAATAATGAGTGGGAACACAGACACTATCACACTAACACGTGTATCCGGAAGTCTAAAATAATTGATGCGGCTGAAGAATATGGTCACGACTACTTCCTTTACTGGTGGAATATAACAAAGTTTTATATTTTACTAGTTTTTTGGCGTTACCGTTTTATTCACTCAATGGCCTAACAATACAATGACAGGCATACTGATCAGAAAAGCTCCATGAAAATTTAAACCTTCAGGTAATAATTAGGGTTTACATTTTATACGTCAAATAACAAACTTATAATGACCTCTAACGGGATGGAAGAGATTAAGAGAAGGCGTTTTTAAAATCAAAAGAGAAAAGAGACCTTAAATATTGTGTGTTGGTTTTAAGACACAAGAAGACATGAAAAAGTGAAAGAACAATGATAGAGATGTGAAAGAGAAGTCAGCAAGATAATTCCCACATAAAACAGGAACATATAGGTATGGAGTTAGGTGACAAGAATTTGGACAGATGTACTTGGAAAATTAAAGAACCAATCAACCATGAAATACCATTTCAGAACTGGAGTTCAATAAATGCAGCGAAGGAATGTATAAACCACATGAAAAATAATTAATCGAAAAAGTCCTTTTCGGGACATGTAAATGTATATTCAATGCGATGCTCAGAATTCTCTATTTCCACTTGAGGCATATTCTAAGATTAGCTATTAAGTAAAATCATCAGAATTTCTCATGTCATCAACGAATACCTCCCCTATTCAATCAAACTCTCTAAATCACATCCCTTCTCTCCAGCTCTTCCCACTGCAATTCCAAGAACATGCCCAACCAAAACCAGAAAGTGAGAGAGAATTGGTTAGGGCCTCACATTATGAAAAGAGGTACCTGCCGGAGCACAGACCTGATCATATGTAACCAATCCAAAAGGGAACAAACATGGCAAACAACACAGCAAGCGCTACATGGCATAGCAACACGTGAGTAGGAAAAAGTAAACAACTAATAATGGCGGTGGTTCCTAGGAGAAAAAATGACATGAATTTTTTTTCCTGTTTTTAGTTTTTATTTTGGGGAATTTGTGCCCGAGTGTAACTGTAACCTCAAATCAACGAGACAATGGCAGTTTCCAGAGTTTGTTCACGTGGGTTCTCTCACCATCTCCTTCACTGTACTATACCATACTGTGACTGAAGCCCCAAGACAAAGAACAACAGAAGTTAAAAGATAAAGAAACACAAAGTTCAGAAGAGAGAGAAAGAGAGACGAGAATCCCATTTTGCAAGAGAGAAATTAAGAATATGGGGAAAGCATCAAAGACTTTTCTTTTGTTTATCCTCCCTGCTACTGTGACTCTATGTCGAATCTTTGCCCTAAAACCAAACAAGCCAAGTAGCACATACATATATAACACCTCTCGCTTTCTCTCTCTCTCTCTGCCTGAAGCACACATACACTCATATTTCTTCTCTTTCAGAACCAGACTGCAATTGTTTATTAAATCCGTCGAATTTGCTTGCTACACCAAAGAACATGATGAATATTGGAGCACAAGGAGACCACTAAACTAATGAAAAGGGAGAAAATTGATTGATTATTATTACCTTGAGAAGAGGGTACCACAGTCACATCTATATTCTCTAGTTCCACAAGTTTTAGAATGAGCTTTCCAATCAGATTGAACAGCATATTTCTTGGAGCACTTCTCGCACTTCCATTTCTTCTCGCCATGTTTTCTAGAGTAGTGCTTTTTTATTCCAGTAAGGTCACCGAGAGGCCTAGAAGGGTCATGATGGACGCATGTGGGCTCAGGGCACAGATAAACCTTTCTCTTCACTTCTTTTGTAGTCTTCTGCTTAAGCTTCCAAGGCAGGTTGTGTCCTCTTCTGTGGAGCTGTAGGTTTTGCTCCCTTTGGAATCCTTTGTTGCATACCTCACAAATGAACCTGTTTGTTGCCATTAGGGTCTTCGGAGATAGTGCTATCACCTCTGCGTCTGGATCTGTTATGGAAAATGCCAAACAACGAATAGATTAGATAATTCAGACTCTATCACAATTTGGAATTGATCCATTTTTATTTGGCAGACAATGGAAACTCGTCAAAGACTATATACCAAAACATAATGCCTCATACATATTCACTCCCGCATACGCATAAAACTTTCACATATCCCATGTCGAAGTTTGAAAATTTAGGGTTCTACAATAGCTCTTTAGTTTCTTTTTCTTTCTTTCTTTTTTTCCTTATTCATGAGAGGATGAGAAACAAAATTCCAAGGAAATCAATGTTCAATTTTGTGACTTCTTTTCTTTTTTGTATAGCCAAAGGCTAGATATATAGGATAAAAATTGTTGGTACTTGCTTGGCGTTCCAGGCTGATTTCTCTTTTTCTTCTGTGGCGGCGCAGTACTTGGCGCTGAAGATGAAGCTGGTATTATTGATGAAGAATGTTGTTGTTTCATCTGGTTTTGATCTTCTTCCCTAACTCCAAAGAAAGGCACTGCCGAAGATGAAGTGGCCATATTCAAATTATACTTCTTTTCACTCTCTTTCTTCTTGTTGCGCTGTTCTTGAAGATTTTTCCCTTCTGCTCTTATCTGGACATCTTCAGATTCCTTCTTCTCTATCCTTAAGAAACCAATTCACAGTTAAGAAGCCACTTTCAAACAAAAAATGGAATTAAATTTCTCTTTAAGTTCTTAACAAAAAACACTAGCAAATGGTAATTCGAACTTCTGGGAGCTGATTAATTGGAGCCTTTCTGGGGGAAATCTATGGAAAAAAAATGAAAAGAAAGAAACAAATGAAAAGAAATGAAAAGTGAAGCCATCCCATAGTCATCTGGATTCTGTTCTTTCTCTCCTTCTCTAGCTCTTTGTTTTAAAAGCCAGATTTTCAACAAGTGAGGTTGCTGTGGTTCTTCTTTGATTTGGTGTCATGCAGATATACTAACACATATGCATATGGCATTTCCCCTCCCTATTTTCTTGTTTTCCTGTTTTGCCGTAAATTCAAGTTTTTTTTTTCCTGATATTGTTCAATTCTTTTCCTACCTAAATGATATTTACAAATGGGGACAAATTGAGAGAGAGAGAGAGAGAGAGAGAGAACGTACGTGTAGCTGTTACATGCTACCTTCTCTTCATTCACCATACCATGTCGTTATGTGACCTATGGATTGGGTCCACCGACCTGTAGGCCTTACCCTTTCTCTTTCTCTCTCTATCTCATTTCGCATCTTCTTGTTCACTTCCAGACAAACTTTCATTCATCACTCTCTCTCACTGGACCTCACAAGTAAAAACAATGTTTTGAGAACATGAAAACATAACTAAAATTCACAAAATAAAATCAATATATATTAATCTAAGAGAAGGATATAACAGAGTCTTCACGTCCTTAGAATTTTTAGTTTCAGCACACCTGAGAGTGTTCATTATAGTTGCTCTCATGCTGGAGCTCTTTGGCCATAGCGTATATCTCAGTTAATGCAATTCTGTGTTGGTGTTTTTTAGCGATTATGCCCCAGAGCGTGTATTGTTCCATTCCGAACAGGTCTTTTTGGTTCTCACTGACATGCAATATTGGGCAAAAAGACTCAACACCATTTGTTGGTCTCGCTATCCAGTTCTATTCAATTACATGCAATCAAGAGGGCCCTGAAGTCAAAGTCACATTCACATCATCAACAGGGCATTTCAGTCCTTTTACTTCCATATATATATATATGTATATGTAGATGTATTTAATCATGAGAAATGACCTAATCCAACTACGGGAACACCTGAAAACAATTTAATTAATAACAGTTCTTTTAACAAGGCTACACATTTTGCTAGCTTCACATATGTTATCATCTGTTTAGTGACAACGAAATTACAGCTACAGATTGTGCGGAGAAAGCTAAGAAGACTGTCCAAAAAAATTGAAAAAAGTTGGGAGAATAAGTTTTGACATTGAGCTATGAAGATGAGGGTATATAGTATAAAGGAAAGTGGAGTGTGTTACGTGGGAATTTAATGGTTTGATTGTGATACTTTAATTATATTTATATTAAATCTTTCTGGATTGACACTCAATATATATTCCTTGTCAACTACATTTTCTTTTTCCTGAAAGAAAAAGCATACGAGCGGCAGCAAAATATCGTAGTTTCTATCTTTTACAACAATGACAGCTTAACCGTAACCATTTCATTTGTCCAATCCAAATCTATCAGCATACAAGTTTATTCCTTTATATCTAATTCTCTGCTAATTATTGCTATCAAATTATTCTGTATAGGGGAAAAAAAAGGTCTATTAACATTTTCTAATCATAATCGTCAACCCATCTCGCTCTAATTACCCTAAAAAATTCGATTAATTAAATAGTTATTTATCATCTCTTTTATTTAATTAATAATGTTCTTTACAGTACTCTCAAATAATTAGTTGAAAGAAATTTCCTGGTTTTGAGCTAGTTAAAAAAAATTAGACTTTAGTTGGGGACTTTCTAATTTGACCATATCGGGCTTTTCGAAATTCTTTTTTTTGGTCAAGCAACCCGGTATCCGGTACCACATGGGCAACCGACTAGTCCGAATTCGAGCTAGGTAGGACTCTTGTGGGCGGCGAAACTCTCCCTCATGAGTTTTAAAGCAATTTCATTCTCAAGACTCGAACTCGAGACTTTGGTTAAGGATAGAGGAGACCTCGAAATTCCGCTTGCTTAGCCATATAAAAAATTACGGATGAAATTATATTGCTAACTAATCTATTAAGAAGTCGAAGTTGGGACTAGCCTTTTGTGCATTTTGAAAAACACCAAATTCAAGGAGAAATATCAAATAAATGGTACTTAGGAACAATGTTATGAATACCGTACCGGACTTGGTACCGGATTGAGCTCTGGAACGGAACTGTACCTGTACCGGTACCGGTCAGTACCGGGTACCGTTTCGGGATATTTTTTAAATTTATAAAATAGTCCCTAAACTTTTTAAAAATTG
>JANVCL010000001.1:7983795-7997986 GCA_026546855.1 Erythroxylum incrassatum
GTGAATGATTTCAATTGGATATTGAAGTCACTTTGATTGATGAATTCGATAAAGATGAATAAGAATGAAGAAAGAGAGAAAAAAAACCTAGACCGGTTTTCGGATTGGATTAGTCTTAGGATTTCCAACCCGACGCTTCCTAAATTTTTTTCTAAAATATTCGTTCGCGGATGTCGGAAATTTGTTCAGTTCATTTAAACCATTTATTTGTTTCGATTCGTTTCACTTTTGATTTCGCTTCGATTCCGAGCCTTCGGTTTGCTTTCGATACGTTTGCTTTTGATTTGTTTGTTTCGATTCCGTTCTTTGGTCTATGCCCTCCGAGTCGATTCGATCGATTTCGTTTTCGTTTTTCAGTTGGGGTCCAACTTCCGAGGTCGGGTCCCAACAGAAACTGTATAGTTGAACCTCTCGTCAAACTTGCAACCCATCTAGTCAAATATCCACATTGTCCTTTCTAACCAACCTTCTCACTCAGCAGGGTCTGTACTTTTATAGAAGCCCACAACCTCCTACTTCCTAAGTTTGCCATACCTCCTTTCTCTCCTCTTAGGTACTCTCTGAGGCATTAGCTTAGACTGGGGCATAAAAGACTCTCTGTTGGCTCTTACTGACTCGAGGTCAGCTGACTCAATGATTCAGTCTCCTATAGTAGATGACCTATAACAATTAATAGTCATGATCATTATACGATTTTCTAAATGTCATACTAAACTGCTCTTATATGTACTTAGGGATGCCAAACCATGCTCTGAGACCGAAATTGTAACACACCACTACCATAGTGCATATGCCTGAACATCCATAGATTATCCGAGAATATACCCTATAGGAATGGCATGTCAGAGCAATCATATTCACTTATTATGACATCATACATGACAAAAGTATTTAAAAAGATCAAAACTTGCCATTTTATTCATAAACATAAACATACATTGTTGCATTACAATACATAATCCACATATATACATTACAAAAAACATCTAAGAGTTTTTTACTCTTTATAAGACGTTCTACATGAAATGGAATGTTAAACCAAAATATCGTATCTATACTCTTTAGTGTTAGCTGACTGACCTTTAAGCCAGTTCTTATCCCAAAATTGACAATACTAGAATGCTATTAGATTGCTTTAGAAGCTAGGTCTCCTCAATACCTGAAAATCAACATTTGCAATTTTGATGAGTTTTGCAAACTCATTGAGTGAACCATCATCAATTCGCTCACTCAAATAGAATATAAACATCTCATGTATTAAACATAGTTCAATTAGTATAACACCTCATCTAAAGCAACTAGATTATGGTGAGAGAACAAAGAAACTAGATTATAGTGAGATAACATCTAGGTTGACTCAGAGTAAGCTCCAAATAGCTATTGCCTTAATGATTCAGTAATGTCTAGATACGGTCGGTCAATTTTTGCTTATATATCAAGCAATACACACATATGTATATAGTACCAACTTGTTTAATCAAATGAATACTCTATCATACACATGAATATGTTTCACGTTCAATGCATGCTCAATTGATTTTCCCAGGGAATGTATCCTTATTCACAAATCTTGTTCATTCATTCATTATAGTTTGTATATAACTTATTGGTGATTAGATCAATGCCTTAAGACATCTCGATTACTTTAAATTCATTCAATCAAACATTTATCCATCACTTCCTAACATTTCATACTCACGTAACTTCCTAATTCTCATTCAATCATACCTAATTTATGACTCATATCCCTTGCATCACATTTGCATTCATAAGAACACCTTCATTTCTATAACAACTCATACTTTCTAATTTCATATGCATTGATATCAACAATCCATTCCTAAATTCTAACATCATTTATCAACTTAAAATTATTAAGCCCATAATCAACCAATCAAACAACTTTCCAGGTTCATTTCAAACCTTAATCACATCCAAATACACCAAAGTAAAGTAACATATCCTTAGTTGGTTCAACAATTACACAAAAAAGAATTTTTCACTTCCCAAGCATTTCCCATGATCGTGGAAAGACAAAACAGAAACTTATCTTCTCCAGGGCATTTCCCATGATCGTGGGTGCCTTTCCCCAATCGTGGAATGGGTGAACAGATAGTTCACCATCCCTTTACTTCAATCTTTTTCCAAATTTTTAACACCATCATACTAATCCATTGATCATACCTTAATTATACCTAAATTATACTTCATTTTCTCATCAATTTCTATCAACTTTTCCAACTCAAAATCATTCAATTGATAACTCATTAATCATAGTTTTCATACATCATAATAAAAATAGAAACCATACATTCATTCATCAAATTCCAGCACATCTCATCTTCAACCTTACGTGCAATTCATCTCAATTCATCCCTAACCAATCTTTATAGATGTTATGCTTACAAATTACTTAATAAGGTAATCAAATACTTGTTTGTCTCAATATTTGCTCAATCAACAAGCTAAGCAAATCTCCCATGTATCAAACATACATTAAAAACAAGATGGGATTTAAGGGTTTAATTTACAAGATGAAGGTGAAAAAAATTTTGGCAAAATTCAAGGTTGTGGTGGTTGTGTGAGGGTGTCGATGGTGAGGAGATGAGGAAGAGACCATCTAACCAAAACATGAAAGAGGGTGGTCTTTCAAGTGTGAAAACCGTGGGTGTAAGTGTGTGGAGGAGAAGGCGGACATATGTCATGCCACTTGTCAAATGGAGAAATATGTAATGTGTCTTCCTCTTACACTATCAATTGTCATTCCATAACTAGTCCACTTGTCATTAAATCTCTAGACCATATGTCACCCAACTATACCTCCATTTGTCACTCTTTTATTCAAGCTAATTGTCACTTTATTATTGATGTAATATGTCACTATTTCATAGGTTCATTCAACTTAAATTTTCATGTTTCGTTTTATCTTTCCCTTTTAATATTTTTCCTAGGCTAAAAACATATAACACTTCATTAATCACCCAACTGTGACAATAAATTCCAATTCACTAATTGTAGTCCATCAAACCAGAATTGAAGACATGATCAATTCACAATCACGCAATCACAACATAAACATTTAAAATCTTTCATACCCCAGAATAAATCCATTGAGTCCATAAACTATCTTTGCAATGTTTACTAAATCATAATTCATGTATGTATGTGAATATGATGCGTGTAAATGAAAAGAACTTCATATATTCTCATATGATATAACTCATATGACTTCATATAGCAGATAAATTCCAAAGTGTAAGAATGCGCTACTACACAGTTGCTAGAGGATCATTCATAAGGAAAACAGTTAAAGCAATACACGATCTGTTAGAAGACATAACATACACTAGTTGTCTTTGGACATGATAACAAAGAAGAGAGAACTCAACCTTTTGGGGCCCAAGAGGAAAGATTGTTTCTGCAAATTCAATGACAACATTGTAGGCTGAGATTGACAACCTAACTAAGCAATTGAATAGCCTGAAAGCCACCTCTTCCTCTCCAGTCACAACAATGCAGCACGAATATCAGTCATGTGGACAAGAGAGCTATATTATAGCTGATTATTTCTCAGGGGAAAACAACAACATGGAGCAATTCAACTTTAATGAAGCACAAGTTAGTCAGGGAGATAGCTATCCTTATTCTAGAACATACCAGTCAGGGTGGCATAACCAGCCAAATTTTCATTGGTTTAATAATATTGAGATTCAGTTTAGAAATCAAGGATCACATGAATATCAACAAGGTAAATACATTGACTATGATTCCAAACTAGACAAGATCATAAGTATGGATGAGGCCTAGAAGAGTTTAGAAGAGAAAATTGACCAAGTAACAAGGACTCATTCCTCTTTTATTCTCAGCCCGGAGGTTCAAGTGGAACAACTTGCCAATGTGTTATCTACAAAAAGTATGGAAAGTCTTTCGAGTAGTACGGAAGTATATCCAATAGAGCAAGTTAAGGCTATCACACTTAGGAGTGGGAAAGAGTTAGGAGAACTAATAAATTGACCAGTTGAAACTCACTCTGTAGAAGACCAAAAGAGAAAAAGGATGAAGATTTATTTATTAGTGATTTATTTGTTTCATTATTTTAGATTTGGTCCAGTAAATTAGCAAGTGTGAATAGAAATTAGAAATTAGAAGTTAGAATGAAGTGTTAGAATTAAGTTGGAATTAATATGGCGTTTAATGGGTTAAGAGAGTTAGTAGACTTGGATTAAATGACAGAAGGCGCAAACTTAGAAGAGACTTACTAATGGAGGGCACAATGGGAAGAAAGCCCATATAAGTTGTCTTGAATTAGAATAAGAAGAGAGAAGTGTCGTTAGCTTGACTTTTCATGAACTTAGGAGTAGTTATAAAGTTTGAATGGCCAAAGAATTATTTATGTGTGTGTACAATTGAAAACGGTGAGTAACTTGACATTTGAGTTTTGATTAATATGTATGTTTAGTACAGAGCCCTTAGATGCTGATTTTACATGTTAATAATTTGTAACAACTTGAATGATTGTGTTTAGAGTTAAATCATTTCGTGAACTGAAGCCATTGCCTCATTTGTTACATTGTGAGTTTTGTGTTTCGTGTTGTTTATTGTTTTGTTTCTTGAGGACGAGCAAATATTTAAGTGTGGGGATGTTGATAGGTGTGAAATGCATCATATTTTAGGGTATAGTTTGATATATGTTTAGCCATTTATTCGATTGTTTAATATGTGTTTAGGGTATAATTGTGTTAGTTTGTGATTTATTTATGTTTTAAGTGTTTTATGGGTTAGAACAATCCTTTGAGCTTAAATATGATGTTTTTGAGGTACCTTGATGTGTTTGGTAGTGTTTCAAGGTAAAGATTGAAGAACGAAGGAGTTTCGGAGCAAATTGGGGCCACTTCCAAACTTCACATTTTGAGGAATTGTTTTGGACCTTTCGAACACTGGAAAACCCTAGTTCAATCCTAAACACAAAAGAACATAATTAAAACAACAAGAACAAAAACAAGGAGCTTTACATTCAGCCACTCTTAGAAACCCTAAAGGAAGAGAAAAAGAAGAGAGAGATAGAAGAAGAAGAGGAAGAAGGAGGAAGAAGAAGTAGATCCCGATGTCATTGTTCCTCGGATCAAGTGGTACCCCGACGCCACTACCTTCCCAATTTGTCCAACCTAAGTTCCATTTTCTTTTCATTTCCTTTTACATTTAAATGTATAACATTGAAATGGATTGTATGGAAATGAATTTCAAGTTGTTGATAATGTTATGAACTCTCCTTTAGGATTTTACTTTTAGTTGATGTTGATTTAGTTATTTTTTATTTATTGTTTTGGGTGTTGTGATTGATTAATGTAATTGCATATTTCAGTAACAAACTAAGAGGGTGAGCCGAAAAATGATTAGATCAGATTAATGAGAGTTAGGCAATCCAATTCACCACTTAATCAATCTAGTTGGTAATTTCATTGAGAGAGATGTCGTGAGAGACCTAATTTTTTATTATAGAGCCTTAAAACTAATTAGAATTGTAGGTAATTTGTAAATTGAGAGATTGCAAGTTCCATTATTAGGGTTTACAATTTAGGGTTTAATAGTAATAACTCGAGAGAGAGTAATCAACCCTATAACCGTTTAGAACCGACACCCCATAAATACATAAATGGCTATATTAGCATTAATGATAGGTAAAATCTCCTCTCTCACCACTTGATTAACTCTCTTGACAGATTGCCATTATGACCTGTACGACTGCTCAGTTTAATTCTGTTTTGTTTAAATTTTCGCATTACAATTTTTGAATTAAGTTCTCAATTTTACTTTTTTTGTTCACTTGTGCAGTTTTTATTTCTTTTCATTCTTTTCTTTGAGCCTTAGACAACATAGTATTAGGCTAGTACCCTTCTCATGGGATCGACACCCTTTATACTATTATCGCAACCCGTGCGCTTGCAATATTTGAGGGCTTATAAATTTTAAAGCTTAAACGATGCGATTAGGTACCTAATCCCAATAAATTAAAAAAATAAAGAAGAAAGTTTGGGCATAAAGTAGAAGATACATCAATTTAGATGTCATAAGGCAAGAATAAGGAATTTGAAGAGTTAAATGCCATGAAAAATATTGAAAGAACAATGGTGGAGGAAATACATCACAGGGACCAAAAGACGTTTATAGACATCATAAGGTTAAGGTTTAACACATATTATCAAGGAATTACACAACCACCAGTGCTAGCAACATACGCTGTTAGAGAAGATGGCAAATAATAACTATGTTTGGACATCGAAATGAAGTACACAACAGTGAACCTTCTAGGATCCAGAAGGAATGATTGCTGTGGATTTAGCGACAACATTTCAGGTTAAGATTGACAACCTCACCAAGCAATTAAACAGCCTGAAAGTCACCTCTTTCTCCATATTCAAAGCAATTCAATATGGGTATAAGTTATGCAGATAAGAAAGCCATATCACCGCTGATTACTTCCTAGTGGAAAACAACAATATGCCACAACTTTGCATGTCATGCCCATGCAAAATGAGTCATAGGTGTGACATGAAGTGTCACAACTATGACATTTTTAGTTATGGCTATGAGATGTTATACACCATATATACTTTATGATTTTGCTTATCTTCTCTTCATTTTAATCCTTCTCCTTCTTGCTCGATGAAGACAATTGAGTGTAAATCTTAAGAAAATGGTTCAAAGAGTTTGCTTTCTGCTCACTTTAGCTATTAAGCTTCCAAATTGTACCTAAAATCAAATATGAACTAAAGTGAGTGTCTTAAGCATTTATTTTAAGCATTAATCACTAAGTATCATGGATTAAATGTATCAACAATTAAGCACATATTAGTAGCCATCGTTCTATTAATATTGAACATTAATAGAACATAAAAAGACTAGCATATATTAAGTTTTTCCTTATGAAGGAAGTAGTCAATCTCATAGACTAAAGTATGGAAACAGTTAAACAAATTTGTGAGTGCTTATTATAGAACAAGTTCACTAAACTGACCATAGATGAGAAATCTATTTGTAGCATTACTTGCACATCTTTGAAATGCTCATTATGATGATTATATAAGAAATATTTTGACTTAAGGACTTCAAGGTTATCATATATACGGATTGTTATGTTTTAATACTACTTATGACCTATTCTAATCATAGGTAGTCATTGGATGTAGCGAGGTTGTCGAGCGATTAAAATAGGATTCATCACCCTAAAGTAATTAGGTAGAATATTTCGCTATTCTTGTTTAGTATTAATTTGGGAAATCCTTAGCCAAAGTAGAATGACACTTTGTAAATAGTTTACAAATGTCATTAATTGAATCAACAGCTAATGGTGGAGCTCTAATATGATTAAACTCAAAATAGAGTAAACATTAATTTCATACTCTATATCTAATCAAAACATTGAATGAAGAAATTATTGAATTATATGAAAATTTCATGTATAAAAAGGTTAGTCAAAATCACTTTAACATTTTTAAATATTTAGATGGTTACAATGTATTTTTTAGATGTCAATCTTGATATATAAATACAAGTTGTCTAATTAAAGAATTATAGATAAATTATATTTTAGTTTATCTAATTATAAATATGATTTAAGGTTATAATTTGTATCCATTGCCAATATATTTGGGAACCTAATTAATTATATATATAAAGAACGGGTTGAAGAGAACAAAGATATTTTAATTAAATTGAATTTAATTGTAAAGTTTGAAAAAATTTATGATTAAATATAAGATATTTAATAAATATGGATCAATATGAGATATTGAATCTTATTTAGACATAATTGATATTTAATTCGAATTATTTGTAATAATAATTAAAGTTTAATTAAACTTATAATTTAATTTCAATTAAATTACTATAATGTCCATAACCTATTATAAATAGGCTTAAACTCTAGTAAAGCTAACACTCCTTGCTTAATCATCTCAACTTGTTCAATAGAAATTGTTAAAGGATGAACACTTGTGCAGCTATGATGATTGAGATAATCTAGTTTTGAAAACAGTTTAAGAGATACGACAATGATCAAACTTCAAAATATGATATGAATTAAAATTCATACTTTATTATAATTTAACTGCTAATTATTTTATAGAATTAAAGTGATCTTGATTTTTAAAAAATTAAAATATGAAAAAGAAATTTACAATTATTTTATTGTAGTTATGATCGGATGAGATCGTGATTTCTCCAAACCGGAGGCAAAAGCAAGACTTGGAAAAGGAACGGTGAAGAACAGTTTGTGGAGTTAAGGCCTAAATCTAATGTTTACCACGTCCTCAAACACGTGTATCCCTGCTAAGTTGTTTGGGTCAATTTTGACCGATGTTTTGAACAATTTAATCCCCATTCTTTCAGTAAACTTCGTTTTTAACTTCTCGGAACAAAAAACAAAAGACAAAAGATTTTCCGTTATCCTCAAAGCTGTTAGGGAGCAATGATTTAATTATCGTTTGACACTAGCATTGAAAAAGTTTATTATCAGATGATCGGCCACATGTTAATAATTTTCTGTTTGGTAGTTCTCCCCGGAAACAGAAAGTGAGAAATGAAAAGGACAGGAAACAAAATTTATTATTATCCCGGTGAGATGTCAAGAAGCATATTTAGAGAAGTTAAAGCGTTAATGTAAATGGATCCCCTGAGCAAGCCCGCTCATAAAAACATTTATGCGCCCTCATGAAATGTTCAATATGAAGCTCGAAGAGTTGGCCTGGAGGAACTAGTAGATACGGGAAGTTGAGATGGAGACGGAAGCATGGTGATAGCCAAAATTGAACTGATAGCAGCCGCAATGGCTCCAACCACAAAAGCTGGTAGATTGCCTCCTCCAAATACAGCATCCCAGGGTCCACTTGCAAGCGACACCACCATCTGCTTAAATACAAATTTGATTATATCACTCCAAGTTATTGAAGGAAGGAAAACTGATAGATTACAACTGCTAGCCAAACTACTTGTGTTTTATTCTAGATGTTCATATGATCGGAAGTTATAATAAGAAAATGATAGAGACAGAATTCATAAGAAAAACAATGACCAAAAATCTAAAGAAAGCAGCACATGTTCTTGGGTTTAATATATTAAAACATATTCTGAGAAAGAAAAAAAAACAATTACCTGTGGTACAACTATTGAAAGGTTGAGTACACCAAGAGAAAGCCCTAACAAAAAAAAAACATTAAAACAATTATGTACTTAATAAACTATGAAATATGTTACAGATCTAGATGATCAGTCTCATTACCTTGACCTGCACCAGAAGTGTTCGAGAAAATTGAAGCCAATGCAAATGGTACACTGTATGTTATCTTCAAAAAACAAAAAAGTCAATCTTCAAATATTAGTTATTGTTGATCCAAGTTGCTGTAAAGTTAAGATTAAAAGAAGAAAAAATATATATTGCAACTTTATGTAATATATAAAAGCCCTCCATCAATAAACAATTAGCTAACCCACGTGCTTAGCTTATATGGTTGAAGCAAAGTAGATTGATTGTATGTGCTATGATCAGCGGGCGCATATTTTTCCAATAAGTAGAGAAGTAGCAAAATTACTTTTGAAGAGTTAATTTTTTAACCATTATTTATTTAAAATATATATATATTAAATCTTAGTTTGATTTAAAATTATAAATATAATAATTTTCAAAATAAAAGAACTCAATCAAAAAAAGTTTGAGTGTAAATAAATTATTTAAAGATTGGTTACCGCTTGAGGTATGCCGAGGACTGCGAAGAGAGCCAGGGCGCCAGTTATGATGCCTTTCGGTGGTAGTGGCAAGGAACCTGTCCCGTCGCCAGCTTCGGCAGCGTTCTGTCTGGAGGATGCCGCCAACTTCGAAATCAAAACGGTCATTGTCAGACAAACTGATAATATCATATTCACTATACCCCAAAGCTTATTAAGACCACCGACAGAATGACCTAACACTTCCACTCCAAGCGACATGAACCCTAAAACCACCGAGGTTAACATAAGCCCAAATGCACCAGCATGCACACCACGATCGTACATCTTCACTTGCTCGGGATTTCCTCCTGAATTGCCGCCGTAGACCTCTCTTCCCATCCAATCTGTGTCGTAAAGCAAGAAAGGAAACCACGCGATCCAGTTGAAACAAGTCACCAACAGCAGAATCAACATGGGTCTTTTAATGCTTTGGAAAGCACTGAATATCTCCCCACAGAAAGCACTTGGGGCTGATTCTGACGACTCATCTCTGTCATTTCCCGGATCGCCACATTGAGCTTTTCCGGAATCATTTGACTTCCATGGTTCTTCCCTCACGTAGATGAGAGCGAACGCAGTTAGGACTAATAACAAGATGATAGATATGAAGAAACAAGACTTGAGATTTGAACAGTATACATCACAAGCTGTGGTACTTGTGAATGGAAACAAGGTATGCATTTTATTGTAGGCTCCAGCTGAATAGCCAAGTACATTTCCTACGGCCATGAAGAATGAGAAGCATGCATTCGCTAAACGCATCTTTCGGTGATCGTTTCCTGAAAGATCCGCCATGAAAGCACGACAAGGTGCTTGGAGCATGTTGTTAGCTACATCAAGTATCCAGAAGCCAAACACGAAGATAGCGATGGCTCGAGGTTTCACCTTCTTGGTCAAAGAATCACCACAATGGTGGCCGATGTCTGACGCATAACCGATAAAAAAAACAGCTATGGCAACAGAAACAGCGCCTGCTGCAATGAAAGGACGTCGCCGTCCAAAGCGGGAAGTGCACCGATCACTGTAATACCCTACCGTCGGTTGGACAAGCAAACCAGAGACGGGACCGCAGAGCCAAATTAAGGATGCCAATTTGTGAGGGATGCCGATGAGCTGAACATAAGGAGTTAGAAGAGAGAGTTGCAGAGCCCAACCGAACTGAACTCCTGCTGCTATAGAAGCCACCGAAACAATCTTCCTAAATGGGATTGAAGGGGATTGCTCAGTTTCATTCCTTGATTCAATTTCCATGGCCTTCTCAATTTTTGAAAAGTGACGTATTCTTTGCGCTCTTCAGTCTAACTATTACATGACCTGTTCTTCATCATCGTTACACCTTCAGTGGTTTTATTTATGATGTAGTGAAGTGGCCAAGCTATAGATGAATGCCATGTTGGGTGCTTTTTGAGTTGGCTATATCCATTTTCGTGCTGGTGTGTCTCACATGCAATTTATTTGGTTTGCTTCGACACAAGTCAAAGGGTAAAGGTTTTGGGTGTGTTATTCTATATATAGATATTGACAATTAGTAATGTGCATAAAAGAGAAATGAAGATAAGAATTGATAGCCTCAAATCGTGCATTTAATTCCCATGCCACCTAATTTTGGTAAGTTAATCAAGCAGGAGGATGTATTAAGGGAAGAACTATCTAACAAATCTTACAACTTGGGAATTCAACATTTATTGGATTCTTATCCATTTGCTCCCACTTAAAGAGATGAGATTGGAACAGGAAAAAGACCAATGACGATTTCTTCCTGGAAGATAATTTAATGAATTTCCTCCAGAAGTAATTGTGGTATTTGACCCTGCAGATGTCATCCTAGAACTGTATATTGTACAGAAGATACAAATGGAAAGGAATATAGGATAAAACTGGAAGGAATAAATTCAATATGGCATGACGTCTATATGAGTACACTAAGACCAACATTAGGAATTAATCTCCCGTTAATTACGCCATTGAAATTCTGCCATTCATTGAAATTATACTCTATAGACTTAAGTCTTTGGAGATTAATAAACCAAATGCACCACCCTTCAAATTACTGTAAAAATTTTCGGTCTTCAATTATTTCAATTTAGTTTTTACGAGTTATTGTCATCTTACAATACAAGAGTAATTCATCAATAATTATTTAAATCAAGCTACATTCAAAATAAGTATCTTAATTAGAAGGATTTCAAAATTAAAACTTTCTTATCTAACATTATTATATTAAGAGAGGTTCCCATCCATAATTTTGGTGATAATAATTATATTGACGCTAATTATTTTATGTTTGTTGATGTTAATAATTTCAAAAGTCAAATAAAGTAAGCAATATGTGAGGGATCAAGCATTAATAGAAAGCAAAGTCACAACAACAAGTGTTACTTTTGTTTACGTTTTTTGGAAAAATTCATAGCTAAAAGTAACTTTTTGGTTATGAAATTTGAAAATCGTAGCCAATTGAAATAGTTTCTCAAAAACAATTATGTTCACAAATTTTTTAAGATCATCAACTACATTTGTTTAACTATAATTTTGCTTCCGTAGATAATAATTTTTACCTGCGTTTTTCACTAGTAATAAATTTTTTTAGAAAAAAGTTTTTAGCTCTAGTACTCTAATGAGATATTTGCGGAACTTCTTCCAAATTTGAGCAAACATAATCACCTATAAATTCTGTATGAAGTCCTTACTACCATCTTTTGAAAACACACAGAGTATCCATTCAAATGGCAGGAGTCAAAGACCAAAACTGTACTGAAGACTCTAAAGGAGTTAAATTTGAACAAGAAAACCTCATTGTTAGATATAAGGAGCTCTCGAAGGTTATACCTACTCCACATATCTTGAGTTATTTTAGACAACAAGAAAAGTCATTCTCCTCCTAAGAAACAACCCAGTAAGAAAATTCTTAAGCTTTGAGGTTCCCTTCTTTGACGGGGGGGTAGGAACCTGAGGGTTGTGCATCTTAGATAGGAGTTGTTAGAATTAGGTTCTTAAGATGGAAAAGTTTTGAGGTTAGAAAAGACAATGGGGTTTGAGTTTAAGCAAGGTTAGGTTGGGAATGTTGCTCATTCCTAAAGAGGCGAGGTTAGGAGAAGGGGAGGAAATAAGGGGTATCAAAGGTTTTGAGGAAGGAGCTAAGGAAGAAGAATGATAAAGGGTGGATTCAATGCTTAAGGAGGGAGATAGGGTTACAGATGCCATGGGAGTGAGAACAACATAGGATATGAACAAAGTAAGAGACGTGACAATAGAAAACCAAAAATAACAAGCAAAGGACTAAGTAAGAGCCTAAACTATAATAATTATGGGAGATTAAAGGATGGTAGAGGAGGAAGAGCCAAAAGAAACAATTGATGGGAAAGGAAGATCCAATGGGTGGTGAATCATCATATCAAGTGGTAGTTTAAAGGTCAATAATGTGGGAGGGAAAATGCAGGCTTAAGAGAAAAATATTAAAGAGAAGGGAGGAAATTGGGAACAAGTACTAAACTAAAGACACAAAAGAACGAGAGTCCTAGCTGGAGCAGGAGGTTGTGGCACCAAGATGATAAAAAAGGAATTAAAGAATAACCAAAGCTTGACCTGGAGAGGAATGGTAAGAAAGTTGTAGAAAATATAGCCATTGATCACCTTACTCATTTATTCATTGTGAGCAACTCTTTTCCCTTAATATGGCAAAACCATGGTGTGTAAATAACCAAATATTATTAATTATTTAGCTATTAATATATTACAATATGTTTTGACAAAGGATTTAAGAGAAAGAGTCATGCAAAGTACTACATTGGAGGTAATCCATATCAATGGAAACATTACGCTAATCAAGTGGTAAATAGGTTTGTAGTTGAAAATAAATTTCTCTGTATTCTAACCTTTTATCTTAATTATACTTGTGGAAGATATTTTGAACTAAAGAGAACAGATTAAAAATACTTAGAATGTGGCTTTTACTAGCCATCTTTATTAGAGGACACTTACAAGTCTGTAAGTCATCTGATAATTACTAAAGAATATAAAACATTTTGAAGAGATATTAAATACCACAAATTCCTATTTTTGAAATCTTTAATGTAAGTTTCAATGGCTTCATTGGCCAATTTCCTCCTTCTTTTGGGAATATTTTTATCCTACTAGTTTTTTATTATGCGTCCAAATGGGTTGAAGTTAAAATCATCAAAACTTATAATTCTACAATTATTATAGATTTTATCAAGTTTTATATCTTTAGCAACTTTGTGATAACAAAGGCTGCAATCATTGACAATGGCACCCATTTTTGTAATAGATTGGTCGATGCATTGGTTAAGAAATATCATGTCATACACAAGGGAAGGTGTAGCACCCCACTCTCATAAGACACATACCCGACATCTATGGTGATATCCGAGTACGTATCCCGCAAGAGTGGCATGCTAGAGCGAACAATCAG
>JANVCL010000001.1:8008702-8045424 GCA_026546855.1 Erythroxylum incrassatum
TTTTACTGACTGATGTAGTATGCCACTCTCGCGGGGCATGGACTCGGATATCACCAACGATATCGAGTTCGGGTTACTCGGGAATGGGGTGTTACAATGATCGTACAACTGGATCCAATATTCATAAATCCAATGCTTTAATAAGTCTATCATATTTGTCTTATCTAAAGAGTTGGAATTGGACATACGGTCGTTGAACTGGAGTACGATCTAGTTTTATACAAGTTTGCTATAGCATGTATAGTGAATCATCAGGGGATTCATCTTCAGAAGTCCTTACAAAAACAACAAACTTTATATCCTCATCTTCATGAGATTATTCTTCAATCGAATCTTCAAAATTATTGGAAGAATCAACAGGTAAGATTGATTGCATCAACTCAATAACTTCACATCCTTCTTTATATTATGAGGATAAGTACGTGCAAAGTGTCTTGGTTGTCCACAAAGAAAACATTGATCAGCTTTCTTATAATGCAATGATTTCTTGAACAATCGAACAATTCTTCTCTTTTTATCATTCTTCCTCTCATATGTTTTTCTGAAGGGTTTGTAGCCTTTCATTTGTCTACAGAATTTTCTTCTATAATAGACCTATCGAAGATGATCTTTCTTCTTATTGTAACAATCATAAGTTTTCTGTTCTTTGCACTTGATTTGAAGATAAGGCTTTTTACAAGCCTGTTTGAGAAGTGGACCACCGTTAACGATGTTCTTGAATAAGGCATGTTGATCACACAGCTTATCAAGAGAAGCTAAAGCAAGCTGGTAAATTTCTCCAAGAGATATATTAATCATATCTCTTTGTAAAGAAACAATGGTCCTTTGTAACTCTGGTTGCAGTTGATCTGAAAGGGATGAGATAAAAGTATATCAAAAATTAACTACCATTCTATCCATTCAAAAGATAGTACCTTTCTTTCATGCATTGATAATGCTTTTGTAAATCAAACTTGTCAAGTGAACAGTATTTCATAGCAAAATATTCCTGACGGATCTGCTTATCAATAAGTTGAAAGTCACTAGTGAATTCCTTATGAATTATTTCAAGAAAAGCTCCGTCTATAATGACTTGGATATATTGAAGTCTTTGATAGTCGTTAATACTTTGCCATCATTTTCGCAAAGTACCAGTGAAACGAGATGTAAACTCAAACAAAATATTTTGTAAATGAATATTTGTTCAAGTTATTTGTATATCGATACAGGCACCAAATTCATACAAGCGATCTCTCCATTTCTTAAGTGAAGATAGTCAAAAGTGAACCAAGGTCATGAAATAAGCTTGGTCTAAGCAGCTGGTTGAACAGGTGTTGCCTATGGTGCTGGTTCAGATATAAAAGATTCAGTACCTATGAATTCTGCGTCACTTATTTCTGGTTCAACTTCAGTAGGTTTAGGCATAGTCATCAGAACTTGAGATAATTCTAATAGATCAACTAGTTGTGTTAGGAATCAAGGTGGTTTAGAGATTTGTTTAGATGATGACTCAGAAATTTTTGCAGAGACTTCAGATGTTGGGACAAAAGCTTCAGAACAAGCTCCTGTATTTTCTAATTAAGCAGAAGAATCTTCTGCAGCAAGTGTAGGTGCAAGAGTTGCGATGAACTTTGTCTAAAGTGCTTTGTCCTTCCTGGTAGAGATGGAAGGTTGAAATTTTGGTGAAGAAGTAGGAGGTGTATGGATCTATAATGGTTTACTCCACTAATTTACTAGTTCAAGTTTCGTGAGCAAAGGTGATGACTCAAGAACTGATTTTAGCTTTGGCTTTGGCTTTGATTTCTTAGGCTTTATTAGACTTGCCTAAGGATAGATATACTTTCTTATCAAAGGATAGTTGAACTTGAAAATGTTTGAATAGTCAGTTTCTTTTGGATACGTCTAATATATAGGAGACGTGTATAATGTCTGTATGTTTAGAAATACTGAAAAGGATGAGTCATATATAGTTTTAGATCGCGCAGATTGCATATTAGCTTCCATTTATTGCACAATTCCTTGTATCTTCTTGATTTCTCTAGTTTTAAAGTCGAAGTCAGGTTTAAAATAATGTGTAGCAATGTAACGTCGAAGATCAACATCAAGTTGCTTGATTTGAGCTTTGTAAGACTAATACACTTATTGGATCTGCTTAGAGATGACGTCGACTTTAAAATGAGTAGCGTGAGTCTATTAATTGATTCCATCTAGCTAAGAATCAATTCTTCGAAGATCTTTGTTCTGTGCTATTACATTTGATGTTTACCAGTTAAGTACTTCATCAGAAGGATTTGAGACAAGTGTTCTTTATGAAGTGATTTCTGTGGCTCGAATATAAGGGCTAGAGATAATCTTAATTGTTTCATTAGTACTCATGTGTAAAGAAGAAAAGTCTTCCTCATGTGTTTTAACCATCATGTAAGGTATAAGAGTAGAAGTCATAACAGGAGCTGCTGACTTAAATTGACAAGTAGAAGATTTCAACATCTCACGAAGAGATCTTGGTCTGAATCTTTCTATTTGTAGACCAATAGATTTGTTGGAATCATCTGGATCTGGATCATCCTTGTGTAGAAGATACTGTTGAGAAGGCATACAACGAGGTTTAGGCTTTTTCTTCTTCTTCCTTCTTCTAGAATATCGTCCATCATCATCATTATCTGATTCAGGGTTGAGACAAACTTTACAGTCAGGTTCACATATAGATGGGTCACCATCCCATACAAAATGCCCACAATGATGATTGACATAAACTTGATCTCTATTAGATTTGAAATAATAGATAGGAGAACCAGATTTACCTTTCGTATGAGAAATATGGGCTGGATCAGAAATATAACCCCGAATCTAGGTCCAGATGGATCTTCGTTGAGCTTTCCATAAATGGACTTCACTATTTTATATTTTAATGTCTTCAAAATCGAAGTTCTTATTGTATGAAAAGAGTATCGAAGAGGCGCGTGAAACACCTTTTAGTAATTAGTGATCCATTCAATAAACATCAACTTTTCAAGCTCGTTGCTAATAGTTGCTTCGAGATCTCGATAATAGTAATCTGATCATTAGAACAATTAACAACCATGTAAAGAACATTTGAAATAGAATTTGAAAAATTGAGGTCCAATGCATGATTCTGTAAATTATAAATCTGGTGACGTAAAGTAGTCATAATAGCTATAAGATCTTGATCTGCTCCAGTGATCTAGATCTGAACTTGTCGACGTTCAAACAAAGTGGAATCATATAAAATGATGTTGAAATCAGGCGCTATCGTCAATATGACACTTCCTTTGTTGAAAGTAGTCAACAAGGTACCAATCAAGACATTTTGGTACGTTATGTAAATAGTGTCTAGAAGAAATATCCTAGCTATAGAAGGTATTCCCTTTCTTCTATGAAATAACATGAAGATGTGTTTAATTTTACTTCTTCTAGAGAGAGATCAATTCCTTAGGGATTTCTAGCTTTACGTATTATTCTGCTGTTGTAAACCTGAGACCAGACTATTATATAATATAGAACTCTAGATGATGTCTTTTACTTTTGGGCGAGATGTAAACAAAATAGTACGTATAGTTCTTGTCTAGGAACAATCACGTGAATAAATACTGTACAGACTTAACAAAGGTAATAAAGACTCGCAAACAAACTTTTCTAAAGAAACATGGGTAATCTCCATAAGATTTTTTATACTATTAGATAGAACATGCTTTACACTAAAAGGTAGACTAGGCATAGACAAAGTAGAAGATAAATAAACATGGTCATTTAGTAGAGTTTCCATTACTTATAGGCTCTCTCCTTACTCACTCTTATTAAGGGACAATGTTACTACCGGCTAAGACACCAACCAGGGACCCTAAAGGGCACATAGGAAAAGTACAACAACCAACTAACCAAAACAACACTTTTAAGAAAACCATTGACTAATTAAAGTCGAATTGCAAACTATTAAAGTTTCTGGTAAACTATTTTGGAACAACATGAAAACTTTGAGGCTATCGGTAAGTTTCAGGTATGATGGCTGAAACTTCAAAGCCCTTCTCTCCACGGACACAATACTCAGTTTTCCTCTTAAGAATCTTACTCTCTCACAACACCTTTTTCAATAAGCATCAACTTTTCAAGCTCTTTTGATGGTGGTTGCTTTGAGACCTGAATGATACTTTCCTACCCTTGCTTCGCCTATAAAAGCAAAGATCTTTTGTTGTAAGCAGACTCAATCAAGGTTGTAAACTTTTAGACAAAAATTTGAATAAAGTTTAATTTGAGTATTTTCCATTCTCTCTAAATTCTCCCTCTCTTTAAAGCTTAAGCCTTGGGTGATGTTACTATCTGTCTTAGTACAGAGACAAGTATGCTCTACACTTATCTCTTCTGAAGATCTTCAGAAAATTTATGATAATCTGTGACTACTTTAAAATAATTATGTTGTTAGACTAGAGTTTAACGAGGAAATAGTATAGATATTGTTGAGACTATTATTTCGAAAGGGAAAAGGTATTATGAGAAGTTAAGGTTCTTAAAAGGAAAGCTAAGTGTTGTGCCCGTAGAGAGAAAGGCTTTGAAGTCTTAGCCATCATACCTAGAACTTATCGATAATTACAAGACTCCCATGATATTATAAAATAGTCTACCAGATACTTCAGTAATCTACAATCCGACTTTAGTTAATTGATAGTCTTCTCAAAGGTATTGCTTTGACTTGTTGGTTGACGTACTTTCCCTATGTGCCCTTCGGGATCCCCAGTTGCTTGACAAGCGTGATTTACCAAAACATTATCATCTACACAAGGATGATCCAGATTAGCAAATTTATTGGTCTACACCATTATCCTCATTGTACCTATTTAATCGTCTACATCCAGAAAATTTATACAACTAAAATATTTAATTGAAATTGGGGTCGTTATTGATACTCTTTCATGAAACATAGAACCAGAACTAAAACTAAAAATATCAACTGGAAAATAGTGCAATACAAGCTATTTTGTGATACTCCATTTACCATTCCTAAACTAAGCGGGAGACAATATCCTAACAACTTCAGGTTCCATATGCCGCAAAGGAGGATGATAGAAATCTGAAAAGTCCATCAGGGTTATCTGTATGTACCTGTCAAAAACACAAGGCAACTTGAGATGCTGTTGAAATGCACACAACAAATTGGCAGACAGCATGATAAGGACACCACAAAATCAAATGTTCTTTCTCTATGAACCAAAAAGAAGATATCCTACTCTTCTCAGGTTTTGTCAACAGCTGCAGCAGTACTATAATGGTAACTAAGTGTCCAGAAACGACACAGCCAATTATTTCTCATTCTAAATATGTACTTTAATTGTTTCTATCACCGGAAAAGTGAAGTCAGTCCAACAATGAGATCCCGCCTTCAAAATCTTTCCACAAATGCACATTTCAGAGATTTAGCTTCTCAAGACCGAAACAAAACAAAACAAATATACTCAAACATACACAGAGCCAATTAAAAGAGAATGGTTAGAAACCCAATTTTTGAAGGGCTCTCCATAATTCAGATGATAGGAACCTATTTAATCTAACAAGCTCCTAAGATTAAACCCAACAAGATTCAGGTCTGAATACGAAATAACATTGTCCATGTGACCTCAAGAAAATGACGCTTCTCGATGAAATAACAAGAAATCAGACTTGCTCCTAATTATGAGGTCTCCTTACCTTTATTTATTCCTAAATTAGATAATGATTGTACACTACATATGGATGTAAATATTGTACAGAAAAACTACTATAAAAACATCAAAGAAAGAAAACTGTATGAAAACTGTATATTTAGCATCAAATTTAGGGATTATATAGTTCCTAGGTTTATGCGTTGTATCTCCTATAAGTAGCATTGTTGCGTATAGTTTTGATAATTGAATCACTCATTTCAGCTTATATGGTATCAGAGCAGGGACATACTGTCTAACTTAACCAAGAAAAACCTTGGTTCATTCATTATGTCAAAAACTGGGGGTGTTGTAAACATGCTCTTAATACTGATTCTCATCCAGTTCAAATTACCAACATTAAATTTAATGGTGGATAATTTCCTGTGCAAGACTGAACCTGCCCAACCAGGGAAAATTGGGTAATTGACAGGAGAAAAGAAGGCTCCAACAAAATAAGACCTCTGTATGCTACTTGGAATGCTGAAAACTCCATGGTAATGACGTGGCTAGTGAATTCCATGTAGACAATATCAACTCCAACTATATATGCCTAAGAATTCTGGGATAATGTCTCCCAAATGTATTCAAATTTGGAAATTAGTCTCAAATATTAACATCCAGACTAGGAGAAATTAGTCAAGGAGAGGAGAATCTCACCAAGTACTTCAATTCATTGAAAAGGTTATGGCAAGATTTGGATTTGTTTAACAATTACAAATGGAAATAAGCCAACGATTGTAATCATTATAGAAAGATGATGGAGTACCATATCTAAAAATTAATGACTAGTCTTAATATTGAACTTGATGAAGTCAAATGGAGGATAATTGACCGCCAACCACTTCCTCCTATTTGTGAACTCTTTGCTAAAGATAGAAGGGAAGGAAGTCATTGGGATGCCATGCTTCTAAACGAGTAAAACTTCAACAGTGAAAAATTCAGCCATAATGTACCAGAAACAATTGCAAACAAGTGTTTAAACCTCGATAGGCCAAAAACCTTGTGTATGATCATTACAACAAATCCTGTCATACCTGAGAGACCTGATGGAAATTCCATGGGAAGCTTGCAAATTGGAGGAGCAGCAAAACTGACAGGCAAACACATACATCCTCTTATGCCAATGGAGCAGAATGAATTCCGTATACTAAGGAGCAAACACATATCATCTTTTTAAACTGCAAACACATTATCATCTTTTTTAACTGCTAAAAACCAATTCCTCCTCTACTACTCCTACAAAAACAGGTGGCAATCCTAATTCTCTATCTTGCAATAAAACCTCTGCTTCATGGATCATTGATACAGGGGGATCCGATCACATGACCTCATGTTCTTTTCTCTAAACTTATTTTTCTATCCTGGAAGAGGAAAAGTTAGGATAGCTGATGAGTGTTTTCACCCATTGTATGAAAAGGTCAGATAAAATTTTCAGAAACTTTTATCTCTTCAATTTTCCTTTATGTTCCTAAACTAGCATACAGTTTATATCTGTTAATAAATTATCCAAAGACTTAATTTTTGCATTGTTTCTTTGAATTTCATTATGAATTTCAAGACCAGAAATTGGGGAAAATGATCGCAGTGATAGCATTGATAATGGTCTTTACTACTTTGATGAGGAATTCTCTGAAATTAAAATAACTCAAGGCATAGTTGTGGTATCACTTCAATTTCTGCTGGCGAATAAATAATGCTTTGGCAGCATAAACTACGATATCCTAGTTTCCAAACATTAAACATTTTTTTTCTAAGTCGTTTAAAAATTTAGATGGAAAGTTGCTATCCTTCTAGAAGCCATCGGACTAATTTTTAAAAACCTTATTGTGCCTCCAAACCATTTTACCTAATTCATTGTGGTGCATGGGGTCCCTCAAAGGTCACCACCATGATAAGTAAAAGATGTTTTATAACTTTCATAGGTGATCACACCCATCCTTGCTGGATTTATTTGATGAAAGATAAAATTGAAGGAAAAAAAAATTTGTTCCAAGAGCTTTACATAATGGTAGAAAATCAATTTCAGTCTAAAATCAGTATTTTCAGACTTGATAACGTGAAAGAGTAATTTAATGAATTTCTAGGAAATTTTTAGAAAGATAAAAGAATTTTCCATCAATATCATGTGAGGTAGTCCTTAACAAAATGGTACCGGTGAAAAGAAAAAGGAACATTAACTGGAAGTTGCTTGAGTCATAATGCTTTTATGAATGTTCCAAAATATTTGTAAGGAGATATCATATTAACAGGCTTTTATCTAATTAACAGAATGCCTACTCGAGTTCTCAAATATGTTACACCCTTAGAATATTTCACAAAAACCTTTCCTGATTGCTGCATAAATCCAAATCTGCCTTCAAAAGGATTGGATGCATTGTTTTTGTTCATATACCTAGTTAATTGAGATCTAAACTTGATCCTAGAGATGAAAAGTGCTTTTTCATAGGATATGCTCTGAATAAAAAAAGCCACAAATGCTATCAAAACAAATAAAATACAAGTATGAATGTCTCATTTGTAGAAGATCAATTATATTTTTCCAAAAATAATATTTAGTGAGAGTACGAAAGAAAGGAAGTCACAAGGGATGACAATTTGGCTCAGGCCCAACCTAGCCCGGCTTGAAACCAACGGACACAAACCAGAGTTAACTAGGCTTCAGGCTACAATTGCACTGCTTGGCCTGACTTGAAGTAGCCCAATTTATTTGGCATAAAATGATGTTTTGTTTGTTTAAGTAATAAAATGATGATGTTTCTTAATGACAAAAGTTTGAGCCCCCCCTTGGTCCCCCAATGTCGATTCGATCTAAGATCTTGGAAAGTCAGTCTCACTCTATTTCTCTGCTAAATCCCTAATATATCTTTTCCCTAATGCCATTGCTCACTACTACTTGAGAGAACATGGAAAAATTAGCCATGTTCGTTGTTGCTTGAGAGGACTTGAAAAGCTTCATTAACTCGCTACTGCTTGGGAGGACATTGGAAACAGATTTACTGGAGACGTTGCATGTATAGTTCACTTATATTTTGTGTCCACTGAGGATTATAAGTGTTGACACGTGTCCACTGAGGATTATAAGTGTTGACACAACTGAATAGGAAAACCAGAACTAAAGTTCTACAATTTTGTTCTTTGACTGATGCATCCTAAATAGGAAAAATACAGCCAGTATAATATCAGTATCCTAACTAAAATCCAGGCAGTATATAATCAGTATTCTAACTACTTATCTCTACTAATCCACAACACCTTAAATACTTACGTGCTGATTTATCTTATCCTGAATCTAGGATAAGATTTTCCTATTTTATTGGGATCATTATCTACTAGATATCAGTTTTAGCTTATCTTCTCAAGTCTCTATTTATGATTGTGGCTTTCCCTATTTTCACTAATTTATTAAATATGCAGTTGTCTATTATAGGAGAACTATTTGGAACTTTAGATTCTAAGGACAATTGCTCATCAAAGAAAGAGATTCTTTCAAGTTTGGTCAATTTGGAACTTCACAGGTACGAAGCTAAAGATCAAAGATCCGCCATTGATTCTTGTGCAGACAATGTTACAGTGCTTCACTCTTCACCTGGGACGAAATTCTACAAGTCTAGTAGGAGAAACAGGTTGACAGACTTCAAGTTTGTATCTTCTTGCAATATACAAGCCAACTACTATAATTACCAAGTCTTCTAACTTCCAGAAGTATCAATCCGACACTGTGGTTTCAATGTCAGATTCTTACTCATCTCTCTCGTCACAACCAAGAAATCAGGGAATGATTTCTTGATTATTTTCAAAGCTAAAGAAGAAGCAGAAGCATGAGATATTGTTGAGAAGGATAAATCAGCGGCAGCAGAATCAAGGGGCTGCTAATTAGGAGGATGTGGAAATCACGAGATTGAGGGATTTCCTTCTATTTTGGTTGGAGGCACTCTGTCCTAATTGTAGCCTTCCATAGATGGGTTTCTTTCCTAAATTAGAACCCTGATTGTACAGCGCTGAAAATTCATGTTCAAAAACCATTCTATCTTTGTTTGCCGCGGAGATCTTTCCTTGGTCAGGTCTTCTGTTCAGCATCTTCCTGCTGACCTGCCGGCCAACATATCACAAGTACCTGATGATCTTTCTTTCCACTGGTGATTTTTCTGTTGTTCCTCTTGCTGTTATTACTTCACCCTCCTCTGCGGTAAAGCCTGCTATCTTTTCCATGGGAACGTCATAGTCTAGGGAGCATGATGATTCACCTATCGTCTCTGAAAAATCAAAGACTAATTCTGATGCACCAGCTGTACTAGGTCCTTCCGCTGACTCAACATCCACACATCCTATTCCGACCTGCATTTTAAAACTCTATATCTTGTACAGAAAAAAGAAGAAGAAATATCATGTGTGAATGCCCAGTTTTAGTCCTATTCTAGTCCTAGTCCTACTCTTCATGTCCGAGAGAATACAAACGAGAAAGAGCTAATTGTCTATTCCAAAAGGCAGAAAGAACAAAATGAGATTGAATATTGCACTCATCCAAAACATTGTCAAGAAGCCACCTTGAGCCCTCAGCGCCACACCGGTAATATTTTGCCACGTCAGATTGGCATAATGATTTTGCTCTAAGGAAAGGAAAACGAGCATGTAGTTTATATCCGATTGGAAACTTTCTATTTCACTCCCTGTTTTACCCAAAACGATTTCTCATGAATTTTATGATTTTTATGTTCTTATTCCACTTAGAAAAGGTACTCGTTCCTACAATAATCATCCAACTGTAAATACTTGTCCCATGATCAACTCTATGAAAAACATGAGGCATCTACTTCAAAAATCTCTATCCTGATTATTACAAGGAATTTTTAGGAAGCATTTGATGACCCAAATTGGATGACAAATATGATGGAGGAAATGAATGCACTTAAGAAAAATAGACACGGGAGATTGTAGAGCTGCCTAAAGATTAGAAAACAATTGGGTTTAAATGGATATTCACTGTGAAATGCAAGGCAAAGGTAATGCGGATTGATATAAGAATAGACTTGTGGTAACAAGTTCACTCAAACATACAGTGTTGATTACCAAAAAACTTTTGCCCTAGTAGCCAAAATTAAATATATACGTGTTTATTGTCTCTTGTAGTCAATTTCATTTGGGTCTCATACCATCTAGATGTGAAAAATGCTTTCCTAAATGGGGATTCGGAAGAGAGTCTTTATGATTCCGCCTCTTGGTTTTGAGAAGTTTTTTGGTCAGAACGAAGTTTGTAGACTTAAAAATCATTATATGGCCTCAAATAGTGTCTAAGGGCATGGTTTGAATAGTATGAGAAAACTATGAAAGCATATGAGTATCATCAAAGTTAGGCAGACTATCCTCTTTTCTATAAACAAACTAATAAAGGGAAAAGGCAATTTTCATTATATATGTGGATGACATGATACTAATGGGTGATGATCTTGATGAATTAACAAGATTAAAGAAGAGGCTAGCTAAACACTTTGAGATTAAAATTTTTTTGGTTATGAAATTTGTAAGATCGCGTGAAGGGATCTTTGTAAATCCAAGGAAATATATCATTGATTACTAAATGAAACTGGTCTTCTAACATTTGAGGTCAATCTCAAACTAAATCCTGCTAAAAGTGAAGATGTCATTGAAAAGGAGAAAATTCAACGCTTTGTGGGCAGACTTATATATTTATCACATACTTGTCCTAATATAGAATTTTTTGTAAGCATGATAAGTTAACACATGTGCCAAGCCGAGAACACCTTGAGAAGTATCTAAAGGGGACTCTTGGAAAGGGGTTTGATGTTTAAGAAACATGATTACTTTCAACTAATGCTGACTAGGCTATTAATGTGACAGACAACCAATCAACATTTGGGTATTGCACATTTGTTGGAGGAAATCTAGTTAGTGGAGAAGCAAGAAGCAAGAAGCAAGAAGCAAAATGTTGTGGCCCGAAGTAGTGTAAGTAGAATTTAGATCCCTTGCACATGGGATTTTTGAAGCTATGTGGGTAAGAAATTACCAGAGGATTTTAAGTTTTTGTATCACGTCCTATGAGAGTTTATTGTGACACAAAGCTGCCATTTAAATTGCTCATAATCCAGTACATAATTGGACTAAAAATATTAACATTTATAGGCACTTTATCAAGGAGAAACTTGAAAGTGCGCTAATCTGTGTTCCTTATGTTCCTAGGCTGAAATACTCAACAAAGGTTTGCTGAAAAAATAATCTGACATTCTAATAGACAAGCTGACAATGGAAAACATTTACACGCCAGCTTGAGGGACAGTGTTGGGTTAGGAAATATTCTTTTAGAATATTCTAGATTTATTCTAGGTCGTAAATATAGGAGTTTAGGTTCTAATCAAGGCTGTAAATATAGGAGATCTATAGCTGTAATTTCTGGTTATAATTTCCCAGTTTAGATGTCCCATGTAGATATATATATGTCTAGTGGAATACCTGTACATATAGCAGCAATATATTATAACATACTTTCTTGTTCAGAACAGTTTTCACACTAGGAGTAATCATAAGAGTGGTTATTGTATTTTTGTATTAATGCTTGATTACATGGTCACCTTATTTAGAGCAAGTATACATGTATAAATAGAGAGCTTGTAAACAGACCTATGTGTTAGGGAATAAAATATTGTTTCCTTCAATGTTTCTCCTTCAACAGCATTCAATGATCTTCCTATATCTCACAGAAAAATAAGCATTTTTCCAAGAATAAATCTCAGCAGGCCTAGTAATATAAACTTTTGATAGCAACATACCCAGTGGCCAGCATCTTCCAGTACATGCATTTCAATTCCACCACCCTCTTCAGCAGCTAGGTCCTCTGCAGCATGTATTCGTTGCAGATCTTCAAGGGCCCATCTGTGAAAGCTCCTTTCCGCTTTCAAAAAGTTAACATGTACACCTCTGGGCAAGTTCTCAACAAATTTCCTACATTGAACCAATTAAAATAGAGGCTGAAGTTAGAAAAAACTAAAGAACATTTGTAACTTCAGCCAGAATTATAACTAAAATATAAATATTGATTCAAATGATTCACTCCAATTTTACCACAAAGTTGTTTCTTCATATGATTGGTACATTTCAGAAATTCCATCAAGGTCAAAAACCCAAGAGAAGCTTGATAATGATGATGTAATATGACTACTTGGTCGAAGATTAGTTACCACCCACTGGAAGTAAGAATTTCAAAGTTAGTTGTTTAAACGTATTAAAACTATTATCTTACAAAAAGCACATGAACTCACAAAGCAATGCCACTACGCAAACACATTATAAAGCACTAGAATCTGTTGGGATGGCACGATTAATCAAATAAGCACCAATCAGCATGAAGCAACACTTGGAGATCAGGCTATACAAATATCATACTAGCATATTGCTAAGGAGTCATGACATGCCCTAAAGGTGTAACAGGATTTTTCAAGACTAGGAAATGAATGCTGCAGAAGTACTTATAGATATCTAAGTGTCATTAAGCACCTAAAGCTGAGAAATCCACATTCAGTGAAAACAAAATTCTCCATGCAACTCTACCCACACCAAAGATTTTACTGATCCTAAAGATATTAATAACGGCTAGATTGTTTCTCTTTTACATGGTATTAGAGCTTGTGCAGTAGATCTCAATTTCAAGTACACTGTTCTCCTTTATAGTAGATTTGTGCTTTATTATGTTATCAACAGTTCATGCATGTGGGTGTTAGAATAATATTTCATGCATTCTTGAGTCTCGCGGCATAAACTTTCATGTTTAATTAATGAAATTGTACCTAGAAGCAATCCCTGTGTTCTGGTATAACACTGTGATTTCAATTTCTGTAATGTTTATACTCAACCGCAAGATATAATTCAGCTATGTAATTATTTTACAAAACTGCAAATTTCAGCATTTCCAAACTCTTGTAAATATGAAGGATATAAACTTAAGAACCACATTTCTTATATTAAATCCATGCAAAAAGGTTAACATCAACAAACAAGTACTAGAATTTGAAACATGCCTGTGCAACATCAGTACAAAAGCCTTCTTGGATAAGCGCATTGACAACTTCTCTCTTTGAGGACACCTTTCATAAAGAAGAATTGAACTCTAGAATCATGTTTTGAAGTCTAAACTAACACAAAGGATAGAACTATAATGACAACATAAAAATAGATGTACATTTATCCACACACATTTATATAATGATAAAGATAGATAAAGAGACTGAGTGAGGGAGACAAAATATTACTACAGAATACGCAAGAAAAAGAGAGAAAAGAACTTAAAATAAAGAAAATTCTCTACAAGTTGAAGACTGAAGAAAGAAGAAAAAGTAACTCTGCCTTGATCTTTTTGAGAATAGTACAGGAAATATATAGAAAAATACAGCCCTAATCACCTACTTAAATTAAGGAGAATCTACTTATTCTGTACGTAATAAAATCATATTAATTCAGCCACTAATTTATAGAATATCAGCTAATTTTCTCTAGAGAATCTGCTAATTAATCATGCTCAACTAGCTTACAAAAAAACTCAAAAATCGTCTTAGTAGCCCTTTCGTGGAGACACCAGCAACTTGTTGTGCTGTAGGCACAAATGGTATGCAAATGGGTCCACTTTCAAGTTTTTCTTTTATAAAATGTCTTATCAATCTCCATATGTTTCATTCGATCGTGCTGAATAGAATTATTGGCGATATTGATAGCTACTTTGTTATCACAAAACAACTTCACTGGATACTCCATGAGTTTCTTAAGTTCTTCCATCACCCTTTTAAGCCAGATTATTTCACAAATTCCTTGAGTCATTGCCCTATATTTTGCCTCAGCACAACCTCTGGCTACCACACTTTATTTACAAGATTTCCCCACAAAAATGTGCAATATCTAGAAGTTGATCTTCTGCCAGTAAGAGACCCTA
Source organism: Erythroxylum incrassatum (assembly GCA_026546855.1). Lineage (NCBI taxonomy): Eukaryota > Viridiplantae > Streptophyta > Magnoliopsida > Malpighiales > Erythroxylaceae > Erythroxylum > Erythroxylum incrassatum. Next base: position 8,023,307 of record JANVCL010000001.1, read on the forward strand.
CCCAATTTGCATCAGTGTAGACTTTAGCTCTTCGTTGATCACTTTTCTTGAAGAATAAGAAGAATTATTAACTAGTAGTTAAAAGCACAAAATTAGAAAATATGGCTGATACTAACCTGCTGAAATATCCAATTTCAAGGTTGGATTTTGGCTAGGAATGCTCAAATTTTAAGTTTTGATTGCTGGAAATTTAGACTTAGGATTTTAAAGTTTAATATGGCTAGAATATAGGTTTGAGATAGCTAGAATGTAGGTTATGTTTGCTGGAATTTAGTAAGGAACACAAAGAATGGAAGGTAGAAAACTAGGAATAACTCCTAAGGTCTAAGAATCACTCTTAAAAGTAAGCATCACACCTTCTAGTTGAAAACTCAAGTTTGTAGAAAAGTTACAAATTGCTTATTCTTATTGAAGGGCTGAGTATACACATATATAGAGAGTTTTGGAACCCTTATTCTAGTAGGAAAGGGTTTCTAACAAATTTAAATCCAAAAAAAAAAAATTGTTAGTCCTAAACAACTAGGATAATATATATATATAGAATAGAATAGCATATTTAACTTACTATTACTTCCTATCTAATAAAGAATCCTAACATGATCTAAATTTTAACCCTTATCTTTTGTTATCAACTCAATTCTCAATCTTCATCCTACCAAATTAGGCTTGTGGTTGATTAATTTTTCCTCTTTTATTTCTTCTATATACTTTTAAGTTCTTTTGCATCAATTTGCCCCGGCTTGTCTATGATCAGAGACGATATTGTCCATATAGTTAAACTCTTCTTCTTCAAAGAGGTTGTACATCTCCATGGATTACCTTTAACCATCATCTCTAATCGTAACATAAATTTTATGAGTTATTTTTTGAGAACTCTATGGAAAACATTGAACACTAAGCTTCAATTTTCAAGTTCTTTCCATCCCCAAACTGAAGGACAGACAGAGGTGAATAGAAACTGGGGAGACTTGTTAAGGTCTTTGGTTGGAGACAGTGTGAAAAATTAGGACCGAATTCTTCCTATGGCAAAATTTGCATACAATAGTTCTATAAATAGGTCTACTAGTAAGAGCCCTTTTGAGGTAGTTTCAGGAGTTCAACCAAGGAAGCTTATTGATTTGGTTCCTTTACCACAAACAAAACGAGTTGGTGTTGAAGCTAAATGTTTTGCACAACACATGAGGACAACTTTGATGAGATACGATGAAAGATAATAACCAACAATTTGTCTTATAAAGAATATGTTGATCAGCATCATCGATTGGTGGAATTCAATGAATGTGATATGATGATGGTTAGGATTCGCCCAAAACGTTTTTAGAAAAGAAAATACAAAAAACTTCATTCATGAAATGATGGACCTTATAAGATAACCAAGAAGATAAATGTTAATGCTTTAAGTTTTGGAATTACCAAGTGACATGGGAATCAGTCATATTTTTAATGTGCAGACTTAACTATTTCTCATAGACAAGATGAGCAATCCCCTACTGCAGCTATAAGACTTCCAACCACTCCTTATCTTAAAAAGGAAATAGAGGATGTTCTTGATGAAAGAATTGAAAAGATGAAGAAAGAAATTTTTTTGTTGGTGTTCTTCACATTTTTGCAGTTGATTGATTCCTTTATACCTCTCTAATTAATGATTTTAAGGACTAGGTTGTTGGGTAAGTTATGGTTAATGATGGGCTTTATAGATTTCCCCCTCTTAAAAAAATTTCGTCCTCGAAATTAAATCACACACCTGAGGATCTTAACAAATGAGGATATTGACATCAAACTTCATTCTCTACCTCCTAAGTCACCTCTCTTGGAGAACGATGACGACTCCACAAAACTAGCACCATTAAAATCTCTCGTCATCTTAGTTTTCCTAATTTGTATATCCAATATTTCCGTTGGCTCCTCCTTATATGTCATGTCATTCGTAACTTCGATCTCAGGCCTCGATATAACATGACTAGGATCCTATCAGTACTGTTTCAACATCGACACATGGAACACATCATAAATCTGTGATAACTCTGGTGGTAATGCTAATTTGTAAGTTAACGGCCCCACACATTGTACAAATTCATATGGCCCAATATATCTCAGACTCAACTTCCCTCTCCTAATAAACGTCAAATTTCCCCTCCAAGGCAATACTTGAAGAAATACCATATCTCCAACATTGTACTCCACCTCCCGACGATGTTGATTGGCATATTTTTTTTGCCGATCCTGTACTGCCTTCAAGCATTGCCTTACCACCTCTATTTTCTTCATCATCTCCTGAACTAACTCCGGTCCCTCTAACAATCTAGCAAACTCTATATCCCAACATATCGAATCTTTACACCGCCATATAATGGTGCCATATTAATACTAGAGTGATAATTATTGTTATACGCAAACTCCATCAAAAGTAGATATCTATCCTAATCACCCTCAACGTTCAATACATAAGCTATCGTCATATCCTTCTTAATTGTACGCTTTGACTATCCATCAGACTAAGGGTGAAATGTAGTACTCAAAATCAACCTAGTCCCCAAAGTTGTCTGTAAACTCATCTAAAATCGAGAAGTAAACCGTAGATCTCAATCTGATACAATAGGCACAATATCATCAACATATAACTTGGCAAGCTTATCCAAGGAGTCTGTCTGCTGTATAGGTAAGAAATGAGTTGATTTAGTCAATCTATCCACAATCACCCAAACCGAATCATGTCTACGTCTAGTCCTCGATAACGCTACCACGAAATCCATCGAAATTTTCTCCCACTTCCACGACAAAATGGCTAAGGGTCTTAATTTCCCTACTAGTGCCTAATGCTCTCCCTTGCCCTATTGACAAGTCAAACACCTCTTGTCAAGAGGAAAGGAAGACCAATTTCTGACAGTATATGGATTCTAAAATCAAATTTTCAAAAGTTGAATTTAGAATTACATGAATAGTATTTGTCACATTCTACGTCGAGGACGACTTCAGACAAGCCAGAGAGAATTGATGCAAAAAAACTTAAAAGTATATAGAAGAAACAAAAGAGGAAAAATTAGTCAACAAAAGATAATTTGGTGGGATAAAGATTAGGAATTGAGTTGGCAATGAAAGATAAGGGCTAAAATTTAGATTATGATAGGATTCCTTATTAGATAGGAAGTAGTAGTAAGTTAAATATATTATTTTATTTTACATATCCTAGTTATTTAGGACTTATAAAATTTGTATTAATTAGTATTGAAAGCACAAAATTAAGAAATATCACTGATATTAGGCTGCTGGAATATCCAGTTTCAAGTTGAATTTTAGCTAGAAATGCCCCAAATTTTAAAGGTTTGATTACTGGAAATTTAAGCTTAGGGTTTTAGGGTTGAATATGGCTAGAATATAGGTTTGAGACGGCCGGAATTTAGTAAGGAACACAAAGAATAGAAGGTAGGAAATTAGGAATCACTCATAGGATCTAAGAATCACTCTTACAAGAAAGTATCACACCTTCTAGTTGAAAACTCAAGTTAGAATAAAAATTCCAGATTGCTTATTCTTATTGAAGGGCTCAGTACACATATATTAGAACTCTTATTCTAGTATGAAAGAGTTTCAGACACAACAGTAGTTAGGTAGAGATTTTAGGTTAATCTCAGAACCAAATCCAAGCATAAAACCTAGGATTTAATCAACAAGAGAAAGACACTCTCTCTCAGGAAAATTTCCTCCAGAAGCTTTATTAGAAAAATGTTTTGCAGGTTCCCAAAATATCTGTTAACCCTCCCTTTTATATCCCTAACGTGGTACATAAGAGTCCTAATTCTAATGTGATAAGAGTCCTAATTCTAGTGTGAAAATGATTGATTGAAATCCTTTTCTAAAGCTAACTTATTTCTTTTCTTGCCGGACAAGAAAACCTAACTAGGAAACTTAAAGTAAAATAAAACAGAAACAAATACTAATGGATATACAACAAGATAACAAATCCTTATCCTAATGGGTATATAACAACATAACAAATCCTTATGGGCTCAATCCTTTATTAGTTTCTAACAAATTTAAATCTTATTCTAATACAAATTCTATAAGTCCTAAAAGCCTAGGATAACATATTTAACTTACTACTACTTCAAGCGTTTCAATCATGTTTAACAATTTTATTATCCAATTATTATTGTTACCAAACTCAGAGTGGCCGAAAATTTGAATATCCAATCATTGATTGTTAGATTTTAGATTGTTCTTTCTCCTACTGAATATAATTTAGAAAAAAAAATTTAATTTTATTATTAAAACCTGAGTTTAAACTTCTGACCCCAAGTCTGCATTTTCGATATCAAGGATTCCAAGCTGAATCTTAAAACATTGTTTAAACTGTCTCTAGAATAAGATACATGCTTTCTAGGTCAACAAGGATTTCATAAATGTCAAAATTGTCAAAACACTAAAGTCATGATATCCAAGCAAATCAAATTAACTCCAACTAGAAGGAAATTGTCCCCTAACATTACGTAATGTTCATTCTAGTGTTACTCGACATGAGGAAACCAAAATCAAATATTTAATCATCTCGTGATTGAAGTGGCATGCTAAATATCACTCTAGTGCTAGCTAATCAACCTAATTAGAGTAGAGAAGGATTTTATGTTGGCCAAAGCTTACCTCCTTCGGCAGTTTCCTAAGGAAAGAAATTAGTTCTGCCGAATGACCCTCCCCATTCCCACCAGCTCGAACTTTTCCAGGAGTAGCATCAAGAACCCAAACCTGTAACATAGAATAAGTGTTCAGAACAAATGAAAGAACGCTAAAAGAAATTATTAATTCTAATTTGCTTGAACAATTAACACCCATCTAAATTATTGTTATTGCAAAACCAGGTTTTTCAATGACCTCAGTTTACCTAGAAAGTGAGAACTTAAAACTTGAAAACCTGACTCCCCAATTTTTTCTACTCAAAATTCAAAAGAATTTAAACAAACAAAACTTTCATGCTGAACCAAATAACTTCCAAAACCATTTAAGACATCAGGCAGGAAAATCATTGTTAGGAACCTCTATAGAGATTGATAGTTTATTGATAGAAAATATAGGAAATAACACTGGAGCAATGCTCCCCCCAAATACAAATATGTATTTTCTAGAAATATCAATGATGATCCCCCCCACTCTATACGAATCCTATATATATCCTCTGAACCTTCTTATTCTCTCTCTCCATAACAGATTTCTAACAACTTGCCTACATGGCAGTCACTCCCCTCCTTTCTAGAATGTTTCTACGAGTAGTGGGGAGAGGTGGATTGTTAACAATCATGTTCCTATTCCTCCACGGTTTCAATCCAAAAGAGCTTTTTGCATTGGTGTCCTCTAACGTATAATTCATCACAATTAAAACGGAGGCCATTGAGTTGCCTCTCTTCCATTTCAGCCCTGGTCAATTGCTTCACAAATCTAGAATGAGTGTTAGGTAATGATTCAAAAGATTTTGCTTGTCGTGCCTTAGGTGGGAGGCCTCGATGGGGCTGATTCTTGTGCTCATGAAGTCAAAATATACTCATAGTTGTGGCAAGATCAGGCGGGTCATGAAGCTCAACTTCAACAGCAATGTAGTCAATAAGGCCACTTATATAGAGCTCAATTTTTTGGGCCTGAGTCAAGGTCCCTGCTTGTGAAACAAGCCGCTCAAACTTTTCCTGATATTCAGCAACAAATCCTCGTTGCTGTAATTTTGCTAGTTCTACCAACTTATGGCTGCGGATTGGAGGGCCAAATCGCAAATGGCATTGTCGAGAGAACTCCTCCCAGGTGAGATGTGGTTTGTCGGCCTCCATTTGAAGGAACCAAAGCTGGGCATTCCCTTCTAAGTGGGAGGAGGCGAGGCTGACCTTCTCCTCATCTGATGTTTGTTGGTGACAGAAGAAATGATCGTCTTGGCCATTGAAACGAGGAAAATCCAATCTAGTGAATTTTGTGACAGTAGAACTGCCTCCTAAAGATTCTGAACTGGATGCCGCTGCTACCCCTTTTCCCTTGCGAGTCCAATTGATGATGCCATCTTCTATTGGGGTAGATGGGACTTTGGAAGCAACCAGATCACGGGCAAGTTCATCTAGGCGAGCCGAAAATGCTTCCTGTCAAACAAAATTAGCTGCACGCTCCTCTTGGAATAATTGCAATAATTAGCTAAGTAGTATCATTGAATGGCGTCTCCCATAACCCCTGGCTCTGATACCAAGATATTATGTTCCCAGGAGATAGATCTAGTTATGGGTCTGTGAGAGTTGTGGTTAGATAGGGTTTGGGTAGTGTTTGATGAATGGAAAGGGTATTTCCTTTGGCAACCTATAGTTATAGGCTTAGGTTCCTCTAAGAGAACCTGAATTTTTTGAAGTTTGAAGTGCTTAGAGTTGGCCCCTTTAAATACACAGCAGTGGAATAACCCACCATAAGAATAGGAAATCATGGGAAAGTGGAGGCCAACCTCCTAACAACATGGAAAGAAAATTCAACAACCAAAATAGCAACAAAACTGAAAAGTAGGAGCCATGACAGAAAATGTCCATAAACTTAGGAAACATGATCATATGCCTTCATCTTGTTGTCGTGTCTTGAACTTGCCATGAGTGAATCTCTGGTAGACACTTGTAGTGCTAACATTAAACCATAAGCCAAGATTGACAAGGTACTAAAGAGTGGTAAAATAAGAGGTTTTAAGGTTTTAAGTCATGACTATATATATTCTTAAATTGTTAACACAATTATTTCCATACCATAAAAACATCTTATTACCATATCAAAAGTTAATCCTTATTTAGTGCAGGGGATCTAAATTTGCACTCCGGAATGCTCGTAAAATTTCTATAGTGCTGACCGGCATAGTTCACATTTCAATTGCCCAACTAAATAACATATAAGGGTTTGACGTAGGAAAATGGCTGTGGGAATGGGCAAGGGTTATGAACTATAATGTATAATATGACATTCGAGTTGATTCCATGATATAAGTTCATTCTCTACCAGACTAGACCAAAATAGGCTTATATGCATTCTCATATTTATATACAATAAAGTTCATCACCCCAAAAACTCCACTCACATTTAAATTTCAATTGAGAACATCTACTCTGTAATGTAACTTATCTGACAAGATGGTATACGCATTGTCTAGGAGAAATGATACACAAACATAAAATGCTTGGGACTTGATAGAACAACATGCTGGCCTAAACCTTTCTAGGATGAACATCTACATTCAGCCAAGTTTTGATAAACCAGCAGGTAGGTGCAAACTGTGCAGCAATTTCAATACCCAAAAGCTCCTAACTGAAGAAGAATCCCAAATAACAGAAAACGATGCCACTTATCTTGCAATGCCGGTACAATGAAAAAAATACTTAATCAAATATTCAAGTCTAGTGATCAAAATGAGGTTTTAAAGATCAATTGCTAAATCTAATCGACATCAAAATGAAGAAGTTTTCTTGCAATGCCGGTACAATGAAAAAGCAAAGTTCAAGTCTAGTGACCAGGATGAGGATTGAATGATCAATTCCTAAATCTAATTAACATCAAAGTTGCAAATAACGGATTGAAACTTGTACGGTTTCAGTAATGTTTTCTTGCAATGCCAGTACAATGAAAAAACAATCAATTAGCTGCTCAAGTCTAGTGACCAAGATGAGGTTTGAATGATCAATTGCTAAATCTAATCAACATAGAAGTTGTGAATACCGTGCTGAAACTGATATTGGTTTCAGTATCGTTTTCTGTCCACTACGACACGTACCAGCTGATACCAGCCCGGTACAGTACAGTACATATAACTCTGATCAAAACAGCTTTTTCATCCCATAACACTAATCTGGTGAATAACCAATTAATTAACACACCCTCAAATCCAAACTGAGTTGAGAAAAGTTGAAATTTTTTTATAATAAAGATTGAATCTTTCTTACAGGCCGAGTACGCAACGAGTGACTTCTCTTCCTTTCTCGAGGCATTTCTCAGGATTGGGATCCTTTTTCTTGCACTTAAGAAACGCCACATTCTCCGGTGAGCATCTAGTCGCTATGTGCTTCGACGACGCCGTTAGCACCGCCGACGTCGGGATCGGGTTTCCAGCAGCATCCACCGCACTCGCCATCTCCGACTAGTTAAAGCCTACAATCACTAAACAACTAAGAAATTTCAATCCTTTTCGCACAAAGACTCCACAATTTCTCAGTTCCCAAACACAAAAGGCAAAAAAAAAAGAAGAAAGAAAATTTCTGCGAAGAGAATAGATTGCAGTACCCCTAAGTGGATGATATTGACCGCGTAACAGAGAGAGAATGGGAATTGAGTCGAGGCAGTTCAGTTGTTCAGAAATTGGAGAGAAGCTTGAACTGGTGATAGCATTATTGGGTTTGTTTGGGTATTAGGGTTCTAGGACCGGCCCATATTGTGAAGGGCATTTATGGAATTTACGAAAAAGTCTCCCCCATCTTATAGGGTTTATCAATTAGAACTCATTACTTCGTAAGAAGAAGTAGGAGAAGAAACAGTGAAACGTAAGTAGGGTTTTGCCAGAATTTAACGGTTTTGATTGGGTTTTTAATCTTTCTGTTCTCTTTGATTCATGAAGTTTAATTTAGCTCGAAAGGCGTTCGATGGAATGACTAATAGAGGGTTTTCTGGTACATATATTGCATTTTTTATTATGTGGTTTTTTCGACTTGTTCATTTAAATTGTCGCTGTAGGCTTTGTGTGGAATCGAGGGTTTAGCTTCATTGAGGATGTTTATTTGCATTTCTGATTTTGATGAGGATCTATAGGTTTATGTAATGATCTCTTCATTCATTGTATGAGACTGTGGCTTTTGAACTAATGCATTCGGATTTTAATGGCGTTTTTGTTCAGATACCTATGTTCATTGCCCTGAGCTGTTGTTTGATCCTATAATGATCTCAATATTCGTTGTATGGGACTGTGGCTCTTAAGCTATTGCATTCAGATTCTAATGGCATTTTGTTCAGATCACTTTGTTCATTGTACTGAGCTGTTGTTTGATCCGCATGGTTTATAGCTGTTGTTTGATCCGCACGGTTTATAGCTGTTGTTTGATCCTCACGGGCTATGTAGTGATCTCTACACTCATTGTATGCGACTGTGGCTTTTGAACTAATGCATTCAGATTTTAATGAAGTTTTTGTTCAGATCAGTATGTTTGTTTTTGTAAAGATTTTGATGGTAACTGAAACTTATTTAGCTTGTATAGTTGGGAACTCCATTTCTTTTTCTTTGTAGAAATTGATATGTTACATTCTTAAACATGTTTCTTCAGTTCTTTTTCATGGCTTTCTATTCTGGATGGTTTAGGAAATGGGTGACAAGAAGAAGAAGACTTTCATGTTCATCCGCCTTGTCTCGGCTGCTGGGACTGGATTCTTCTATGTGAAAAGGAAGAGTGCTAAGAAGGTCGCAGAGAAGCTTGAGTTCCGGAAATATGATCCTCGGGTTAATCGCCATGTTCTGTTTACAGAGGCAAAAATGAAATGAGTTTGAAGCTATGCAACCGTCTACTATAAACTTGTTATTGCAGTACTGTAGATTTGTATTTGAATCGAGCTGAATCAGTACATTTTTTAGGCTCTTTTGCTATTGATTACTCACCGAGCACCTTCCTCCTTGACCCTTGGTCGATGTCTCTCCACTTCTGTTTGCAGTTTTAGGGTATTGACCAAAAACTGGTTACTGCAAGTTTCTCATATGGAAAGTTATATTATCGTATGTACCTACTTCATATAACTTTTGGAATTTCCATCTCCACTTTGTGATTTGGACTAAGTTCTATGCTTGAAGTTATCAATAAATTGAGGTGTTAGTGCTTGAGATGAAATTGATTTCTTACTTCTGCTCTATGGTATATTCATCTAGCCAACAGCTTGGTAGTAGGATGATCTTTGTTGTCACCTAACTCGAGTCGGTTAAAATTGGGTAGGATAATATGAAATCTTACCTCTTCGGTACCGTCAGTACAATGTGTGTTACACTTTACATCAAAGCAGGGGTAAAAGCATTATACTTTAGGCTTGAGGGATTATACTTTATTCTGCAGATTCATGTTTATAGGAGATTCGGTATTGGAAGGACAGAGTGAGCATGTGATGTTGGAAGAATCAGGATTATGGCATGCCATATGGTATACCATTTTCTGTTGTGGGTGCCTGCTTCTTGTACAGTGTTTTCTGTTTTCAGGTCAAACCTCTCAATTACAAGTTTGGTGGGATGCACTTTGGAACACTTCAGAATGTGTGGTTGAAGTATGATCTTGCATGTGAAAGCAGAGGGTGACAGTTTCTGGTTTCCACAATTCTTGGGAACCACTAGTTCTAATGCTCCCAAAAACTCCGGGAGCACAAAAACCACAAGCCGGGAACTTGGACTTTAAACCAAGTTCGATCCCATCATGTATGGAGACTTTCCTAACGTTAGGTGTATGAATCTATCAATATCACCTACTGGATCGTGTGGAAAGAAAGAAAATTTTGAGGCTTCTGTGTCGAAGTTTTCATGGTTTCTGTACCCAGAAACTCGTGGAACACGATCTATATCAGACCATGGGAACCTCTAGTTCTAATGCTCCCAAAAACTGGGGGAACACAGCCTATATCAGACCATGTGAACACAGTCTATATCCTTGCTGGTATATTAACGTTAGTGTATGTCTGAACCTATCAATATCTTCTACATGCTGGATCGCGTGGAAAGAAAGAAAATTTGAGGTTTCTTTTGAAACTTTCATGGTTTCTGTTTCTCATTCACACGTCACATTCCAACTCTATCAAGGTAAGTGCAGATTAGTTTTTCAGCTCAAGTCGGGTTTGAAGCTCAACTTGATTGGACCGGGACTGAAATGACATGACATTGGTTTGGTCGAGTCGGGCCGGCATAAAAGACATCCTTAGTAATTACTAATTCCGTAAAATTAGTAATTATCTTAATTTTAGTATAAAATATCCTTAAAGAGAAGCTTGTTGATTCTAAATAAATTAGTTGAATAAAATCGGAAATGAGCATTGGAATTTTAATATAATATTATTTATATCATATTAAATAAATAAGCCAAATTGATGATCCTTAAATTAGAAATTACCGAAAATTTAATTATATTAAGATCTACATTATAGAGTATTATCAGTATTATTTTAAAAATTAAAACGTAATATGATATCATAAATAACGGTAACAGTTAAGTTTAATTTTTTATTTAAATGTTAAAAGATAAATCCGTACTTCTTATTATTCTATTTAGAGGTAGTAAGACCTGAGTTCGACTCAATTTTATGATCATCCTGAGCACAATGCAAAACTTGATTGAGTTTTAGGCTCTCAATTTGTGCTAAAACTCAAGCTCGGCGTGAAATTTTATTATCGATCTTGAGCAAAAAAAGCTTGATCAAGTCCAAGGGTTTTGATCCGAGTCAAAGCCCGAGTTCAGCTCGAAATCTTATAGTCAAATCTGAACTAAGCTCGATATTATATATATATATATATACAAGCTGCAAGGGAAAGGATCCTTTGAGAGGTGCTAACTCCCGCCATATTTTTTAGTAGGATAATGTCACACCTTAAGAGTGTATTAACAAAAGTGGTGATCCCGAGATCCAGATTAACAGTAAAGTTGGCAAGCTAATTAGCACAATAACTTCCTTTTCCGTATGTGTGTCGCAAAAGAATAAGGACGTGATCTTCTGTCTCGCCTCTTCTGTACCTATTATGTCCTCTTTAATCTCAATATTCTATTTATGTGACTCACATAAATAAAAGGTTGAGATTAAAGGAGATAGAATAGGTACAGAAGAGGCGAGACAGAAGATTTGAAGGGGGAAGAATGACCCGTAATTCTATTGATATCTTAAGTCATTTGAGTCAAGAGTGTTCTGTTCATCTCATAAGGTGCAAGTGTGTGCCACGTTTAGAGTGCAATTGTCTTAAGAGAGTAAGTGATGTAAGTCACGTGCAAATCCCAAACTCTATCTCAATTATTTTTCTCTCATTATATACAAATTCATATATAACTTTTTAATTATTTACCAAATTACTTCATATTATCCAATTACAAAATTAATATTACGCCAAAACAATCATTAATTTGAAAATTTTGAAGTAATTAAAAAATTGAATTTATTCGATTAATTTAACTGTAAAAATTTTAAACCAACTAATTTTTTGATTCAAATTTTAATTTTTTGATTTGATTTATTTCAAGAACTCTTTATATAAAAGTCGATTAATTAATTAATTAATCTGTTTTAATAAACTAATTAATTTTTATAAGTTAGAATTTATTTATTTATTTATATCTAATGTCAATCAATTTAAATTAATTTTTAATTTTTAATTAATTTTATAATGATCTAATATTAATTAAAATTTTTAATTTTAATTTTTAGAAAATTGCAAACTATAAAAAGGTTTGTAAAGTTAAAACATTGCAAATTTGTGAGAAAAGAAGAAGAGTTTGTAAAGTTAGTGCAATGGATCTATCTCTCTATCTATATCTCTTTTTATTATCCTTTTAGGATTTCGGATGACGTGGCCCAATTGGAATGTGACCGCCATAGCCATGAACGCTATTTAGTTGTTAAGACACTCACACTTTGGACACGCACACCACCCTGGTCATCACATACTCTATCTGCAACTCTCCACTACCACCTTTTTTTTTTTACTAGTTTCCTTCCATAACACTTAACTTCGTTAGTGGGATTTCAGACCCACTTGCAAATTCTTCTCTAGAACTTAAAAGTTTCAGCTTTTGGGTTGTTCTTGTTCTTCGAGTATAGTGTGTCCTCACAGGTTTGGAACTCTTTGATTCTTTAGTTTCATCGTCTCCACTGCAATGGCTCTCTGTCCATTGTCATTTCCTGGTCGTGTTTATGGGATCACAAGCTTGGACTCCCAGAAGCACGCGTCTTTGACTTCTTATTTCACGTTGGGAATGGATCTGCCATGCCAGTATTTGAACAAGGTCAATCGGATTTTAATGTTTATGTGTTTGTGTACATTCTGTTTTGTGAACAGAAACAGAGTACCTCTCATTGTGAAACACAGGATTGTACAATATCACCGTTTCTTGAGACTGTTTTGGGTTCTTGTTTTGGTTTAGGTTAAGAAAAGGGCTAGTGGGATTTGTGCATCATTATCTGAGAGAGAAGAGTATCACTCTCAAAGGCCACCAACACCTCTCTTGGACACCATAAACTACCCAATTCACATGAAGAATCTATCAGTCAAGGTACATGAACAGTCCCATAGTCGAAAAGGAATCGTGTTTTTTTTTTTATGGTTTTTTGAGGATAGATAGTGATGGAGGTCATTTTATGTCAACATAAACAGGAGTTGAAGCAACTAGTAGACGAGCTCCGGTCAGAAGTTATCTTTAACGTTTCAAGAACGGGGGGGCACTTAGGGTCTAGCCTTGGTGTGGTTGAACTCACGGTGGCTCTTCACTACGTTTTCAATGCCCCTAAAGATAGGATCCTTTGGGATGTTGGTCATCAGGTTGGTTTCTCAGTTCTGCTTCTATGCTAACGAACTGATGTTTTCCCAGAATTAAGGAGAAGATACTGTTTAGGAACGCTTGTTTCTTACTGTTAGATTCTACCTATGTTTTTTGCAGTCCTATCCACATAAAATCTTGACTGGGAGAAGAGACAAGATGCATACACTCAGGCAGACAAATGGGATATCGGGTTTTACGAAACGATCCGAAAGTGAATATGATTGCTTTGGTGCTGGTCACAGCTCTACCACCATTTCTGCAGGCTTGGGTACTGATCTGCTTCATTTTCTAAAATGAACTATATACATTTCACAACTCAGTTTGCAGCTATTGAACGCTTTTTGACTTGAATTAGCACAGCTTAAACCCCAACAAGTTCATTTTGGATACCGGAGTTCTGTTTAGAGTATGTTTTCATGAAGAAGAATGTTTAACGTCCAAAACAGTTGAAGAGTGCCGCTTTGGAAACTTGATTTGGGTGTGGGAACTGTTCAACTGGTTTTCTGATATGAAAATTTTTTATGTCGTAATGACAGATTATGTATCATCTTCTTGACAGGAATGGCTGTAGGGAGGGATTTGAAAGGAAGAAACAACAACGTTGTTGCAGTTATCGGTGATGGTGCAATGACAGCAGGACAAGCTTATGAAGCTATGAACAATGCCGGTTATCTCGACTCTGATATGATTGTTATTCTTAATGACAACAAACAGGTTTCTTTACCAACTGCAACCCTAGATGGACCAGTTCCACCAGTAGGGGCTCTAAGCAGTGCTCTTAGTAGATTGCAGTCTAGCAGGCCTCTTAGAGAACTCAGAGAGGTTGCTAAGGTAAGTATATATAGGAACAGAAGAGAGAGAGAGAGGTTGAGGGACGGGTGTTTTACACATTGAAATGGAATTTAAAACTGGTTTTTGTGGGAATTTCAGGGAGTTACAAAACAAATTGGTGGACCGATGCATGAATTGGCAGCAAAGGTGGATGAATATGCTCGTGGTATGATCAGTGGCTCTGGTTCAACTCTTTTTGAAGAGCTTGGACTCTACTATATTGGTCCTGTTGATGGTCACAACATAGATGATCTTGTTGCCATTCTCAATGAAGTTAAGAGTACCAAGACAACAGGTCCAGTATTGATCCATGTTGTTACCGAGAAAGGCCGGGGATATCCGTATGCTGAGAGAGCAGCAGACAAGTACCATGGTATATTTTAATTGAGATATTTGCAAAAGTTATGTGATTTTTGTGTATATTGCAGTGCAAAGAACTGCTTACTATAATAATATTGATTGTAGCCTTTTTTATTCTGCAGGTGTGACGAAATTTGATCCTGCTACAGGAAAGCAATTCAAGGGTGCTGCTAATACACAATCTTATACAACATACTTTGCTGAGGCTTTAATTGCAGAAGCAGAAGTGGACAAAGATATTGTTGCAATTCATGCTGCAATGGGAGGAGGAACAGGACTGAACCTCTTCCTTCGCCGTTTTCCCACGAGATGCTTCGATGTCGGGATAGCAGAACAGCACGCTGTTACTTTTGCTGCTGGACTAGCCTGTGAAGGCCTTAAGCCTTTTTGTGCAATCTACTCGTCTTTCCTACAGAGAGCTTACGACCAGGTAAAGATAACAGGAGAAATATTTATCTGTAACTCTGTTTAGATTCTTTGACAACGGTCTACTTGGTGAAAACCGCAGGTAGTCCACGACGTAGATTTGCAGAAACTGCCAGTAAGATTTGCAATGGACAGAGCTGGGTTAGTTGGAGCTGACGGCCCAACTCATTGTGGAGCTTTTGATGTCACTTTTATGGCATGTCTCCCAAACATGGTGGTGATGGCTCCTTCAGATGAGGCAGAGCTTTTTCACATGGTTGCCACTGCTGCTGCAATCGATGATCGTCCAAGCTGTTTCCGTTACCCTAGAGGAAATGGTATAGGTGTTCCTCTGCCAACCGAAAACAAAGGCGCTCCTCTTGAGGTAAGTTCTTGTCATGTTCTTATCAGGTATTTGTCAGAAAGTTCCAATGTAATCCATAAGACCTGGTATTTCCCTACAGGTTGGAAGGGGCAGGATCTTAATTGAAGGAGAAAGAGTGGCACTGTTGGGATATGGGGCTGCAGTGCAGAACTGTTTGGCTGCTGCTTCATTAGTTGAACAGCACGGCTTACGTCTAACAGTTGCCGATGCTCGGTTCTGTAAACCATTGGATCATGCCCTTATTCGCAGTTTAGCAAAATCACATGAAGTCTTGATCACAGTGGAAGAAGGATCAATTGGTGGCTTCGGTTCTCATGTTGCTCAATTTCTTGCCTTGGATGGTCTTCTTGATGGAAAACTCAAGGTACTGATCCAAGCTACTTTTCACATTAGCACTTGCACGTTTACTTAAATAACACAAAAACTCATTGAAACTTTAGAATGTCTTTATGATGATTGAAGTTAAAGCACTCGTTCATTGACACATTGAGATGAACTGAATTGAAGTTAAAGCACTTGTCCAGATTCGGATCACTTAAAAGAATTTGGTCCTTATTTGCAGTGGCGACCGCTCGTACTTCCCGACATGTATATCGACCATGGATCCCCAGCTGATCAAACAATGCAAGCTGGTCTCACACCATCCCACATTGCAGCCACAGTGTTTAACATACTAGGACAAAAGAGAGAGGCTCTGCAAATACTGACATAGAATGTAGCAGGAACATCCTGGTCTCAGCTTCCGATCACAATGTTCGATATTTCTAACTGTTTGTTCTTTTCACTATGTAAAAATATAGTGTTGGTTCCTTAGTTTCTTTGTAACGGATCCATCTCTAGCTCCGGTCAGCTCAGAAGTAGAAAAAAGATGTAATCTTGCCAAAGTTGAGAAGCTTCTGAGTTATGAAATCCAAAGATCCTTAAAAATTGTGGCTTCATCATCTTGTTTCCAACTCACCTGGCAAGTAAAACATTTTCACAAACACCTGGTGTCAGATCAAGTCTTCTTTGATATTTTCTAAATAAACTGTGTCAATGATTCAGCGTCAAAATGACAAGCTTGGCAAAAGCAATGATGCTTTTCAAAAGTTAAAGTTCAAGAATTCTGATTCACACTGCCAAATCGTCAATTCAATTCTCGTACCAGGAATATTTCGTGTCAGGTGTAGATCGGTTGGAGATAAGAAAAGGGTCAACCTTTTCAAGATCTGCCGACTTCAAATCCTAATCCACTCAATGAATGTGGGGCGGTGACAAGTATTTTACAAAAGTTAAAAAGGTGATTAAAAACAATTATTAAATCTAGTTGAGATTAATTAATTAATTATTATGTCAATAATATTTAATTAGTTTATATGTTTTGTTTGTATTATAACTAGTGAGTAGGTTCACGCCAAATCCAGTTCTCTTTAATTAAGTTCGGTCTAAATTATTTTTTCAAAACTAAATAAATTGATCTTAATTTTGACCTGATTAATAATAGAAAACCAGACTTCAATCTCAGATACGTCGTGAAGCTCGAATTTAAATTGAGTTTGAAATCTAAATTTTTTATAAAAAAAAGTCGAACCTAGCACTAAACTTAATTAACTCAATTCAAGTGTATTAAGTTTGGATTAGATTGGACCGAATTGAACTTTTTTGGGAACCCTATAAAAATTGAAAACTAATTTTAAATTTTTTTAAAGATAATAAATTTTTTAAGTTACTAGATTACCCTTTAATTTAATAAGAAGCATAATATTTTTTAAAAACTTGTACGCAATATCATATACTCATTTTAAAAAAATATTAAAATTTGAAATCTTGAAATAAATTATCTGATAATGACTTAATGAATATGATCAAAATGAAAAATTCAAGCTTACTTGTTTCATCCAATATCTAAAGTTAACCGATACTCAATTTTTTTTAATTATTTTGATAAAAGGATTTCCAAAGAAAAATAACTCAAAATGATTTTTAAAAAAGTTATGATTAAAATGGACATTAATTAACCACACGGCAGTTCCTCCTAATCTCTCCGGCGTTTCCGGTGAGCACATCAATGGTGCTCATCTTCTTCATCGACCTAGCGAACTCCATAAAGAACACATTCGACCTCTGAAGCCGCCGGACAATGGCGGTCGAGTATCCATCGCTCAGCAACGCAGCATCAGACTGAAACAGACCTCTGTTCTGGAGAAGGTTGGTGAAGTACTTAGTATCAAATGAAAGTGAGCTTCCAGGGTCCATCTCCAGCTCCGTCGCCGGAGAGTTGATTGAATTGGGACATATTGTTCTCAGGAACTGCGCATATGATGGATCTAGTGACGGATCGGGGTCTCCTCTACCTGTGAAGTTGTAGAGCCTAGCTGCGAAATTTGAACAGTTCCGAGAAACGCCAATGGTGTGGGCACCTGCACGCACGATACGAGGTTAGTGTGGTTTGAAATTTGGACACCGTTTGATCGAATCGTACAAATTCCGGTGAAGTTTGGTACCTGAGAGTGCCACGAGATCGTCGAGGTTGAGACCTTTCCTGGAGAAACTTTGCATCAGAGAGGTGAAGTTGGATAACGGAGAAGGAATGTTTTGGATTGGATCAGAGGCAAGAGAAACTCGACCATCCCTTCTTCCTGTAAGAACCTCCCACAATGGCCGCCTGAACTGCAACTCACAATACATACAGTATACTAAAAATTTCAATCGGTTCGGTATCGTAAAAATTTTAAATTATTTAATTTTTGATTAATTTATTAATTATTTAACTAATTTTTATAAATTAATAAATTATTATAAACTAAAATTAATTAATTAATTTTTATTGAATAATTTTTTAATTAAAATTTAAATTTTTATTAATAAAGTCTCTTTTAATTATATTTTAAAAATTTAAATTTATTTAATATTTAATTAATTTTATAATAATTTTAATATTAATTGAATAGTTTAAATTTTAAATTTTTTGTCTTATTAGTTTAACTTTTTATCCAATTTTTAATATATTAAGAATGACAAAAAGTCTCAGCTTTTAAGTCAGTGAATAAAATTCGATTTAAGTCCAAGATAATTAAAAAAATATTAAAACTAAAAGTTGAACTCAAATTAATGTAGAAATCTAAATAAGACATTTTTAATCAAAATAACAAAAGAAATTTAATTGAGCTCGAGGTTCAAGTGAGTTTTTACGAGAAGCGTTTCTCCGAAACAATGCCCAGATCGTTACGCCTTTCCTGCGGGTCAAAACTTACCCATAAAAAAATTTTGTTACCTTAAAATCGGATGGTTGCTACTGTACGCTATTTGGCATAAACAGTTGGGACCAAGACCAATTCGTCAATTTTGGCATTCTCCACTAAAAGGATAATGATTTCACGTTCCATATTGTTTGATTTTTTAAGACCAAAGACAATAGAAAGGGAGAATTATAAATATTAACATTGATAAGTGTCACTTATGTGCTGTGCACTATTCTTGATTCCTGCCAAGGTGAAATTCTACGTCACGAATTGCAAAGGGATACTACTTCCTACAAATTATTGTGAGGAATGTTTTAATGATTCAACATTAGAAGATTTTTCTTTAGGTACTTAGAAAATATAAACGGTAGGAAACTTGGTTTAAGAGCTTTTGATGTTATCAACATTAGGAAGTGGGTATATAGGTTTTAGCTTTTACAACGTAACCACTTCTAAAAGTTCCCGTTTGAACCACAGCTCACTTTTATAATTTATCCTAACCACGTAAGCTCACTTGTTTTCTTGATGTAACAGAAGCAAGACAAGCTGAGTTTAACAAAGGTCATGTTTGATTTCTGATCCCGACTACATAACCTTTTTGTGCAAGATTGCTGACTTGCAAGTATTGCCAGATTCACCAGATCCCGATCACTTGAACGAATTCCCATTATCGAAAAGAAGCAGAATTTGTCAAGAATAGTTTTTTTTTTGGCAAATGAATCACTATTATAATTTTAAAATATTATAATGTGTAACTTCTACTGAAAATCCTTATTTTTAACCTAAAGGGCGTGGTTAAGTAGAAGGAACTCATCCATCTTTAACCAAAGTTTAAGGGTTTGATCCTTGACTTTGAGTATGAAGCAGTCTTAAATCCTTGAGCTAGTTGTCCCATCCTGCGAGAGGAATATTCACTTGGTTCACCGGTGGATACCTTGGTCTAGACAAAAAAACATCGTTATTTTGGGAGAATCATACATGGGCCAATTAAGCCCAAGTCAATTTATAGTAGGCAGTATATAGATCCAACGTTCATGCTATGAAAATAAGAAGCCCATCGTATAATTGGTCTCCATAAGCGAACCGCCTGGGTGTGGTGGTCCTTCTGAGCTGGTCGCCAATCTGATTATTTTTTACAAATCTTTCGTTTAAAACTTAAGTTCTCTTTCAAATCGCCACTGTTTTTTATGATTAGTGTTTCATTTTGTCATCTCCAAGTTTGAATTTGAGTTTGGTTTTTCCTTTCTTTTTTTTTGTTTTGGTTATAAAGCATATACTAATCCTCATAGTTTATTTAAGACTCTAAATAGCTCCAATAACTTTCCATTTCTGAAATTTTAAATTTTTATCATATCAGTAAAATTTTATTTTCCCAAATTGATCTGAAGATATAATGAAGCCCTCTTTACTAGTAAAGAGTAGGCTGTCTCT
The DNA here is from genome assembly GCA_026546855.1 of Erythroxylum incrassatum. Lineage (NCBI taxonomy): Eukaryota > Viridiplantae > Streptophyta > Magnoliopsida > Malpighiales > Erythroxylaceae > Erythroxylum > Erythroxylum incrassatum. Next base: position 8,043,463 of record JANVCL010000001.1, read on the forward strand.
TCTTAGTGCTAAAGACACTGGCCCATAAGTGGGCATGGTCGAATGGAAAAAAGATTATGGTTTGGTATAATTCAGCTCAGTCCAAAGTTAATGGGTCAGACTTTAAGTCGGACCATCCAAGTTCTAGTTCAAAAGACATAGGCTGCACAACTCTCATTGCAAAACGACATCTTAGGAATATTTTTCAAAACAACGTTATTTTGGGCAACCTAAACAGATTATAGGCTAGGTTTAGGTCGCATCCAGGAGGTCAGACTGAATATAAATCGTCTTGGAGGAGTTGAGCTAATAAAAACTTGGCTCGATCTGCTCTGTTGCCTTTTTTACTAATGAAGTTGAGTCTTAAGTCAAAATTTTTTTGTACAAGTTGGAGTTCGAGTTCAAACTTATTGTGTCATAGATAAGCAAACTTGAGCCCAAACTTTAACCCGTTTGAAGTTTGACGTACTCCAAAAACATAAGTTCCTTTGCTAGGTTAGATTTGGGCTTTCTCGACCGACCAAAGAGTGATTGATGCAGAACAATATGTAAATTGAAATAGTTGAGGGAATGCTAATGAAAGCGAAAATAATGCAATTAGCATAAAATGCCAAACAAAAATAAATTGGTGATTCTAGCAAATTAAGGAATCCAAAGGCAAAATGCGATAGAATGCATAATGTTTATATAACTTTTAAAACTTTTATTTATTTTATATAAATTGTACTTAATTGTTAAAATGTTCTTGATTTTTATAATAAAGGATACAAATTGAATATTGTAATTAATATAAGTTTAGAATTGAAGGTTTAAATATCAGTTGACAAAGTCACAAGAAAATTTAAAATAAAATATAGCGATATCAAATTTCAATAAATAAAATATGGGTAAGCTTTATCAAGAAATGGTAAAAATAACAGCTAACAAAAGATTTCAATTAAAAAGATGTTGACAGATTATATCAAATTCATACTTGATTAAATTCTCTAAAATTATGAGTAAGTATTGAATCTTGAAAAGATATATTCATTAAAGTTACTTTTGTTGGAAAATCAAGTCGGGATCCGATCCAAATCGTAATGGAATAATCACGAAACTTTTTCGTGACTTTTGATTTCCTGAAAATCAAGATCTATTTAATTTTATAAAATTATTAAAACGAATCATAATAAAGCGAAAATTTAATTCGTACCTTATTTCGAAGCTTGATCTTTATCTTGTTGTATCCCTCGAACCGTTTCCGAAACCGATCCGCCTCAACCACTATAACTACACAAGTGTCCGGTCTCTAACAATATCCACAGAATAGGTTAAGAGAACTCTGTAACTCTTACAAAGAGGATTAAGCATAAAGTGCAAGCTCCATGGAGCTCAAGCCTATTTATAATAAGCTTTGAAAGTTTCAGCAATTTTATTGAAATTAAATATTATTTTCAATTAAACTTTAACTAGAATTACAAATAATTCTAATTAAATACCAATTATGCCTAAATAAGATTCAATATCTTATATTGATCTTTATTTATTAAATATCTCATATTTAATCATAAAGTTTCTCAAACTTTATAATCAAATCCAACTTGATTAAATTAACTTTGCTCTCTCCAACCCATTCTATATGTGTGACCCATTAGGTTTCCAAATATGTTAGCAATGATTATAAATTATAATTAGAATTCATAATTAGAATTAGATAAATTAAAACTCCTTTTAATTTATCTTTAATTCTCTAATTAAATAATTTATAATCATAGATCAAGATTGGCGTCTAGCAACGCATCATGACCACCCAAATATTTAGAAATTTCAGAGTGGTTTTGACTAACCTTTCTGTGCATGATTTTTTTCGTATAATTCAATCATTTTATCAATCAATGTTTCAATTAGACATAGAGCATGGAATTAGTGTCTACTCTATTTTGAGTCCAATTATATTAGTTCTCCGCCATTAGCTATTGATTCAATTAATGATATTTGTAAACT